>WHPX01001227.1:0-445000 GCA_011057435.1 Actinia equina
CTAGGCTACATAGTTTAAGTAGATGAGGTCCATGATCATAGAATTGAAAAGCATCTAGCACAAAACTAGTATTCTTTGGTAATCAACAAAATGTGGGTCGTAAGCCTGGGGGGGTGTTTTTTTTTTTTTTTTTGGTTTTTTTTTTTGGGGACTATAGTTGCACCCAATGCAAAAATGAAAACATAAGCATTGGCATCTCTAATGATATTATCCGAACCTTTCTTGATCAGCACGTACGCACAACAAACAGCACAACCTATCGCACTTGGACAGGGTTTTTACGACTCAGAATGAGTTCACTTTGTTTCTCTTTAGTTTTTGTTTGAGTTGCTTTTGTGCTGTTGTTGTTGTTTTAATTGATATTAGATTAAAAATAAATAAAATGGCCGCCAAACAAATCGCACTAAACATTGCTGCAAAAAGGCCCTGTAAAGGCACCTTTGCATTTTTAGGGTCTTATGATGGTATAAAAAACAACATGTTTGTAATTAGTTGGAATACAGATATGGGTGAATCAAAGCAATCCGGTTGATAGCTCTAAAAGTTCAAGCGCTTTTATTTTACTAAAATCAAGATTATTAGATTTTTTACAACGCAGTGGCAATTGAGACATATTGCCTACATCATAAGGGTTGATAATTGTTTTATTTAGTAGGTTCTTAATGCTTAACGTTCACCTGAGATAGCTGCTGCCATTGATGACTTTAATTACTTCTTTTTATAGTAACGCATGAACCTTGAAATGAAAGAAAGCTAAGGAATTCGATTGTTGAGAATATGTTTAGAGTATGTGAATAAAAAAAAATCAAAAAAAAAAAAAAAAAAAAAAAAAAACAAAGAAAAAAGAGAAACGAAAGGAAAAAAGAACGAAAAAATATATTAAAAACAAAAAAAGAAAAAAAAAAAAAAAAAAAACATTAAATTATATAAAATGATCAAAATCAAAAGCAAAAACAAAAGAAAAAGAAAGGGAGAACCTGGAAATAAAAACTGTAAGAAAAAGGAAATAACTATTTTTAAATTAAATTCCCCAAAGACAGAAGGAAAGAAGAAAGAACAAAGAAAGGAAAGACCAAGCAAGAAAGAAGACAGAAGAAAGAACAGAAAGAAAAGACAAAGAAAGAAGAAAGAATACAGAAGACGAAGATAAGACAAGAAAGAAAGAAAGAAGGAGCAAGGAAGCAAGGAAGCAAGGAAGCAAGGAAGCAAGGAAGCAAGGAAGCACGGAAGCAAGGAAGCAAGGAAGCAAGGAAGGAAGGAAAGAAGAGTAAGGATAGTTTTGTTACTCACATTCACCACAGCTAAGTGCGCAGTTTTTCTTGTAATAATCATCACAAGTTTCAATATTCAGCATGACGAACATGCATTTATGTTGGTCAGCGATGTCATGACATTCGCTTTCAAGATCGATCTCTCTTGACCCACCTCTAATAACAAACGAAGAAGATAAAGGGTTTACACCATCACTTTATGGCAGCCATGACAGTAGGCACAACAATAGAGTCTTTCTCTCCTGGGAAACTGAATTCAATTGTTCCTGCCTCCTGTCATGGCTGCCGTCATGTGATGTTGTCAAAGCTTATATAACATATCTGTTAACATAAATCGATTATCAAAATCATCACTCACATATCCATCCATCCATCCATTCATCCATCAATTCATTCATGCATTTATACAATAGGTCTACAGTCACCTCATCTGCTTTCAATAGAGTGAAGTTCTACTCAAAGTGCTAACCACATATTTGGATTAGATTCAAACAATCCGTTTTGGAACATGGAAGATGTGTTATGTCTAAAACCATCTTATCTGGAAATAATAGCTTTCAGTTGAGAGAAATTCTACCCCAAGTGCCAACCACATATTTGAATTAGATTTAAACAGACTGCGAGGCACTTCAAAACGTTTTGTATATAGATGTTTGACATTTTGGGCATGTTGAAGTTATGTCTAATACCATCTTATCTGGAAATCGAAGTGCCAACCTCATATTTGAATTAGATTTAAACAGACTTTGAGGCACTTCAAAACTTTATTATATACAGACTATGTTTCAAATTTTGGGCATATTGAAGATATGTACCTTATCTGGAAATGATGGCTTTGAGTAGAGCGAAATTCAAACCCAAGTGCTAACCACATATTTTAATTAGATTTAAATAGACTGTGAGGCACTTCAAAACTTTTTGTGGTTTACAGATATGTTTCAAATTTTTGGAATACGAAAGATCTTATCTGAAAATCATGGCTTTGAGTAGAGCGAAATTCAAACCCAAGTGCTAACCACATATTTTAATTAGATTTAAATAGACTGTGAGGCACTTTAAAACTTTTTGTGGTTTACAGATATGTTTCAAATTTTTGGAATACGAAAGATCTTATCTGGAAATGATGGCTTTGAGTAGAGCGAAATTCAAACCCAAGTGCTAACCACATATTTGAAATAGATTTAAATAGACTGTGAGGCACTTCAAAACATTTTGCGGTTTACAGATATGTTTCAAATTTTTGGAATACGAAAGATCTTATCTGGAAAACATGCATTTGAGTAGAGCGAAATTCTACTCCAAGTGCCAGCCACATTGTTAGTTTACATTCGAAGAGTCTTACTTTGAGGATTTCCTTCGGTTTCTCCTATTTAGGCAGAACCTAACACGCTAAAATCTAATTCGATCTGTGAGTTAGTAATGTTCTTCTTTAGATGGGCCGGGGGGTGTTTCAGGGTGTCGATAACACTGATTTGAAGCTCCTTTATCCATTTCACTTTACCTAACTCCGCCCCTTTTTTACCAATCTCACCTCTAGATTCTTTTACGTGTTTCGCATCTTTGGGTCCTTTTGAAATCTCTTCCAATAAACGTTCCTCTAGCTTTGATTTGATCGCCGATAAATCTCGGAAAGGATGAGAGAGACAGTTACTAACGAGAAGTGCCATCATGGAAATGCGTACAAACTGACGAAGCATTCTGTGGGATGACTTAAAACCAATGCTGTTGTCGACTGCAAGTAAATAATATTTAATTACTATGAATAATAAATAATGTATAGATCATACTGGGATGAGTGGGATGATTAGTAAAGAATAGTTATATAAATAATACTAATAATAATATTTTACAACCACCACTCCCCATACGGGGTTTTTTCCGTGAGGTTCCCTCCACACGCACTACCACTACATTCTACATACAACACAAGACGCTCATCATACGTTGATTTTTTTATGGAAGGAGGAAACAGGAAAGACCTCGTAGCATAGGAGAAAACAACACATCAAACAAACTCAATCCACATGTGGCGACCACAGCGCTCGAACCAGCGAGAGATTGTGCAGAGAATATTGAATGCAATGGTAATTTTGCCGAGTGAAAAGTGTCATCAATTAGTGCGCCGAAAGCGTTAGAACAACTAGACACTTGAATAAAGAGATTTATTTTAATTTATTTAGCATTAAAAGGCCACAGATATGGGGATTTTGAGTCGATTAAGGATTGAAAACAAAATGCTATCTTCGATATCTACTTTTGGAGATATCAATGAAATGTTTAATAGTCGTTTTTCAATGTAGCATAAAATGAAGAGGGTAAAACAGTTGAAACAGAGAAATAGCTCTTAAAGGCGGGGATGGGCCATTAGATAATCTAAGGGGGTGGAATTTATGTTGCACGATATATATATATATATATATATATAAATATATTCGATTACAGAAACGTTGTAGTATACATTTATGCATTTATACAAATATCTAATGAGATGCATAATGCAAAATAACCCTTTTCAACGCTTAAAATCAGTACGATCTAATAGACAAGAAAAAAATATTTTGTCAGTCATTGAATGAAACAAACAATAAATAAAGCGATTTTTCTGAATAAATTAGATATTTGTATTTGTAACAAACACTTTTTCGATCGTTTTCGATATTTCTTTACTTAATTACCTAATGGTCCGTCCTCAAGGAAAATACATCATGGAATAAGAAGCCAAGATGATATCACAATAAACAAGCGGAGGAAAAACCACAGAGTAGAAAATGAAACGAGACCGGGTCAATACCGCACGCAATAATGAATACATTTAGATGAGAGAAAATAAAAAATATAACACTAGATAGATGAGGCAATGCGCCATGTGGGATGGGCTCGGATATCAAATAAGAACATACGTAATAATGTAAATTAGAAAATATAACATTTAAAAAAGACTCATGCGTTACCAAAACATCATGTAAAATCGCTTTCCGTCGAGAAACAGCCCTCGACTCGGGCGTAATGTTTTCCCATTTCAGACAACGTGTCATTCCCTTGAGAATAAGATTCTTTGCTTGAGTGGCATCCATATTCATGTATCTTCTCATGCGCAACCTTTAAACAATGAAATAATACTCTAGGGAATGACACGTGGGAAAACATCACACCCGAGCCGAGGTTTCCTTTAGCGTTCGATTGAAGATCGTAGGTTTTCAGATGATTTCTTAGGCTTCGAGTATTCAACGAAGATTGGACTGCTAAATTCCTAAGTGTATTATTGATATAGTGCAGCGTTTCGACCACAACTATCTTTTACGATTTTTTTTTTCGTCTTTTTACTCAAACTGTTTAAGTAATAACTACTTATTTACTTTGTATTTACAAATGAATTTTATATAACTAAAAAGAAGATAATTGAAGGGAGTTAATTTTCATGATATGAATTTCTTGCAAATTTTTCTGACAATCTCCTTTCAATTAGTATATTTATCATTTAAAATTGAACATTACACCTCTGATCTTCGTATGGTTTCATCACACTCTATAAGCTTCTCATTTTCACTTTGTGTTGTTGCCACAGATTTCTTATCTTTATTTATTCATCGTGGTACGTCATTAAAACTAATATTTCGGCTTGACCATCGCGTTAATTTTTTCAAACGAACATTTTGGCTCGTCCTTCCCTTTCTTGGGAGTTTTTTTTTTGCCCTGGTTCGGGTTAACTTAAGTCGCGCTAATTTTCCAATACTTAAATTACGTGGGGAATTAATTTCCGGCCTATAATAAGCTATATCATACTGAAATAATGCTGCATTTGTTAGCCTTATCTTATAGAAAGTAGTATAAATATTTCATTTTCGCAAAACAAAATTCCCGCGAAAAGGGGAAAAACTAAAAATCGAGAAAGAAATCGAAAGAAATTCATAACGGATCGTATTAACATAACAAGAGCTTGTAGGACCAACTTCTTAGTGTTCACGTAGCACTCAGCATTAGAACTAAAAAGAGTTAAAATAAAATAGACTAACAAAAAAGAAAGCTTGAACGAACCTTTTGGATGAATGTTTGTCTCGAAGATCGACAATTCTATACGACGCAGCTTCAGTGAGTTCTATCTTGGAATATAGAGATCAAAGTAATAATGAATGACTAGATATCTTGGTTTTTGAGACCTTTTGACTGCGGATTTTGAACCATTCATAGCACTGATGCTATCTGCTGCACGAATCCCTCACAATCTAGAAGCCTATGAGGATATTCGGTGACGGACTATAGAGCCGATCGTTAATACGTGGCAAGATAAGGTCTAAAATAATGAATAAATGGAGAAAATCGATACCGTGAAACAATCTAAGTCAAGTACGGCTAACTCACAGATTGAACCCTGAAACAATCTCTAGGCTGATCTAAGTCAGGGCATGGCTAAATGACAGACGATACTTGAAACAACTTCTGGGCTGATCTAAGTCAGGGCACGGCTAAGTCACAGATCGAACCCCGAAACAAGCTCTGGGATGATCTAAGTCAGGGCATGGCTAACTCACAGATTGAACCCTGAAACAATCTCTAGGCTGAACTAAGTCAGGGCACGGCTAACTCACAGATTAAACCCTGCAGAAACAACCTCTGGGCTGATCTAAGTCAGGGCATGGCTAACTCACAGATTAAACCCTGCAGAAACAACCTCTGGGCTGATCTAAGTCAGGGCATGGCTAACTCACAGATCGAACTCAGATGAAACAACTTCTGGGCTGATCAAAGGGACTCTTTACAATTAAGAAGGGTAACCCTCCCATAAGAGTGACCCTACCAATAGGGCTACCCTATCTGATACCTGTTTAAATTTATCATTTTGTTTTATTCCTACGGTGGTAGGGTTACCCTGTCTGTCGGAAACCTTTATACGTCCCGGGCTAAGATTTTCCTTGTAAAGTCGTGGCTAAAGATAACCCTTTAGATAAGACTTTCCGTGACAATTTTTCTACCGGTTCCGATTCTCTTTGTATGACTAATAAAGTAGCCATTATCACAAACCATTAAATTAATGCCACAATCGCAATATTAAGAAATACACGTCCCAATGTCACAATTTTTGCAGTTTTTCTTTTTCACATTTTTGGTGACACATTTGGGATAAACAATATATTATAATTAATGCTAAATATTAGTACAAAATAGTCCTTTGTCAATTGTAGGAGAGGAGAGGAGAGGAGAGGAGAGGTAAGGAAAGGAAAGGAAAGGAAAGGAAAGGAAAGGAAAGGAAACGAAAAATAACGAAACAAAACGATAAATAAAGGAAAGAAAACAAAAGCCTCTCCTAGTAATGTTTTCCTATTTCGATAAGCTGAACTAGACTATATTTAGTCCCAAATCGACTTTTTTTAGAGAGATAATCATAACATTATTGTCTTTTTGGCTATATTTATACATACATATTTATATTTTACTCTATACAGAATCAATAAATAATATACAATGATATAGTACTAAAATATTCAGTTTTCAGGGTTGCGATGCAGTAAAAAATTCGAAAGATTGGCTGCAGTTAAAACTGATAAAAAACAGGTTTAGGTCTTTTTCAGTAAAGATAAGCTATGCGTCAAAACGGAAACATATATTTTGATATCTTACAACATCTCGATGAATTTGTGCCTCTTTCGTTACTGTTTGCAAAAGAAACTTCAAAAAAAGTGAATAAGATTTCAAGAGGAAGAAATACCTTGTAGAAATCTTATTCGTATGCCTTGGATGCTTTACTTCAAACGAGTCAGGAGGACGAGGTGAGACCAAGCAGAACTGACAAGCAGTTCTCTAATAATGATTCTTTAAGAATGTAATGAAATCATGGGATAAAGGCAGGTGAATTCTGCATCTTATTGTAATTAAAACTTTTTTAAAAAGGCACTAATAAAAGAGTATGACAGTTAGGCAGCTATCGATATATGTTAAAAGAAAATTTAATGAACTGTGGATATTAACACTGTCTGAGTTGAGGCGGTGATACTCCAAGTCAGCAAAAACGACGTATTCATAAACATCAGTAAAAGAAGTGACAAGCTGTTTCTGAAGGTGCGTCGCAGTTTAAAGCTGAAGCTGAAGCGGGTGAAATCGCTGAAACGGCAAAGACGGTCGAAAATGGCTGAAAATATGTACAAGATTTCTGTAAAAGATTCACAATCAAATATATACGAGACAACAGAAGATTGAATCTGAAATTAGCGAGTGGTAGTCTTGCAAGCGCTGCAACACAAATAAATGTCAACAAAGTTGTGAGTTTTGAAGGTCGATCAAAAACCTGCAATATATTGTCACAGTTCTTGTTCACCAAATTGAAAAAGAGGCATAGATTCAATTTCACATTTAATACATTTATTACTATTTATTTACTTCTGTCGACTTACATGCTTTTGCTTCCTGTCTCATAATTCCAGCGAGTCATGCATAAAATAGAATATATTACATGGCCACGAAATTATAAAGAGTTTATCTTTGAGTCTTTGAGTATTGAGGTGAGTCAGCGCAGCAAATGAGTAATATATTTTCAACAAGAGAAAATGAAATCTCCTAGATGTCATATTCAGTTAAAGATAGATATTTCATCAATGATTATAATTTAATAATAATGGGAGTTTCTTATATAGCGCATTTCAAACATCTCAAAGCGCTTTACAATAATTATTATGGCCAGTGGAGGACTCATTTGTTCGCTCAAACACACATCATTCACTCATTTGTTCACTTACTCACACATCTATACAGTACTAAGTCATGCATATAGAATCTTGGAAAACAATTACATGTTATTTTTCACGTGCCTTTTGATATCTCTAATACATAGCTTCCCCCTTTCAATCAACTCAGTCAACTTGCTTACAACTTCCTCATTATAGGCAGAATAAGGCTTTTTTAATAAATGATCAAGCCCCTCCATGATAAACACCAACCTCATTAGGTCATTTTGGAGCGTAACATCACGGTCTTTACTCCCCTTGACAAGAAACATTGCCAAACCTTCCAGAACAATATGAGCTTGGAACTTGAAATTAAAAGCCTCTTTAACATGCATCAAGGTGTTCTGCTTGATCATTCCTTCTAGAATGGAGGTGATTCGAGAAAGGTGTATATTTCTTAATGCTCTGGTTTTAAGGTAGCAGTATGCATTGATTCCTTGCTCCATTGACTTCAATTTTCGCTGCACACCAATTGCATTGGTCGATTTTCTGGCATAGTGGTTTGACAGAGCAATATCAATAAGAATTTGCATATTGGTTTTAGGGATTGTAGGGAGCTTGACTTCACTCTTGGCAATTACTCTATTTCTACAATCATAGTAATTATGGCCACTTAAAGTAGTAAGGCACTGCCAACAGAAGTGAATTCTACAAAATATACAATACATGTGGTCACATCCATCAACTTTTCAATAGGATAGCTACAAGTTGGACACTTCTTCACCATCACACTGGTGATGTCCTTTCCTTTTGGCCTGTTTCTCTTGAAATTTCTGGCATACTCCTTGTACTCATCTCTAAATGTCTGGGCTTTTTCACACTGTGACGGCCAGTGGGCAGGCTCTTGGCACTGGAAGCACCATGACTGGTTACAAGAACAGACAACTGGTAAATGAGTTGTAGTGGATTTTGTTGTTGTTGTTGTCAGTTCTTTGCATGGTGTTATCTGCATCATAAGGGGGCATCCTTTAGATGGACAGTGCTTTAAAGTTGGATTCTTCATAATGTGTCTCTTGATCTTCCAGGAAAAGTACTTCCCATACCAAGAAGTTGCCAAACTCATGATGGTGATGCCATCTAAAGGGGACTGGCATTGGTGTCCAGGGCACAACAGATCTATTTCTCCCATGTTAAGCATAGCTTTGATGTACACTTCCCAGCAGGAATTGCAGAACGAGTGTCCACATGATAGTAGTGTGGTGGAATTCAGGCTCCCTGGAAGAAAAAGGAATATTAAATATTACTTTACATTAAACAATTCTTTGTTCCATCATAAATATAAATATAAATAAATATCTGGATGTTTTTGGCAGAAATTACAATTAAAATCAGCATTTTAAATAAAAAGAAGAGATAACTAGCTAAAAACTAGTGTGAGCTGTGTGGATGTTTCTAATGAAACAGTAATGATAGGAGGGGGTACTCTGCCAGAATTTGGTTAGGGGTGTTCCACTGGGATTCTGAAAGGGGTACCCTGTTTATGATTTTAAAAAACTCAAAATTGTGGACCCTGTTTATGACAAAAGAAATAAACTATTTCACTCAGTTCCTGTTTCAATTATCATGTCATCTCACATATCGTTTTTTACGACCATAATAACCATTTTGGTCAATACGAAAGCAGAATCCCTGAATATGACAGGAAACTGGGGAAGAACTTGGAACTTGAGTGAAATTGCATACCCTGATTATGATAAGGAGCTCGATACACTATCAATGCTCCGATTTATTATTATCGTTATTGAAATACCCCCGACATAATTACTCATTCTGAGTAAACAAGAGGAGTATAATTAAATTCCAAATCGTACTCTGCAGAGTCCCAATTAAATATCTTAATTTTGGTGAGTGAATTGTTAAAAAAACACACAATCTTGAGTACAATGGAATATGAATGCAAGTGATGTTTTGAAAGTTCTCATATTGGACTCAACTCAAAAGGCTCATCCAATTTTTAAAACTTTCAAAACATCACTTGTACCTATGAATTCTGAATTGTGATTGTGCAATTTCCTATACTTCTTTTATTATTATTATTATTATTATTATTTATTTATTTATAATAAAGATTTTTAATACCTTCATTGTTGAAATCTTCAAAGCATATCCCACATGCAGCTTCCGTCGATGTACATGAACTGGACACACCCACTTCAAGGTCATTTTCACTCTTCTTCATTACTTCCTTTTTGGCCTCAATAAGGATCTCTCTTTCAGTACAACTCTTTCCTTTATATCCAAGAACTTCTGCAAACACATGTGATGTATAGAATGGTTTCTTTTCACTGGTTTTTGAAGGCTTCTGGTCATGGAGTATTTCATATTTTTCAATAGATTTCACCCCAGCATTGATAATTTTACTAACACTGCAAACTTCAGAACCATTGTTGCTTAAAGATTCAATAAATTCTCTCTTAATCAATTCAGTTGTTTCGAAAGACAAGTTAAGCTCTGAAAGTCCTTCATGAAGTAAAAGTTTTACCGAAGCCTTGCAAATATCACTTGTCTTGACCTCAGGTTTCTTGAGCTCAAATAATATCTCCATAACAGCCAAATCAATGTCAGACTCTTTGGAACAACCTTTCATAAGTCTAGTCAAATCAATTGCAAACTTTCGAGGATAACATCTTCCTTCTCTATAGTTTCCCCCCCAGGACTTTTGCAGCTCTGATGCTAAAATTTCTGTTCCTTGTAAATGAACTCCACAAGATGGATAATTTTCTGATATACAATCTGCATGTAAAGACTGTTTGTTGGCAATTTTACTTTCTATTGTAGGATCTTCATTCATCATATCTCTTTTATATTTTTCATCTTGCAGTGCAGCAAACTGTCTCAGGCTTCTATTCCTTTTGGTGTTTAACTTCTTTCTACTCATATTCTTCGAATTCTCTTCCTTCGACTTCAAGGAACTTAGTATCAAGGAATCCATCACTCTTGCATTTGCTACCAATCTCTGATGTTCTGTAACATGTTCTTTGTCGTCAATGGTTATGACTTTGTCCTTGAAGCTACATTTGGTTTGGCCTCTAACAGCATTATTCATGGATTGCCTCTGAGTACAAGAGGGTTGCTCGCTCTGATTCCTCACATATTCACCAAGAGAAATGAAGAGTGAGTGATCTTTGCTTTCTTCAAAGTTCATGTTATCAGCATTATCATCACTATCATCATAATCACCAGCATCAAAATCTGCAACATCATCATCATAATCTTCATCCCCTTCACTGAAATACCCATCTTCCATTTCACTCCACAGAATCTCGGTCCACTTTCCTCTTCTGTTTTTAGAGCTACCTTTTCTTTTTCCACGACATTTTTCACTGTACTTTACTTTCGAGTTAAGTGGCCAAGAACCTTTGGCAATTGGATACAGCACTTCAAATTCCAACTCAGCCTGGCTTGATTCATGCCTAAGGCTTTGAGCTTCACCATATCTCCGTCTCGGCTTTCTAATCTTTCCAGTCGAGCTGTCGTAAACAGAAATACAGCGACCTCTTCGGCCAATCTGAGTACTTCTTTGCTCAACGAGAAGAAAATCACTTTCTTCTCCAACAACTTCACGAGGATTTGCCGACGTTTTGATCATTTCAGGCATAAGCCATCGATTCTGCTTACCAAGGGAATAACTTATCGTGTCATTAATGCTTGCTGAAGGAATTTCTTCTGACTTTTCACTAGTTTGTCGAACTTTTTTAACCAAAACTCCTTCACGTCTAGCAGTTCTTGCATACGAAGAGCGAACAGTTCTACCAGTACGGTGGCCGTGTTTGCCATTTTTCCCCGCCATAATGCCGTAAATTCTCAACCTTTATCTCTTAGTTCTATTGTACTAACCTTTCTTAGTAGAAAACCGCTTGTATTTCGGAGTAAAAGAGCTTCTATTTTATATCCTTCCCGCGCCATTATCAACCTGTGGTGCAATGTTGTGGTGCAAGAACTGATAGATATAACAGCGATTTTCATTGGTTGGTTATTTTGGGGACCAATCACATTAATCCTTTAAAACGCCCACAAATAAATATGACATTGAAATAACTCACAGGGAACCCAAGTCAATTGGAAAATTTTAACCTGGAAATACTTTTTGGACTGGACGACGGATGACTTTCTTTCTTTCTTTCCTTCCCTCCTTTTTTCCTTTTTTTCTCTTAGTTTCTTTCTTTTGTGAATTAAATAGTTATTCTTCTTTCCTTTTCTTTTCTTTTCTTTTCTTTTTTTTCTTTTCTTTTTTTAATGAGAGTAATCCGCTTCGGACAGTAGTGCACCACTTATAATTGTGGACGTAACTCAAATAAGGTCAATAGAAAACCGAAGGATATATGATAATGGCTAATCAAAATTATAGCGGTTATGTAAACACCAAATATTCGTTTTCCATTCTTTCGATGAATCTTAGTTTCCATAGCATTACATTTCGTAGACTTCTGAAAAGTAACAAATGGAAACTTAAATTCATTTTGTAGTCTGTAATCTAGTCACACTGACAGGGGTAACATTGGGACCTGTTAATCAGTCTTACGCGACTGTACTCTTTAGCTGCAGTAAACCGAACCGTCTTAGGTGAGTCATAAAATACTAAGACAACTTGGGATTAACTGCATGATAAGTTTATTGGTTAGATATCCACTAAATCGGTTGGCACACTTATTCAAGGGCTTTGAAAGCACTACAGATTATATTCTGATGTACAAGGTTTAATAGCGGCAGTGCGGCACCATGTTACCATTATCACTGCACCTCTGTTGTCGGACTTGAAAAATATATTTCTAGAACTCATAATCAGTATATTACGTATATTTGTTGGTTTGTCCTCGTAAGTTTATTCCTTTATTATTCAGTTCTCCAGTTTTTCTCCAGTTTTTCTCCCTAAATTTTAGTTCCATTGTCCTGACTTACATCAGCCCAGATGCTGTCCGGATTCGATCTGTGATTAAGCCGTGCCCCGACTTAGATCATCCCAGGGATGTTTTACGGTGTGATCTGAGGATCAGCCGTGCCCTGACTTATAGATCAGCCAGGGCTTGTTTCAGTATTTGATGTAATGATAGTTTTTTTGAGGGGTGAAGTTGTTAGTCCGTTCATTTTGTACTCGGATAACTAGTACTGTTCAAACGCTTCATAAATTTGCAAATAATTGATGAATATAATGAAGTTTCCGAATGAGCAAAAAATCTTCGCTTACGTGACTTCCTAATTCTTTTTCCTTTTATTCCTTTTTTCTTTATTATTTTCTTTTATTCCTTAGTTCTCCTAGCGTTTTCTCTATATATGAAAATATTTGCTGTTCATTCAAAAAAGCATTCACAATTCTAATCTAAAGTATAGAATTAAAATATACAGTCAAAAGTTACAAAGGGTTCTCAGTTCAGAATGTGCAACCTACGTCGCACTGACTTAAACAAACCACACGATTATGAGAACATTTTAGGTGTTCGCTGCTTATTGCGCCGCCTTTCGTTGCTATGGTCATGGATTCAATGTTGACCCGGTCTTACTATTGGACTTGCTATCATATATGTGAGTAAAGTTGTTTTTTGGTTCCAGCTTTTTTATGGTTTGAGGATCAGGATTTTAGTTTTTCTGGCCGCTCTAGTTGTCGGTTGCTATCGAAAACAGGACAATATTTAATTATGCTCTTCCAAGTTTTGTTTCGAAATTAATTTTGGTCAGAATTTTTTTTGTTTGTGGTTTGCAGGAGAATACGTGTGTAAATTTGAACTAATTAACTGCCAAAACTGACTTTTATTGATTTTGTGCAGGAGACGAAGAATAAGGCTGTTCAGATTATCACTGAATAGACCTTATTCAAATCTCTTGGGGAATTGCGAATGAAGAGCTATTGTTTTGGAACTCGTCGGGATATTATCGTTATTTCTTTCGTATCCTTTGGGATACTCATATGAATTTTTCGAAGAGTAAAAACAAAAGAAAATGAACCCTCTGGAGGTTTGTCACACCACGAATAAGGTCTTTTTAACTTACATACATTTAGTATGAGACATTTAGTAGTTAGAAGCACATGGATAGCGGATTTCGATGAGCGGCGTATCAAGAACGATTTCAGGGAGGAACAAGCCTGTCACATAGCATAGTTTTATTCTCACCTTTATTCTAATTATTTTTCAACTCCAAAGGGAGGTAACTAGTTACCCAAATAGAGCGTTTTCAAGTGAAGTGAAATCGGCCATTTTGATGTATCAAAACAATACATTTTCTATCCTCCGGGAATTGAATTTTTGTGCAAAAGTTGTGCAGAAGTTTCTATCGGTTTGGTACACCACGACTGTCTTGTCACGTGAGTGAAAACGCTGTATAGCAGATATTATGGATGCATACAAACGAGATGCAATTGAGACAAAGAGCGTTGTACCGACCCGATAGCCTCTAATAATGGTTGTCAAAATATAGAATATCTCATTGAGGGCTCAACTGTAATTACAGCTATTCGCTAGCCCGCGGAAACACCTATGTTATAGTTCCGACTCAGACAATAACGAACCAATTACCGTTGTAGCAGTTCCCCACCTTAATGAAATTACAATCCTGTCCCATTAACAACTTCCCAGGGTTTTTTTTTGCTCCAGTTTTACTGCAATAGGGGAAGGTTGTCAATTGGGACGCAAGTCCTGTACCCTCCCTCTGTCACATTTTATCATAATAACCTACTTCTTTTTTTTAACTATTTTTCCCCCCTTTTTATCTCTACATAAATATATGTCATTTACCGGCCAGGAGGTCCGGATAGGGAAAAACTGTGCCCGAGGTCTTGAATATACGTTAGGCCGAGGTCCGTGTTCAAGACCGAGGGCACAGTTTTTCCCTATCCGGACCGACTATAGGACGGTAAATAACTTATTTATTTTTTTCCCGTATTTTTTTTACTTGTTTTGGTAATCGTTTTGTGTTGTCGTTTAGCGGCAAAGGATACCGGACCGCGCGCGCGGGCAGATACTTACAAAATACCGCCCGCTCAAACAGCCAATCAGAACGCACGATTTTTTAGGATACCGGACCGGAAAAAAATAACTATGTTTAGTTCACCTAATTTATTACATAACATATTATACCTCGGGTTGTAAATAGTGACGAATAAACTAAACTAAACTAAACTAAACTAAACTAAACTAAACTAAACTAAACTAAACTAAACTAAACTAAACTAAACCAAACCAAACTAAACCAAACCAAACCAAACTAAACTAAACTAAACTAAACTAAACTAAACTAAACTAAACTAAACTAAACTAAACTAAACTAAACTAAACTAAACTAAACTAAACTAAACTAAACTAAACTAAACTAAACTAAACTAAACTAAACTAAACTAAACTAAACTAAACTAAACTAAACTAAACTAAACTAAACTAAACTAAACTAAACTAAACTAAACTAAACTAAACTAAACTAAACTAAACTAAACTAAACTAAACTAACTGTATAGAATATATCTGTTTTAGTAAAGAGTACTTCAAGGATGATCTTAATTATTTATATATATTGTTTTTATGGCAATTATATTTGATTTCATTATTTCCCACAGTAAACAACTGAAACAATCCGTATAATCAATTCATTTCCGCAATCAAGAAAAGAGTGTTACATCTTGAGATATTCTAGATAATTTGTTAAGCTTGTGAAATATAGCAACGGTAACTAAGAAGGAGTCGCAACTATGCTGGCCAACCGAACTCTGCTGGTCGACATACGATACGTTAAAAACCAACAACGAAAGACGCTAAAAGCTACGTGGTGTATCTTTCGACGGATAATTTTGATTTTCATCAATTTTGAGTCTTATTTTCTTTAATTTTGTTGTTTATTGAGCCGAACACCTGCAACTAGAAAATTTTGAGCTCAAACACAATGCTCGCTGATTGGCTAATTCGATCGGGTTGAGAGCAGCGAAATTATCTCGACGGGAGGAATTAGAGTAAAAGTTTTCATCTTAATTGAGTTTTACAGACGGATTGGTCGAATCTATAAGGACAATTACTTTACGTATCTTAGGCCTTCTCGAAAATCAATGAAACAAAAATTGTAAAACACTGGATTGGTTAACATGTATGTTTCGTACACCATGCCCATCTTTTTGTCGTTGACTTCTCAATGTATAAGAATAATATCAACGCGGATTGGTTAGCATGTATGTTTCGTACACCATGCCCATCTTGTCGTTGACTTCTCAATGTATAAGAATAATATCAACGCGGATTGGTTAGCATGTATGTTCGTACACCATGCCCATCTTGTCGTTGACTTCTCAATGTATAAGAATAATATCAACGCTTCTATCCGCCTTTGTGTGCACATAACAAAACCACCTCGCTGTTTTCCAGCAGTTATTCAATGACAGTATTGGAACAAAATCATGCGCGAGTTTAACCAATATTGGATTAGCTGTCAAGGTGTCATTTTCAGTGTTTTTGGTCGTTAATTTTTTGCTCAGGAAGAAGATCCAATTATCTACAAGTGAGTTTATGAGAATGAATTGCATAATTGTCTATACTTAATCTTGTTTATCATTAATAATCTATAAATAATAATTTGTAATAAATTAAACATGAGTCGGTTTTCAAGTTTGATGGTGACTGATCGAGGATGATCTCCTCTTTCAAACGGCTTTTGGTTAAATAAGTAAGCCAATTGCTTATTCATTTCCGTAACACCCCCACACAAAAAAAAAAACAGAGAAAAATATTTCAATGCAAACACAATTTTTTGGAATACCTTATTAGTTTAGTTATATACGTGGGAAGGGTTGACTGAAATAAAGGAAGCGCAAAAAAGGGCATAGTGAGTCAAATATTCAAATGCGTTTGTGTTATAATACAGATCAGTGATCTCTACATGATTTCTTTTACCGCGTGTCATAGTGAAAGAGCTCAATACGCCGAGATGAATTTTATAAGACTCAGTTGATGAATTAATGATACTGATGTTCATATGTTCGACTTTGTGTTGATCATCACAGTGAATAAGCGACCTAAGCGATCGCTGTAAAGAAAGACCTGAAAGAATGATTTTAAAACCATTTTTTCAGGTCTTTCTTTACGCTAGCGTTCGCTTAGGTCGCTTATTCACTGTGATGATCAACACATCTAACATTATTTCAACACATCCATCCAATTCACAATGATGTTCATATCTTGATTACTAGAGGCAAATTTCGAGATCAATAAAAATATGTTGTGCTGTGTCCAAAATGGTGCTTTGTTCGAGTATATTTTGATTGGATAAGCAAAGATCTCGTGTGTTGTGATTCGTTAAAGAATTTCTGATAACGTCTGATAACGTGAAAGTGCAGTGTGCCGCGCTATCACAATTCAATCTGCGAGCTAACCATATCCTGACTTTGATTAGCCCAGAGGCTGTTTGGGGGTGCGAGTTTTGAGTTAGCCGGACGTGCATTGACTTAGATCAGCCCAAAGGTTGTTTCAGGTTTCGATCTGTGAGTTAGCCATGCCCTGACTTAGAACAGACCAGAGGTTGTTTCAGGGTTCGATTTGTGAGTTAGTCGTGCCTTTTAGGCCAGCCAAGTCGTTTTAGGATACATCTGTGATTTACGTAACCGTGCCCTGACTAACTTTGATTAGTCTAGAGGTTGCTTTCTGGTTCGATACATTTGATGTTCTACCCGTCTCTGACTTCTAGATTAACAAAGGTTCAGCTATTACCTCTAAGATGCCTTCGTCCATAATCACCGGAGCAGCTCTTTTCTTACTGGCGCACGCCTTCTTGGCAGATGCTGGTTACAACGCTTGTGAGTACAGCGAACTGACAAAGTGCAACAATGTATTCATGTCCAGCTTCAAGCTTCCTGTTCTACTGCAGACTGTTGGAGGTGCTTACTGTCGTGGATTCCAGGTAGAACATTGAGTGACGAAACATATAGTTATAATATATTGAACAAATAATGAATGTCCCTGTTTTCTAGTTTGTACCCACTCTTCTTTGAATGGAGTGATGGGATGTTGACGGATGGAATGCAAAAAAATGGATGGATAGATAGATCGATAACTGATGCTATCTCTTTTTTTAATGTTATCACTACCACCATCACCACAATCATTATCATCATCATCATCATCATCATCATCATCATCATCATCATTATCATAGTCCATTAATATCGCCATCGCCATCGCCATCGCCATCGCCATCGCCATCGCCATCGCCACTCGCCATCGCCATCGCCATCGCCATCGCCATCGCCATCGCCATCGCCATCGCCATCGCCATCGCCATCGCCATCGCCATCGCCATCGCCGTCATCAACGTTATTATCATCATAATCAACATCATTATCATCATGATTACCATTATCATTATTATCATTAACCCGGTATTTCATACAGGTTTACGCCAACTGTTTGAGTGTTTCTCCTTGTTTTGGCAAATTCCTGGACCTCAATCGCTTCATGATCCTGCAGCACATGATCATGGATAAGACCTTAAACGTCTGTCCTCTTCACAACCTTTGGTCTTTAAAGAACACTGTTCAAGGTACATTCGGGCAAACGGTGCGATGTTTGCATGAGGAACTTTTAATCAAAATTATTTATTTTTATGTATTTATTTTGCACACGATAACAAGTTTACACAAGTTGACATTATGATGTACGGAAAATCACTCTTACATTAAAGAATCACAGGAGAAAAAAAACAACAAATATGATGATTAAAAACTTGAAGTAATTAAGTGTGCACTGGTGTCCAAGGTAGTACAAAATTTCGGATTTAACCACCGTCGCAGAGACGTTGCAGAAGGGGAATTAATTTCCATTCTGATCAACGACGTCGAATGCAACGTCGCACCGTGTGACACTCCAAAAAAGGCCTTTTTTATGCAACGTTGCATCATGTGTCCTCACCTTAAAAGTATCAATATTGATTTTAATGGATAATGGAGCACTGGTGGATGCTTCGATCGAGTTCACTCTCCTACCGTTCCCCTTCTCCTTCTCCATCTCCTCTTCTTTTCTTTTTAATTCTCTTCCTCTCCCTAAATTTTCCTTCTCCTACGTCGTCTTAGTTTTTCAACTCTTTGACATTTTCATCAGTTTGTGACACTTTATTTCTTCATCAATTATAAGCCAACAAGAAATACCGCAAGAAGATTGACCAAATCATAGCTGTTGGTAGGTATACTTCATGTATTACTCTTTTAGCTGAATTGAAATTCTGAAATTTGACTTCCACTTGTTTTCTAAATCGGCTTCCTATGGTTCACTCCATTTGGACCTATCAGGTCACGTGAAAAAAAAATTAACAAAGTAAAAACTACCTTCATTTGGAACGCAAAGTTTCAGCTCAATATATTGCCTGCGTATTGAATATGGGGGTGAGCCATATAAGCAATAGTTCCCTTTCAGCACGTCGGAATGCAGCTCAATTTTGGAGGACATAACATTAGGTTTCCAATTCTCAGGAGATTAAACTCTTTTGTTTTGTGCTCCAAATTGAGTAGCTTTGACGTCGCATGCAAGGGGTCTATAAAGCAAG
Organism: Actinia equina; assembly: GCA_011057435.1. Lineage (NCBI taxonomy): Eukaryota > Metazoa > Cnidaria > Anthozoa > Actiniaria > Actiniidae > Actinia > Actinia equina. Next base: position 19,493 of record WHPX01001227.1, read on the forward strand.
TCGCCATTTGTGAATCTTTTAGACGCAGATGACTATGCAGACTGCGCAGCTAAGATACACCGCTGATTGTACCTCACATATGGCTAAAGATTTGGCCTCAAACGACAAAATGTGCATTGGAGTGGAGAACTTTCTTCAGTGCTACGAAAACCACAAGGATTCCTGCAAAGCCAAGATATACAAGCACTTCCTCAACATTGTCAAAAAGGTGGCAAAGACATTGGTAAAGATGTTCAAGGAAAGGAAAGGAGTAATGCCAAATTGCTAGACAACCAGTGCATCTCTTGTATTCTAGATAGGATAAGAATAGTCCTTAGTAGTAAATATGTTTGAATGACATAAAGATCGTGATAACTCATTAACCGTTTGTCAATAATTTCAAAAGAGAAATATAAGAAACTATCACTAACTATCAAAGTAAATGGTAAGAGTGCATGTGTGTTTGTATTCATTTTCTATAACGGTTTCCATTACTTTGTTACTTATTGAGTAATAGTGTTTGTGATTTTGTAATGGCTTGGTGAAGGTTTTGTTGCATTTTGCATTTGCACAAGCCTAAAATGAGCTATTGACGAATTGAATCCAACCGAAGAAAATCCGACCAGGAAGAAATAAATCTATATGATTTTTTTAATGCAAAAATTACTTTACAAACAAAATAGATTTTTGTCGTATAAGTACTTTATGAAACAACCAGCATCAAGAGCTATTTTGAAACAAGCTCTTTTGTCTACAAACTTACGGCTTATACCATGTACTATCGTAATAAACGTACATTGTTTTAAACCAACCCCTTTACAACCAAATTGACCGCTACTTGATGTAAATAAGTGTCTAACATGACTACTGAATTAGTAAATACTTATCTCGTAGCAAACCAGCTGAGCGGTGAACGCGGCGTTTAAAGCATGAGTGTACAAAACGACCGGCCCTAAACATTTTTGGATGCTTGAAAGAACGAAGCAAACGTAACAAAGCTATAAAGAAATTGTCTTACTCTTCTCTCTGGTTCTTGTAGGGAGAAATATTTTATTAGTAAAAAGAAAACAGTAAAAATATGCAAAAGTTGGATTACAGTAGCCTGAGAATGAGGGCCATGCGGCAAACAGATAAACCCGCTGTTGGCTGAAACAAAATTCACCGCTCAGCTGGAAAGGAATACGTGAATGTTTAACACAAAATGGAGGTTTTCCAGAGTGAAACTCGAAACTGGCGTAGTTTTAACAACGCTTTCTTATGACCAAATAAACGTTAACATAATCAACCCCATGATCCTCAGGGCATTTGGCCACCTCAGCTTCGTAACGGTGGTACAATTCATCGACGATCCTAGATTTCTCTTCGGCAGAACAAGAATCCGAGAGTCCTGGAAAACATAGTAAAAAGAATATTTAGATACAAAGTATAGAGGTTGTTCACAGACTTTTTTTTTTCAAAATCCGCTCTTCTCTACCTAAATAGGTAGAGAAGAGCGGATTTTGAAAAAACCCACTAAACGGCCTCAAATCGCGGTTAAACTTCGCCAGAAGACTGAACAAAGTAAAAACATAAACTGCAACAAGTTTTGAAGCAAATTGTTGAGTGAAACATTTTATTTTCGTAACTTTATCATAACTCCCATACATAAACCATTCACAGGAACCTTGTTTGGGCTGCCTGTGGGTTGTTAAATTGACCTATTTCAATATGACATCACTGCTTGTTTATGTGGGGGATAAAATCGCCAAATCCAATAGAAAATGTAACAAAATTTGTTCCTAGCGAAACAGTTTAATTTAATGGCCTAGTTTTCAGGTATAATATGTGTTAATATGTACTTAAAAATATCCTGAGTATTTGCTGGCTATTCTACTTCTCTTCGTGGATTGATACGGGTTTTAGAAGAATTTGCGTTGATTTGACTCCCTCTGACGACCATGATCCTTTGCGTTTAAACAATAACTTGTTTTGATGTGGCGTCATAGTGAAATAGGGCAACTCACATTGACTATACAATATTTATAATAACAAAATGGCCGGACTGGTCGACTGATTGCCACCATTCACCTGAAAGGAATGTGCTGTTGCTCCACGCTCGAATACTTCCTACATATTTTTTCGCATGTTCTTTGGCATCTCCCTTTTCTTTGATCCATTTTCCTTTATATGGACAAGGCGTGATTTTCGTTTCTATGGAAACCAACTCGAGTCCTTCTTTGACAACAGGCGAATTAGGACACTTGAATGGTTTCTTGAAGTCATCTACTGTTTTGACGTAAAGGCTTAGATTTGTTTTTGCAAACACATCCTATGAGAGAAGAAAAACAATTCTTTAATTTGTGTTTATCACACAAAATGCAAGCAAGCAAGCGAGCGAGCAAACCGCTAAATACATTTTACCCTTTATGGCTTTATTGTACGTGCCTTGGATGTGCTTTTGCTTTGTTTCATGACGCAGTTATGTAAATGTTCAACCATGTATGTTTAATATTGCTAATATTAAGCATCTTAGTTTTAATTTTTTCCAACATACATACTTACATCGGTGATTACTCCATCATCTGAAAGTGATTTCCAAAGTGTCGATAACAGTGTCATACAACCATATTTGGAGTCTTTCGTGTGTCCTGGAAACTGGCCATCTTCGGTCAGAACAACCTCCGCCAAGATCATACTTCCTCCTTTCGAGAAGACATGTATATTTAGAAGTGTTTCTAGTCTATTAGGCACTATAGACACCAAGGATAGCAAGCAGGTCACGAGAGAGGAAGATAGGCGTACATATCGGTTCCCCACTTATTTTTGAAATTAAACCGATTTCGTTTAGTACGTGCAACAGAGCAGACGTCTTACCTGGTCTAAGCTCGGCCGCTCTTCTCGTTAGATATAACTCCCAGTCTTTTTCAGCCTGTGCTCGAAACTTCTCTCTTTCCTCTGGTACAGTAGCGAACAAAGGAAATATCGTTCCAGTGATGTCACAAGGCTTGTCACGCAACCAATGTGTGCAATTAGAAGAGAATCCCAATGTCACGCTGTCATTGGGGAAACACTGGTCATAGAAATTTGTACCACTGGCCATGACGAACACGTTGGGGAAGTCCAGGAGGTAGCTGCGAGGACCAGGAACTAAACCTTGCATGGATTCAAAATAAATAATTTGATATAATTAGAAATAATTAAAATATACACTGAGTTGGATTAATAGAGACTTTTAGTTTGGGCGTAAATATTTTCAATTTCAAACCACCTGTCATTCTCTTATAGAAAATATTCTTTGTTTGAGCTGTATATGTGCATATTTATGGGTCTTCTCATGCTCAACTATTAAGCAAAGAAATGTGATGTATATATAGGGGATCGTGACACGTGGTCTGAGATGGGAAAGCATTACTGGGTCCATCGCTAAAGAGATCTATTGCAGTTTTGTCCAATATTTAGTCTAGTCCCATGTATAGAACTTGATCAATTTAGAACAAATCCTCACATTTGTTATAAACGCGTTTTCCAAAAAAAAATTCGTTTCAAACGAATTCCTGATTCTTACAGCACGAAAAATGTGGCAAAATTCTTGTTTACTCACTGTCGAAATTTCAGTACCGCGTTCGAGGAACCTGAAAAATTGTATAGACTTCCGTCATCGGAATGATTTCAAATTTTGAAATATTGAGCTTTTACTTATTGTATGAGTGAATCCAACTTGGAAGAATGCGCAAGTCTTTCACTTTTGGAACGTATTACCCGATGACGTTGCCGAACCAGCCCCCCTTACGCGCGGTCCTTATAGGAAGAGGCGCGATTTCGAAACTCATTTAAAAATCAGGAATGCATACAATTTCGAAAAACTATTTGCATTTTCACATTTTTGTGAATATATCTTCAACTTACATAAGGTCTGTGATTAGGCATTAGGGGCACTTTACGTATTACATTTTTTCAAAACAGGACTAAATGCATGGCAAACTCAGAAATGGAATTATGATTTGAAAACCACCCCCAAATCTAATCAAGGGAGAGACCTTACCAACTCTACTCGCATGAGATGTTGTGTCCAATCCAACTCCAGGCCCCAGAGGCGAACCGCTACATCACCCATAATTCCCGAGAGCAAACAAACATCAAGAGGAAACTGGTTCCCGTGGTTTATTCTTACCTTGTGTTCTCAAGAAAACAGACGTGAAATCATTAACCGGTTGATCCTCGTAGATCACATTGATCGGCAGTTCAGCTCCATATTTTTCTCGTACTGCTTTGACGCATGCGTAGATAAGATCCATCGAAGTTCCTCCATCAGCCGTCCCATAATCCACTAGGGTCACCACAGACTGTTTTTCTAGGGCCATGGCATCGAGCTCTCTCAGAACCAAAGGGGTCGCTGTTTTAACTACTTTACGATTAGCAATGCTACGAGTTGAATAAAACCCAGAACCAACCGCGCCGTACGGGAGATGACTATGAGGGACCTGGCAAACATATGCAATAATCCCCAGGGGACGGGGAGAGGGGTTAACGTTAATATCCACATTTTCTAGCTTTACACACATGCATATTAAATGAAGGGTGGGGAGCATTTCAAATTGTTTTATATGTGCGAGTCGTGACTTTCGATATTTTCAGGCGAATGATGAGTGATGTCTGTGTGAAATACATCTGCGGCGCTGGCTTGTAAGTAACAACCATTCTCTGCAATATGCTTGGAGCTACCAATAGGGATTTCTTGAATGTACACTGGGGTTTGTGGTCTGTTTCGATAGTAAATTTGTTTCTCCTAACCAAATGCAATGGATAAACGCAAAGGTGACAGGCAGGTAGGCCGTTCCGAAGGAGTGCTACTCCAGACCCTTCTCGCTGGCATCACATCGTAGAGTAACTTCTTCTCCCATGTCTTAGCCCCTGGCTAAACGAGGAAAATGTTTCCGGATCCAGAAAAATATATCTGATAGTCAGTTATCTTACAGACAGAGCATCTAGCCTTCTGAAAGTATGGGAAGGAATTTGGAAAAAAAGTTGATAGACCCTATAAGACTTAACGTTTCCTGTTTGCAGATAGGCTTTGTCTGGATCATGCAGGCTTAAGTGCAGATCTTGCTAGGATTAAACCCATGAACCTACTTCAGTCGGACTGAATTTTTAACTGTTAAAATCTGTCGAGGATTAATTTTCCAGTCAGTATTCTAGATGTAACAGTTTGAAGAGACGTCAATGACGTAACTCGGTGACACGTTGACGCATACTTTCGTAGTTTAGTTATGAAACTATTGATTGATTCTTCTGGACTTCTTGTACAGCTTTTAAAAACGAAACATTCGTGTGCAACTTTTTTTTTTGCATTGAAATAAATCCGCTAAGGCTTCCCCTAAGTTCTGATGCAAGCATACAGAGAGTTTTAGATTTACGTTTACATACGGTGAACGTGAAACGTCAGTTGACCATGAAAGATTATTAACAAATTACATAAAAAGGAATCAAAAAAGTCCAAGTAGTAGAATGAAAACAAAAGAATATTTGTTTGTGGTGAGAACGTTTGCAAAAGAGAAGGTAAAATGCAGGAAACGATTAAAACGTGGTCACGTTTGCAATTTTCGGAGAGAAAAAAAGTCAATCTAAAACTCTCTAATATTTGTAAATATTTCGCTACTTTCTTCCTTGTTCAACTTGAAATTTAAAAACATCTGTAGACAATCCCTTGTGGCCAATCACATTAAACGAGATTTTAAAAAAACGTCCTTGTTTCATGATCATATTGGTATTTAGGAGCTGATTTCTCTGGAGGGAGGAAAACCGGAGAACCCGGAATAACCCTTAAAGCTACAAAGGAGAGAAGCAACTAGAAACTTTATAACTTACATAAAACACAATAGGTGCTGGGTGTATGTTCGTTATGATTTTGAATCATCCAGTGATTTCCAGCTACGCAAAAATATGGGTTCTGGTGATGTTTGCGAAATACAAGTTGCCAAAATTATCTTTGTTCAATTAATTTATGAACTATGAGCGTTATGCATTCGTCCGATCGTTCCCCTGTACTGAAATTTACACAGGGCAGGAAATGGCAAACATACCTCACTTCAACGTGCCTGGTAAGTCTTGGAAATTTCATGGTTTGGTCAATGGTCTAATACTGAATAGCTTTAAAATATAGTCCTCGTTATAACCAAATTTAGTCAGTCATACTCACAAAGGGTTTCTTCTGTTCCATTCTTGTCGCCAATGAACCAATTTTGAAAAATACGCCGCCACGAGACCTCAGTCAGCTACAAAATAACTGGAAGGCACACAGGCAACCCAAGCAATGATCTTGCGTCAATATACTAAATATAATATATATATTTAGGCACTGCCTAAAGGCGGAGCTCCCGATACGGAAGTCACAGGGAGAACAATTTGAATGAAACTGAAAATTAAAAATAAGATAGGGGGAAAAATCTTTAATTATTTTTTATTCGAGATGAAGATAATTTCTCCCATAATAAAAAACATGCAGTTAAATAGAATCGAAATGCACTACATTGCTTTTTTTTCCCGCGAGTATATACTCTCCCACTTAGGAATTTTGTACACAAATCACCACCACCCCCAGGGGCTAGTTTTGCTCTTGGAAGATTTTTCGACAAATTTTTCCAAAAAAACCGACATTTTAAGGTGGCTGCCTACTTTTGAACGTTCGAATTGAGCCCACGATGAGCGCGCGCTCAAAAACCGCTGAAAAATCTACAATATTTTATTGAAGGACCATACGCGTTTTGAGCTTCAACAGGGCAAAACCCTCAAATTTTGCACGGGACTCTATATTTTTTAACGGCTCATTCGAAAAAACTCTCAAAAATCTATGTTATATCAACATCTTAGAAAAAGTTTAAATCAGCAACACTTGAAAAAATAGATTTTCGTAGAGATTTTTGTTCGACTTTATGAATTTTTTAAGAGCACCGAAACTACAAAATATAAGAAAACAATTTATCTTTTTGTCTTTTTGTTGAAAATATCCATGTATTATTGTAGAATGATTGACTAGCCTTCATTTGTGCAATCATGTAGTCTACAAATAACTTTGATCTTATGGATCTTATTTTTTTCCTAATCACTTCCGGTGGCGCAGATTTTACTCCAAAAGCTCGTGCGTAGGCTTCTATAAAATGCTGATTATCTCGAAAACAAGCTCGGGACACCCAATTTTTCTTTCCAGATTTGGAATCAGCATTAAATTTCAATTCGGAAAATCGATGTTTTAAAAAAAGTTTAAATCAATTTTCAAAAGTAGGCAGTCACCTTAAGGCTTTGAATCTCTTTTACTAAAAAAAAAGAAAGATAACTACAGATAATCCAATACAATATCAAGTTTAGTGAAATTTACCTCGGATATCTTTTATTGAAATTGAAATCAAGACCAAAAAACAGACTTGAAAATTGGTTAAGGGTGAGCAAAATATAAGCTAACTTTAATAATTACGTCTTTTACAGAACGAGAGAAGTTTACATTCAGTTAAAATTGACAAGAACAATTGAGACAAAATAGACAATAAAGGCAATGCAAAAAGGCAATGCAAAATGACGAATTTCTTCGTCAGTAAATTGGCGTTTGTAAATAATTTTGAATATTTTTTTACGGCCTTTTAAAGTGAAAGTCTAGGTCTTTCTACAACAACTTCTCTCAACAACACAAAATTAAGCTCATTTTTATAATCAGACTTGCTCGAATAGCTTAACAAACAGTTGAATATTTGGTGTAAATTTGAATTTCATTCAATACTAAAATAAATTATCTGTAGAAATAAAATTATTAAATGAAAGTCTTCGTCGTTTTGAAGATGGGACCCCGCGATAGGAGGCGAATCTTTCTTGAACGAAAAACATACGATGGTTGGTTTAAAACAACGTTTTTCAACGTTAACCGAATTGCTAAAGATTTACAAAGCTAAATAAAGGACGAATATTTGTCGTAATATGCTCTAACTTAATGTTATATTTACTCCAACATTAAAATAAATTAAGCTTATCTACAGAAATATTAAAACTTTTGAGGGAAAGTCTTTGATTTGTCGATTCGTCGAGAAAAAATGCTTGTCAAAAAATAATAAATGATTGTTAATGCTAAACAACACACCTGAAATCTTGGAGAACACTCTTAATCCATCTTTGAATACATAAAAGTTTTTTCAATTGTCTTTGGTCTATAACTTGCCCTAAAGCGATTTTTTTCTGTGCATTTAAGAGTCGCCTTAGCTAGTAGTTTTGCTTCAAATTCCTTTGTCTTTCACGCTCATTTTCTCTTTATTCATTCGTGAAGTTTTGACTCAAATTCCTTTGTATTTCACGTTCATTTTCTCCTTGTTCATCCCTCAAGTTTTGCCTCATAATTCCTTTTTCTTTCACGATCATGTTCTCCTTGTTTATAATCGAAGTCCCGCCTGGATTTGGGTCTCTATTTCTCTCTCTATTTGCCGCTTTTCTTTGGTGAGTCCTTCGTCTTTGCTTTCCTTTTTCACGCCACCAGAGTTTTTCCTTTTTCGAAAAAACTCTTTTACTTCTGGCCTTTCTTTCTTGGCTTCATTCTCCTCTGAGCTTTCTTTCGAATATCGATTTCGGAAAGGGGTTCCATCGTAAATAGATTAAATATAAATTATATAAGCTTGAATAAAAAATTGTGTTGTTATCTTTCGGTATTTCTATACGTGTGTAAGACGTTTTTTACAAAAGTTTAATAGCCGGATTTACCTTTATGTGTACCCGGATGTTGCAACGCGTCGACATTCCCGCCAAAAAAAAATTTAACCAGCCAATCGGAATGCTTGTGTACACGCCCAGCCAAGCCATGAAAAATCAACTCGATAGTTTACCATTTTTTCTTAGGTATGGTGCTCCGCGCGGGAGCTCCGCTATGAGAATATGTGGATCGCGTGGCACTTATGAAATACATGAAGATATAGAAACATAGATAAGTTAAAGTGCTTGGGAACGAGGTTATTCCAGGCGAAAGCCCTTGGAATTAAATTCGGAAAAATTAATTTCCGACCTCGCTGGGAATCGATCCCACGACCTTCGGAATTGTACTACCGATGCTCTACCAGCTGAGCTAGAGGTCAGACTGAGAGCAGGCAGGGGTGAAATTAATTTTTCCGAATTTAATTCCAAGGACTTTCGCCTGGAATAACCTCGTTCCCAAGCACTTTAACTTATCTATATTTCTATATCTTCATACTAAATATATGTTATACTAACTCCTTGCTTGTTGATGGCACTGCATAAACAAGTCTCTGCATGTACTCTATAATATAATGAATGGGACTTTCATATTGAAATGATATATCATCATGCTCCTTAGGCTCACGTGCTATGAAAACAGCAGTAATCAAACTGGGGGAGAGCATTTGATCTGAAATCATAGAGCGATTGTGGAAAAAGATGCATGGAAACTGAAAAGTGCCGTATGTGATTTATGCAGATTTCAAGCCCTGTAAGACCTGAATCTTCCAAGCAAGTACAACCAAGTGATCTGAGGAAAGCGAATTAGCCAATCAGAGCGCATTTCGTGGTCAGCGAGAAAAAATCCATCCCAAGATAACTTCGGTATTTCAAAGCTTCTGTGCTCATAAAAATGTTTAAACGATAGTTCAATTGGAAAACTCTTTCGTTTATCACCATCCAAACGTCAATGGCGGACTTCGAATCATCAATCACGAGACGTTTTTACGCGCAAATCTCTGTGTGTTGGATTTTTCTTCGCCTACCGCGCGCGACGCCTGGCACATTTTAGAGATCACCTGGAATATACTGCTACATATAATCGATTAAATTAAAGTATAATCGACCATATCTAGCAGTATACTGTACTGACCAAATGCACTACGCTCAGTTCAATTACTGCTGTTTTAATAGCGTGTGAACTGAAGGAGCAACACTGATGATATCCCCCGCCTGGGGCTCCACCATGTACACTTGTAATACATTATTTTAAACCAACCCCTTTACAACCAACTTAACTACTACTTGATGTAAATAACTGTGTTATAACCGAATACTGAATTAGCAATACTTATCTCGTAGCAAACCAGTTGATCGGTGAACGCAGCACTTAAAGCATGAGTGGACAAAACGACCGGCCCTAAACATTTTGGGATGCTTGAAAGAACAAAGCAAACGTGGCGATATTGAAATGATTTTTTTATTCTTCCTTTCTGGTTCTTGTAGGGAGAAATATTATATTTTATTAAAAAGAAAACATTAAAAATATGCAAAAGTTGGGTTATAGTAGCCTGGGAATGAGGGCATGCGGCAAAACAGATAATAAACCAGCTGTGATTGGCTGAAACAAAATTCATCGTTCAACTGGAAAGGAATACGTGAATCAGTGTTTAACACAAAATGGAGGTTTCCCTGAGTAAAACTCGAAACTGGCGTTGTCTTAATAACGCTTTCGTAAGACCAAATAGGCGTTAACATAATCAACGCCATGATCCTCAGGGCACTTGGCCACCTCAGCTTCGTAACGGTGGTACAATTCATCGACGATCCTAGATTTCTCTTCGGCAGAACGAGAATCCGAGAGTCCTGGAAAACATAGTAAAAAGAATATTCAAAGGCAAAGTAAAGAGGTAGATAAATTGAATGGACTGTATAACGACTGAGGCTGAATGACCGCGGGCCGACAGGCCGACTGGTAGTCGACTGGCAGACCAAGCCCGAAATACACTCTGGGCGATATATGTGAATCCAATCAGCAAAAGGTTACAACCTTATAGAATTTTACCAATTAACTTTGTATGCACATCTTTCCCGCACGTTTGTTTCTGTGCTGAAATTATTTGAATAAAAATGTATAATACATTTCTAGCCTGATAAGCAACATGCATTGATCGTAGCGTGCAACATGCAGCCATAGTTGATAGAGGGGAATGGTTATGAAACCTATTGTTATGTGTGAACAGACCAAAATCTTTCTTTTGGCAGCTAGTTCAAAATACTAAAAGATTTATAAGAGACATTTGAATATTCCTTACGATAATCCCATAGACGAAGTATATGTTTACTAATTTTGCAATTTTGGATGAGCAAAAATCAAACCTTGTGCACGGTCAAGACCGGTTCAACATCAAAAGCTAACAAAGGCCTATAACAATAGGTTTCCTAACCATTCCCATCTTTTATCTAGTAATGATGAAAAGGAAAATTATACACCGTGAAAAAAGATGAAAAAACTTACTGACGTTTCGGACGCTTTTTGACGTAAAATCTTTTTTACGGTGTAATATATATATTTAGGCGCTGCCTAAAAGCGGAGCTCCCGATACGGAAGTCACAGGGAGAACAATTTGGATGAAACTGAAAGTTAAAAATAACATCGGGGAAAAAATATTCAATTATTTTTTATTCGAGATGAAGATAATTTCTCCCATAATATAAACCATGCAGTGAAATCAAATCGAAATGCACTACATTGTTTTTTTGTTGTTTTTTGCCTCAAATTTCTTTTTCTTTCACGATCATGTTCTTCTTGTTTATAATCGAAGTCCCGCCTGGATTTGCGTTCTCTATCTCTCTCTCTGCTTGCCGCTTTTCTTTGGTGAGTCCTTCGTCTTTGCTTTCCTTTTTCACGCCACCAGAGTTTTTCCTCTTTCGAAAAAACTCTTGATTCTGGCCTTTCTTTTTTGGCTTCATCCTCCTCTGAGCTTTCTTTCGACATATCGATTTCGGAAAGGGGTTCCATCGTAAATAGAGTAAATATAAATATAAGCTTGTGTTGTTATCTTTCGGTATTTCTATACGTGTGTAAGACGTTTTTTACAAAAGTTTAATAGCCGGATTTACCTTTCTTTATGTGTACCCGGATTTTGCAACGCGTCGATATTCCCGCCAAAAAAAAATCTAACCAGCCAATCGGAATGCTTGTGTACACGCCCGGACGGACGGACGTACGGACGGAAGTGACGTCAGCCAATCCATGAAAAATCAACTCGATAGTTTACTATTTTTTCTTAGGTATGGTGCTCAGCTCGCGCGGGCCGAAGGCCCGCGCGGGAGCTCCGCTATAATTTACCTTTTCATCATTACTGTTCCATTAGAAACACCGACGCAACTCACACTAGTTTTTAGCTAGTTACACCATCTATTATCTATGATGCAGCAAAACCTTCGCCAAACTTTTTTTGAAATAGCTTTATTCACCTGAAAGAAATGTGCTGTTGCTCCACGCTCGAATACTTCCTACATATTTCTTCGCATGTTCTTTGGCATCTCCCTTCTCTTTGATCCATTTTTCCTTGTATGCACAAGGCACTATTTTCGTTTCTATGGAAATCAACTCTAGACCTGCTTTGACAACAGAGGAGTCAGGACACTTGAATGGCTTCTTGAACTCATCTACCCTTCTGAAGTAAAAGTTTAAATTTGTTTCGGTAACCTCGTCCTATAAGAGAAGAATGTATTCTTTCTTTATTTTATTTTATTTATTTTTTCATTAAAAAAAGATAGCACGAAACCAATGTGCAACCAATTTAATGAAACACATTTTGCATCACAAAGAATCGAAATACATGCACAGTTTTCAGTGGCTGATCAAGGTTGATTTAAAAGATGGATTTTTAAGCTAGAACGCCCGGCAGCACAAAACTTCCCTGAACTTTTTATTCAGTACGTTTAGCAAATGGAGGTCCCTTTTCTATAGTCTGTACCACGAGCGCAGCTAGCGGGTGGTTTCACTGCAAAGTTTGAATCATATGCTGACGCAATTCCATGTTCGACAAGAGCACAGAACATAGAAAAGAGACCTCGATTTGTTTCTTACCACAATAGAATTCACTAACACACATCTTTTCGACGGTTTCTTAGTAATCAGATATCAACAAATTGAAAGAGATCGCGCTCGTTGACGTCAGTTTATTGGTCTGTCCTCTTATCGAAAATGTAAAATATCTAATCAGCGCGCTAGAAATTGACAGTTCGTGGTAAAATTACTTATTTTTAAAACTATATGCAATTGTGCTAGCCATAGCATTTTCCCCTCCTGGATCCATCCTTAGAACGCGAAAGTGCTTTGTCTTATTGATTTCTTTGGCTCAGACAAAGCGGGTTTCCAACCAGCTATAACTAGCTGGGCAGATATTGAAGAAATTATTACTAGATTTGAAGAAATGGTTCAAGCTTCGCATCTACCCTTGCCACTCTTACGTTTCTTTTGTGCTTATCATCCTCCCAACTGCATCCATAAGGCAATAACCATAGACGCATGCTAAGCGTTAGTCTCCCTCGCCACCGTTTTTAGTGTCGGTCGTCACGAAACGTTCCCTCCCAACAAACGGTTTGCGAGGGAGACTAGCTAAGCGTGAACCATCATTTTTTTAACAAAGCAAAACCGAAATTAAAAATTATTTGATAATAAAAAAAATTCACTTCTTAAGAATACACGCTCGCTTAATAACCAGTCAGAGCACGTTTTAATTTAAGTTATGTTAGAAAATCATTGGCGTACCGTGACACAGTGCCGTTTCACGGTCATGCACAAAATCTACTTTAAGTGTGCACGGTTTTCAGCCAAATGTTTATCTTTATTTTGAGAGTTCATTATCTTAATTAAATACATACTTACATCGGTGATTACTCCATCATCTGAAAGTGATTTCCAAAGTGTTGATAACAGTGTCATACAACAATATTTGATGACATTCGTGTGTCCCGGAAACTGGCCATCTTCGGTCAAAGCAGCTTCTGCCAAGACCATACTTCCTCCTTACAAAAGAACATTAAAAATATACCATATGTATTTCTAGTCAGCAAAGAATGCACAATTTCAATAACACACACACTTTAAAAATTCCGCGGATTCGACTGGAACACATGAATATTCTACACAAAATCGAAGTTAGTCCTGAGACAAAGAACTGCAGTTAAGAAAATTATTATTATTATCATTATCGTCATCATCATCATCGTCACTATTATTATTATAAATTATTATTATAATTATTATAATCGTTATTATGGTCATTTTTATTTAATCTGTGAGATAAGTTAAGCATTACAACTTTGCGGTGTCTTTCGTAATATCTTATCGTCATTCCTTATCATTCTAACAAATACACAAGTTCTCTTTACCATTGTTCATGTGAGATAAGTTACATTATTATATGGCAAGGTAATTTCATGCGCTGTGATTGGTCAATTTGCGGTCCATAACTTACGGTACGGACCGAAAAATGAAATGGTTCACTGAGTGTACGTACTTATGATCTTTTAAGACATTCAAATCTTCATTAAAAAAATATATTTCTGGATGAAAATCGTCGGGAAACCTTCAATGAATAATTAAAGATAACTTAAAGTCACTGGAATTTAATGTAAAACTTATCAAACCAGCGAAAACTCTGTCAAACAAGGAGGACAATTCTTTCGATCAAGGATTTACATGGCACTGTGAGTTGAGCGATTTTGTACGACTAGAAAAGAGTAGAAAAACTAACTATTCTAAAAGTAAAACTATGTCAAACTATGAATTAAAGGGTGGTAAATAGAGGCTAATTCAGTAAATGAAATAAAGATAGGTTCACAAGTAGAATTAACGTAAATTTATTATTTCAGTAAGATGACAACGTCAAGTTTGAACTTATCTGAATCGATCGGGTGAAGAAGCAAGTAGTTTCTTTCGTTAACGTTTTAAGCAGTTTTCTAGGCTCATCCGCTCTTGAAGTATTTTCATATTTCAGTAAGATTTCATCTACACTTGAATTTGAATGCATTTGTGGACAGGAGAGTCGGCAGTAACTTTTTTAATTGAGCCAAAAACGTGCCGTCTTCATGACTTCAGCCATTGTGTATATGGCGGCCTGCCTCAAACAGTCAAAACGTTGAAAATTGACGAAAACTATCCATGTTCAGCGAGCCGTAATTTTCCAAAGCTTCTCATTCATTTCTGGAGAGAGTTTTTGAGTTCTTTTCCCAATAAAAGGCAGGAAAACAAATGGAAGGCTGTAGTATTTTTCATCAGTCTTGGTTGTGAATATCTTGAAGTTTGAAGTACGACAGTTTTCATTTCAATCTCATGTTGAATTCTTGAGGTCTTCTTTTGATGCCTTTTATGCTTTGCATTTACATGATTTGCAAAAGAAAGCCTCACTTTTGTTAACTAGTATTTCACAAAACTTTAAACGGTAGCTATATTCTCTCAAAATAAACTAAAACTTTTCTTTTTGAGCGACTCAAACACTACATGACTTTTGGCACGTACAGGAAGCCCTTTCAATGCAGTTCTCGTTTGACATGCGAGACTTTTCCTTTTTGTTGCTTTTCGCCTCTTTTTAATATCAATGCCTTGCCATATAATAAATATCTTATTAACCTCGTTTGCTTGGTCCGTACCGTAAGTTATGGATCCTCGTTTTTTCCACTTTTTTATGGCCCGCGCGCTACGCGCTTGGGCCATAAGGCAGTGGAAAAAACTCGGTCCATAACTTACGGTACGGACCAAGCAAACGAGGTTAATAAGAGCTATCTTTACAACTTTACTGGATAACCTAGGCTAAGTTGCTATCAGTGTCTTTCGTAATATCTTATCGTCATTCCTTAACATTCTAATAATTACACAAGTTCTCTTTTCCATTGTTCATTCTTGCAAAAGTGTTTTTAATAGCGAAAAAATTGCTTTTTCCGCCATTCTTTGATAGGATCCATTTTTGGCTTTTCAGCAGCAAATATCTGGTTTCTTTTGCACTCATCATCTTTGAACGTTCTTGTTGTATGTCTGTATTTCTTGTATGAGGTGACGTGATTTTGCACTTGGGTTTTTAGGTCTTTATTATAGTTTCCTAAAAAGTCAAATACTATGTTGACTTGTGTGACTTCGTGCTGTGGGTGCATTTGTTTAATTCCGCTTCGTAAGTCTCTGTATTTCCTTTGTTTCTTGCTCGTTCCGTCTGCTATCTTTCCTCTACCGCACACAGTGCCTTCATGCAGGAGCCATTCTTTTTTCCTTATGTGGTGGATGGCCATATCGATCCTATTTGCGCCGTCCGTGGTGGGACTGAGAGATGGAATGCCGCGGCAGTGTTCCACATGATTATAGCTTTATTATTTATCACTTCTAATGGGGATCTTTGAGATCATTATTATTATTATTAATATTATTATCATCATTATCATAATCATTATTATTATTACGAAAAGCTGGAAATCATTCGATAATTCTAAATCATAACGAACATACGGTGGTCTTACCTGGGCTAAGTTCGGCCGCTCTTCTCGATAGGTGTAATTCCCAGTCTTTTTCGGCTTGTGCTCGAAACTTCTCTCTTTCCTCTGGTGCAGTGATTAGTATGTGATATAGCCCTCCAGTTATGTCACAAGGTTTGTCACGCAACCAATGTGCACAATTAGAAGAGAACCCTAATGTCACGCTATCATTGGGGAAACACTGATCGTAGAAATTTGTACCACTGGCCATGACGAACACGTTGGGGAAGTCCAGGAGATAACTGCGAGGACCAGGTATCAAACCTTGGATTGGAAATATAAATTTTGATATAATAACTCGAGCCCAGGCCTAAATTTCCTTGCTCGGTGTCGTGAATTGAAAGGGAGTGGAATTGAGTACAAGGTATTTCTGTGATTCAAGGCTATGTCATTAATTACTCGGACTACCTGTAAGGTAGGCCGAGTTTAGGTTTCGGTTTTGTATCAGTCTATCGTATGGTCGAGGTTTCACATGGTGAATATGCATGCGATCGAGACAGTCATGAAAGCGAGGCGACGCACGAGTGCAAGTCATGTGACCTAGATGTTGGGTCGGTGGTTTTCTTGCTCTTTGCTCGCGCGCTCCTGTCGGTGGTTTGTTATGGCGAATTCCTTTTCTTCTGGGACACTCAAAATACACACAAACGCACACGCCGTTCGCGGTAGACCCACACTAAAAGATATCGAGCGTTTTCGGAACGGGTCGGTCCGCGCACTCAAAGCAAAATGCCAAAAGAATGCCAAAGATACCAGAAAGATTACCAGAAATGTGAACTCAAATGAAAGTCAAATGAACTCAAATGAAACTCAAATGAACTCAAATGGACAAACGTACAAACTTACTCAAACGTACTTAAACGAACAAACAATCACTAACTCTTTAGTAAGCAGGAACTTCATTGATAACTGCTTCGAAGATGATGGAGACAAAGAAAACATTCCATGTAAGCTGAAGATGGACGCCATATTGGAATCTTTCAAGACAACATTTCATGCCTTCCGCGAATCAACAAGCATTGGACTTACGCCATTTTCATCAAGGATAAGTTTTTTATGTATTCTTTTCTTTTTGTTCTCAATTTTTGACAGTTTCTTCAACATTCTATCGTTCGTTCAACTATTAGTAGCGAGCCTGTTGTGCATGATGTTGATTTTAATTGTACATTTCATAAATGAGTCAACTAAGAGTTTGGTATACTCTTTGGAAAATGACTGTGATTTATTGGAAAAGGCTGTACAGTTATCTGTATTTGTTGATCACAATAAGCTATTATATTTATTAGAGGATTGCAGGTCTCGTTATGCCAAATTTTATACTTCTTAGTACCGTGTGTTGAGCACAAGCCTCGTGTTGCTTCGCGTGATCGAGAACCAATTAGAGTCCCTGTTGAACAACTCGCACGCCTTTTGCACAAAAGCAGAAATGATACGGAAAAGGGTTCGTAAGTATGTTTTCAAAAATGTACCCATGACATCTAGAATGCATTGCTTTGTCAATCAAGACATTGCATTATTTGGTCCAAATGCTGGCTGTCAATGTGTAGCCAGGTCACTATGTGCATTGATATAGAAGCATAGAAACTCAAGTTCTTCAGCAGATTTAGTAAGCATTATGTATACTGGGAATGAGTTATATTCTGTCCTGTCAAGATTGCACAAGACTTTTTACTTTTGACAGAATTACCTTGAATGGTAACAGTGTTAGAAACTAATTACCATATGACATACAGCCCAAGTTACACTGGTAATATACATGATATTTCATCTACTGTCGATTTCCTTTACTCTAGTGCATTCCCTAAGGTAATGCTTTGCAAATTTTTATTAGAGAAAATTACCAGTCATTCCTGTTAACTATTCAATGTAATACAGTAGCTATTTATTGTCATGGTGATGGGAGATTTAGGATATTTGACTCTCATGTTCGTAATCCATCAGGTCTCTCCCATCCTCAAGGTACTTGTGTACTCCTTGATGTTGATGACTTTAATGCTTTAATAAATTACTTCCAAAGTTTATATGACAATTTAACAGGTTTATTTGAACTCAGAGGAGTGTGTATTACTGAGACATGCATACAAAGCAATGCTACTGAAAATCCTTTTAATGCACAAACCGACACTGAACTGAGTAAAGTGATTGGCAAAGCTGCAGATGATAATCAGCAAAGAAACAGTAATATTACTAATTATACAGCTTCTCATTAATCCCATATAGGTAACTGTCCAATCATTTCTTAATTGGACAGGTCTTGCTGATATGGGATTAACTAGGCAGCTATATAATTAATAGGTAATGGGATTTCATGCTCCCCAATCAAGAAATAATTAGAACTCGAAATATTCCTCTGACTGCCAAATTGGACTCGGCCTATGGCCTCATCCAATTTTGTCAGCCCTCGGAATTTTCCTTGTCCAATTATATTCTTAATTGGACAACATTGAGTCCTATTACATATACAACTTCAAATGCCAATAATACCAATGGTATTCCTTTGAGAAGTTTCTGTTTCCCATCATTGTGCAAACCACACACCAAAAAACTTTGCTGGGACTCCAAGTGCTTATACTTTATCGAATACACTATGGTAGTCCGAGTTCACGCCACGAAGGGCGTCTAGTTAGAAATGAAATTGAACTAGTTAAGCAAGATTTCTAAAGCAAGATTTCCGCGCCAAATTTAAATGACACGCTGACTGAAATTGGAAAAGATTAGGCATAAGCTAAAAGGGTCTATCGCAGTTTTATTTAATCTTGTTTAGTCTGGAAGTACAACTAGATTATCTTTAGAAATACATTAATATTTCGATTCCTCTAGCCATCACTGAACTCTTGGCAAACTCACAGATCGAATTATAATTGGGCGTGGAGGAGGGAGGGGTGCCAGACAAAGAACCCGAAATTAAAATCAGCTCTTGGATCAAGGCAGAGAACTATCAAACCCCTTCCACGTGAGATGCCGAGTCGAATGCATTTTCGTTCCCAGATCCTCCTCGGTTGTCGTTCCTCCCTGTAAGAAACCCTACAACCGGAAGCAAGGAATATGGCGAACACGTCCTCACGGCGCGCACGCTCGAACTCTTTCCAAGACAAGCCAAGACAAGCATGGACAAGCCTTTGGCTTTGTGTAAAATCTACAAATGGCGACAAAACATCGATTATCCAATCTTCTTAAAAGCCAATCAAATTGCGAGAATTCGTAGAATTTCCCAGAGCCACTGACGGGGAGGAAACACAACCGAGGAAAATCTGGAAACGAGAATAGAATGAGTCGAATGGAACTCCAGACTAAAGTGGTGAGATACGAAACCACAACCGCTGCAGTTTCCATTCCCAAGAGCACATAAACACCGTGAGGAGAATAGTAGTGCCAATGGTTTACTCTTACCTTGTGTTCTCAAGAAAACAGAGGTGAAATCATTAACCGGTTGATCCTCGTAGATCACATTGATCGGCAGTTCAGCTCCATCTTTTTCTCGTATTGCTTTGACGCATGCGTAGATAAGATCCATTGAAATTCCACCATCAGCCGTCCCATAATCCACTAGGGTCACCACAGACTGTTTTTCTAGGGCCATGGCATCAAGTTCTCTCAGAACCAAAGGTGTTGCTGTCTTAACCACTTGACGATTAGCAATGCTACGAGTTGAAAAATACCCAGAACCTACCTCGCCGTACGGGAGATGACTATGAGGGACCTGGAATAAAAAATACAATAATCCCCAGGGGGGGGGGGGGGGGGAGTTAGCGTTGATATCCACATATTTTAGTTTTTTACACATGCATATTAAATGAAGGGGAAGCATTTCACATTGTTTTATATGTGCGAGTCGTGACTTTCGATATTTTCAGGCGAATGATGAGTGGTGTCTGTGTGAAATACATCTGCGAGGCTGGCTTGTAAGTAACATCTAGTTTATACTTTTGAAGTCTGAAGACCATTATCTGCAATATGCTTGGAGCTACCAATAGGGATTTCTTGAATGTACACTGGGGCTTGTGGCTGTTTCGATAGTAAATTTGTTTCACCTAACGAAATGCAATAGATAAACGCAAAGGTGACAGACAGGTTGGCCGTTCCGAAGGAGTGCTACTCCAGACCCTTCTCGCTGGCATCACACCGTAGGGTAACTTCTTCTCCCATGTCTTAGCCCCTGGCTAAACGAGGAATAAATGTTTCCGGATCTAGAAAAATATATCTGATAGTCAGTTGTCTTACAGACAGAGCTGCTAGCGTTTTGAAAGTCTGGGAAGGAATTTGGGTAGCATGGGTGGCGTTCGCGGCTAACGCGTCGTCTTTCACCGCTTTGAGTCCAACGAGTCGGGTCGCGGTTCTGGCCCTGCGGTCGCCACATGTGAAATGAGTTTGTTAGATGTGTTGTTCTCTCCTATGCTACGAGGATTTTCTCCGGGTTCTCAGGTTTTCTCCCTTCTTAAAAATCAACATGTGACTTGAGCGTTGTGTGCATAAAACATTGAATGTAGTGGAAGTGCGTGTGCAACCTCGTTCCCAGGGCCCTCTCGGCCGACTCCAATTCAATATGGCGGTAGTCGGGGAGAAGACCCTGGTGTTGGCTGGTATATCGCGCGTTTTGATTGGCTACTGAAAAAAATTATTACAAGCCCTCTGATTGGTTGATATTATATAGTACAAGATGGCGCACTACTCATATTTCTCTTGTTTTGTTCCTCGTTGAATCATTCAAAAAAAGTCGCGTTGATTATGATTTAAAAAGGAAGAGAACTGACCTTACAGCTTCTACTGATATCCTAAATGGCACATACAAGGTTTTAATGATTAGTACAGCTTAGTTCGATGTTAAAAACTGTCATGAAACAAAGCAGACTTGAACAATGAAGTTTACATTCGAGTTGTTTAAGAACTTTGTCTGTTGCCTTATAATTATATAAATATACCACATACACCACATACATATACCACATACTCTCAATTATATGAATATGAGAGTTATAAAGTGTAGTTGTATATTTTTTGTAATGAATTTACAGTAATATTGTAAATAAATAAAGTATTGAAGTAATAAATTGTTGTTGGTGGTGTTAAAAAAACCTGTTAAAAAACTAACATTGCTAACTGGCAATGCTGAAACAAGAAATGTGTATGTATAAGAACATTTGTCACTAATTCAAAATCCATAAACTAAACTTATTCATTGCTGTAACTGCAAGTCAGTCATTGGTTCAGCTGCAAGATAGCAATAATTATTATTGTTGTCAGAGTAACTATCTAGTAACTTTCATTTGTCTAATTATTCAAGTGACCTGATTATTTTAGAAGGCATTGAAGTTCTTACATGTAAGGGTTAGACAAGTCTTTATATGGGATAGCTGAACTTTAATTTTAATATCCCCCCCCCCCCCCCCCCCCCTGTTGTTTTATGTAATTCTTTTTCTCCAACCTGGCCACTCATAAAAGTATGAGAAATTCTTATTAATAGAGTAATGCAATATTGCAAACAGTAATCATCATGAAAAAGAACTTTTACAAGTTATGAAGTTATGGTCTACCCCAAAAAAGGATAGCCCAAAGAGGGGTGCACAAAAGGGTGACAAATGTGATTGCCTAAAACATGAAAAAATTCTGACAGTAACAACAATTTTGCAAGGAAGCAAATACTTTTTTATTTAATGAGTCCTTTTTAGAGAGAGTTTTTTTTTTTCGTTTTTAAATACAACAGAAATTCTAAAGTTTTAGGGCTACATATACAATATTCAGTATATATTGAATTGTGTTTGAACATTGAGCACATTAAGATTGCCATTTCTACCAAGGTCTGTCACAAGCAACCTGAATAAATGAAGAGTTTCTCTCTTGGCTGGGGAAACAAGACACAATTGGTCACAATTGGTAGCAGTAGCAGTAGACAGTGAAACCATGTTAGTAAAGTCCCGGAGTAAATTTACATCACATTTGTTTCTAAGACGACTGAAAAAATGGCTAAAAAACCGTTGTTGGTGAACTTTCGCAAAAATTGCAGCTTTCACACATCAAGCAATCCAAAAACTGTCTTGTAATCTAAAACGGGAGCAACATATACCCACGAAGAAATGACTTTTTTCCTACATTTACACGATTTGAAATAGTAGTTTGGCCGCCATTTTGAAACGAAAACCACATGATCAAAATCTTCAGAAATCTTGGAGATTTTGATCACGTGATACCAGCCAACACCAGGGTCTTCTCCCCGACGACCGCCATATTGAATTGGAGTCGGCCGAGAGGGCCCTGGGAACGAGGTTGGTGCGTGTGAGTGAAAAGTGTCCCCAATAGACCTCTTCGGCTTGGGGTAATGTTTTCCCATTTCAGACCAAGTGTCATTCCCTTGAGAATACGATTCTTTGTTTGAGCTGTATCCATATTCATGTGTCTTCTCATGTGCAACCAAGCACAATTCTTAAACAAAGAAATGATACTCTAGGGTATGATATTTGGTCTGAAATGGGAAAACATTACGTCAGAGCCGAAGAGGTCTATTTGTGCGAAAGTGCTAGTGAACGACCAGACACTTAAAGATATGTGTTTATTTATTTTTATTATTGGCCAAAGAGTTGATAAACCGTATAAGACTAAGAGGCGATGTCCACAAGAATCAAACAAATTCAAGAATTTGCGATCGTGGAAAGGCCGTCAAAAAAAAAAAAAAACCGCTCTTCTTTTGAAGTTCGATAGACCATTATTACAGATATGAATCGCTGGGTAGTTGGTTTTCGAAAATAATATTTGATTTCAGTTCCAAAATATCCGATAGACTTGAGGTCACTATGAGCCGTATTTTGCAGCTAATGTATTATAATACTAGCATAAATGTAGCTTGAAAACGGCCAGATAATAATAATTTATAAATAATATTTAAAAAACACCATGTTTAAGAAATCTCCTAAACACGCGCTGGTGTGAAAGTCACAAGAAAGAAAAAACAAGCTTCCAGGAACATGCGTGACCGCATGACTGGTATGTTGCTAACATACATCGCAATGATTCCGACAGCAACGAAGCATCGACTAGCTCACACATACACTGGAATTCACGCGTATGCGACAAAAGGTGGCAACAGCACAGGCAACCCAAGCACTGCAATACAGTGCTTGTAACAGTCAAAATTCGAATCCTTTAAATTGCAGTTTATTTGAATAAAAACGACTAACCTTGGCAACTTGTTGTGTCTTGGCCGAGTTTGAAGACATTTGGGCGCATTTTCACTGGGTTATCGAATTTTCCCCCCTCCACTATAATATATTATATTATTTAAAGTGGAGGGTAAAAAATCGATAACCCAGTGAAAATGCGTCCAAATGTCTTCAAACTCGGCCAAGTAATAAAAGACAACAATTTATCAAGGTAAGTCTTTTTCTATTTAAATAAACTACATTTTTCAGGATTCGAATTTTGACTGTTATAAGCACTGTATTGCAGTTCTTTGGGCTGCCTGTGGCAACAGCAATGAATAATCAAGTAAACAAAGTCTTCGCCAAATAGCCGGCCCGAAGTACTCTAATTTTAGGTCGAATTTTGAAAGCGTTAAAATGATTCAATTAAAAATAAAACTTTGGTATTATGATGCTAACATATTGTGGTTAATGTTGCGAAAATTAGAAAAAAATTGGGCCGTTTTCAAGCTACATTTATGCTAGTATTATAATACATTAGCTGCAAAATAAGACTCATAGTGTACGATAATTTCTGAATATAGTCTCCAAAACTCCTGTTTAAGATTTAATCCAACCAACGGTTTTTTTTCTTTACAATTCCAGTTCTCTCTCTCTCTACATCCTTTTTCTAAACACATCTCTCTTCCCCATGTCACCCAGGACTCCCTCCACAGGGAGCCCAGTCCTATCATTCTCTTACACTCCCCCTTGACCAACGCAGTAGTCTAAACTGCTTGGTCACTAACAAGTTCCTTTATTCGCACTCTTGCTTGACTCTTTGCCCTCCTTTGAGGTCTTCCATTGTCCTTAACATCATGATCTGTTTCATCTGCTTCCTTGCTCTGATCAATTCTGGTTCCTTGCGACTGTGTCGGTTTCTCTTGGGTACATGTAATTTCTAATGGGTAGATCTTCTGGACTGGTCTTCTCAGCTTGGTAGCTGCACCTTTTTTCGTTAGAGTTGTGATCTTTACTCCCCTCACCTCTTGATCTTCTCCAACAATCAACTCTTCTACCACTCCTGTCTTCCACTTGATACGACTTGGATTATCATCATGAATGATTACAGCATCTCCTACCTCAGCAACCTTATTTCTTGAAGATTTCTTTCTTTGAAACTCCCTAAGGTTCATCAAATACTCTGTGCTCCATCTTTTCCAAAAATGGTTCAGTAACAGGCTGAGGTACATCTGTCTTCTAGTAATGGATGTCAAATCGCAATCTTCTATGACTTGTGATGGGTGTGGTAATGTCGCTAAGCGTCTTCCAGTAATAAGGTGTGAGATTGTCAGTGGCTGTTCACTGACCTCAGGCTCAACATACGTCAAGGGTCTAGAGTTCAAAGTCCCTTCAACCTCTGTTAGCACTGTTGAGAGTTCTTCATAGTTAAGTTTTGCATTACCAAGAACCTTCCTAAGGGATCTCTTCACCAACTGTACCATTCGCTCATAAAACCCACCCCACAATGGGGCCTTCTCTAAGTTAAAGTTCCATTTGATTCCTTTCTCTAACGCATAACGTTGAACCTCTTCATGAGCAAACAACTTCTGGATTTCTTTATCCGCAAGTTTAAATGTTTTAGCATTGTCTGAAGTAATGGATGAGGGAATTCCTCTCCTTGAAACAAATCTTCTCAAACACCGTAAAACCGATTCTGTTGATAAGTCTGGAGCCAGTTCCAAATGCAGTGCTCTAGACGAAGTACATGTAAACAAACATATGTAAGTCTTTGGTCCTTGTTCAGGCATCAACTCTGAGGGTTTTATGTACAATGGACCTGCATAATCCACCCCGACATGTGTAAATGCAAATGTCTCCACAACCCTGTATGGTGGAAGATCTGAGTGTTGTGGTGAAGCATACGCTGTTCCTCGTAATCTCTTGCATAATACACAATAAAACAGAATCTTCCTCACTAGCTGACGTCCTCTAGGGATCCAAAACTGGCTTCTAACTTGCGTCAACGTATCTTTGACTCCTCCATGCTGTACCTCTCGGTGACAATGTTCTACGATCAATCTAGTTAAATAATGTTCTCGTGGTAAGAATATGGGAAACTTAGTTTCAACGGGTAACAACGCATTGGCCAATCTCCCTCTGCTTCTGAGGATTCCTTCTTCATCCTTGTACAGGCCAAGCTGTTTCTGCAAATCTTTCCAATTTTTCTGTTGCTGTGACTCTAAACAGTTTCATGGGTTTACTGTATCTTGTACAATCGATAACCTCTGACACGTTCACAGGCTTGGTTGACCTATGAATCTTAAATGAACTGGTTAGAAATGAAGCCGTACTTTCGGTGTCGTTTTGCTTCGCTCTCATAACACGAAACTCTTCTAAACAGTCCTCAGAAACATCTGCTTCTTCAATGAAGCCGTTTAACTTGGGATAACAGTCTGGTGGCTCTCTCAACCAGCTAGGTCCTTCCCACCATGTAATGTTACTTGCTATCTCTGAAGGGAAACATCCTCTGGATCCAAGGTCTGCAGGATTCTGAGTTCCCGGGCAATGACCCCACATATCAGCTGTCGTTAGTTCTAAGATTGTGTTCACTCGGTTCTCTACAAACTGTTTGAGTTCCTTGCTTCGTGTTATCCAGTACAGAACTGCTTTGCTATCAGTCCAACAGTGTGAAATGTCAATGTTTACAACTGACTCTAGTGCCTTCTTTACTGTAGTAACTAGGCGTGACGTGATCACAGCTGCAACGAGCTCCAACCTTGGTATGGTAAGTTCTGACAAGGGTGCAAGTCTTGACTTGGAGGCAACTAATGTAGAATGTCTAAAACCCATCTCTGTCTCTGTGCACAAGTACACAACAGAACAATATGCTTTCTTAGATGCATCTCCGAATGCATGTAGGCTTGCTGATTTCAAAAAACAACAACAACAACAACAAAAAAAACCAACTTTTTATTTAAGTGTCTAGTCGTTCTAGCACTTTCGCACTAATTGGGGACACTTTTCACTCACACGCACTACCACTACATTTTTAATATTCTATGCACACAACGCTCAACTCACATGTTGATTTTTATGGAGGGAGGAAACCGGAGAACCCGGAGAAAACCCTCGTAGCATAGGAGAGAACAACACATCAAACAAAACTCAATTCACATGTGGCGACCACAGGGCTCGAACCAGCGACCCGACCCGTTGGACTCACAGTGGTGAAAGACGACGCGTTAGCTGCGAACGCCACCCATGCTACCCATAATGAATCAATGAATCACTGATCTGAGAGTTCAAATAATACCTTGGCATAACAATGTCCTTTACCTTGTCAGCATCTGCTAACCATTTCTTAACAATTCTCTGCTTACCATCAGGCAGGGGGCAGTCCCATTCATATTTTAAAGCACAAAGTTCTTGAAACAGTATCCTCATTGGTATCATGACAGGAGAAATCAGTCCTAGTGGATCGAATAACTTTACTGACAAACGTAACACATTTCTCTTGCTGCTTTCCAGATCTTTAGCAAACTGTGTTACCTTATCTAACTTTAGTACCAGGGTATCAGAGTTCAAGTTCCAGTTGATCCCAAGTACCTTATGTTCTCCTTGTGTAGGATCAATCTCATGTAATCCTCCTACAGAAATCTTAGCATATGACTCAGTGTCTCTCTCAACCGTAGGATGTGTTGTCTGTAGTGGATGCTCCACATCCTTTACCTCATTAGGCCTAGTGTTCTCTACTCTATCTTCAGCAATCCTTTTCATCAGGTCCTTGCTGTTTGAAGCCCACTTCCTGAGATTAAATCCACCAGCTGACATACATGACTTGACTGTGTTGTATAACATGAAGGCTTCCTCCTCATCATTCCCCCCAGATGTCCAGTCATCAACATAAAACCCATCCAGTACTCTCTCAGCAAGAGTAAGATTATCATCATAGTATGACTTGATGTGATAGTTCAAGGTAGCATTAAGTAAAAAAGGGGAACAGTTCATTCCAAAGAGTACCCTGTTAAATCTGTAGACTTCTACTTCTGGATCTTCTGCATTTACATCGTTTACCCATAGGAACCTCATCAAATCTCTGTTCAAAAAGGCCTTTTCAATGTCAGCAACTAATCCTACCTTGTGGGCTCTGAAGCGTATCAAAATATCCAGTAGTGCACTTGACAGAGCTGGTCCAGTATGTATACAGTCATTGAGTGATGGGTACCTTGAACTGACCTTGGAACTGGCATCATAAACAACTCTCAACTTGGTAGACAATGCATCCTTTCTTATCACCGCCTGATGTGGTAAGTAATGGATCTCTTCTGCAGTGTCCCTCTCGTTAGGCTTTACCTTCTCTATGATTCCACTCTTGTTCTTCTATGATCTGGTTATATTCCTTGTAGATGTCTTGGTCTCTTCGTAGTCGTCTCACTAGCGAGTCCAGTCGAGACAGGGCCAACTCGTAATTATCTGGTAGGGGCTTGTGTTTCTCTTTAACTGGCAATCTGACAACATATCTACCTTCCTGGAAGGAGATATTCTTCTGGAATGATTCATGAATTGTCTCCGTATCTAAAATTCCAATGGAATCTAAGCTCCATAGTTTGTTCACCAGTTCCTGTGAGGGTTCTGGTTCTGTATCTCTAAGGTCAACAAGAGGTTGTACTGTTGACTGAACTTTCAAAACATGGGTAGATACAAGATTGACACTTGACAGTAGACTATTTCTGGAAGATGGCATGGGCCCTGACAGCACCCAGCCCAACTTTGTTTCACTTGCCACTGGTCCACTGACCTCCCCCTGTTTGGTGTTCCCTGTAAAGAACTTCCAATAAAAATCTGCTCCAATAAGCATGTCAATTTCAATACCTGATTCTCCCTCATTGGTATCAGCTAGTTCAATATCGTTCAAATATGCAAAGTTCCTTTTCGCCTTGTCAATTTCTTGACTTCCTAATGGTTGACAAATGGTTGGTACAACAAATAAATTCACCCAAGCAGCAAATCGTCCATTCTTATCTTTAACAATCAATTCCACGTTTTCACAAATTCGCAACTCTGATGACTCGTTATTTCCAAATGTTTTTATCATTAATTACTCTCTCTTTCCAGGGTTCAAGCTCAATTTTTCCTTAACATGTTGAGTAACATAACTCCTCTGACTCCCTGAGTCAAATATGACTCTAATTCTCATGCTAGAATTGGAATATGGTGACTCCACGATGGCTTGTGCAGTTTGAAGTAAAATGCTATCACATGATCTCACGTGAAGGTTATGGGTGGCAGCACTGCTTGTGCTTGTCTCTCTAGTTTGTTGATGAGATGTGGTGCCAGATGTCTGTGGTGCTGAATTTGGTGCTGGCTTATTCTCACTTGATTGTCTGGATTGGCTCTCCTCACACAAGCTTACATGATGTCTTCCAGAACATTTAGGACATACCTTTGCTGAAGTACAATCCTTGGCAACATGATCTTTCTTCAGACACCTGAAGCAGCGTCCTTGCTTACGTAATTCTTGTCTTCTTTTTGCTTTATCAGTAACTACATGGCAAGTAACTGAAGCATGTTCTCCTCTACAATAAGAACATGTTATTGATCTTGTCGTTTCACTCGTAAACAATGTGGCTGCTGTTGTGGGACTACTTTTCCCCCAGGTAAATGAAGATCTTCTTGAGTTCGATTCACTCCGTTGTCCGGAGGCCTGAACTCCAGCACACCGTTCCCGATTTTCCACTTCCTCTCTCAACAATGTCAGCAATGGATCTAACTCCCAAGTCCCTTTAATTTGTCGACTGATATTCAATTTTACTTCTTCTGGTAATTTCCTTACGATGACAGGAACGAGCAATGCTCCATAAGATGAAGTAGGTACATCTAGTGCTTTCAAGCCGCGCACGTGCGTTTCGATCTGTTCGTAGGTTTGTCTGAGCTTGTTTACGTCGGTCGATGAATTAAGCGGAGGAATTTTCAATAAATAATCCATATGTCTGCTTATTATTGTCTGTTTGTCTCCAAAACGTCGTTGTAGTAGGTCTATAGCTGTTTGCTAATTTCCTTCAGTCAGTTGAAGTCCGGAGATTGTAGATTCAGCCTTCCCTTCCACCAACCCTTTCAAGTAGTTGAATTTGTCGATGTTTGACAGCCCGCCATTGTCGTGTACGGCGCTCTTGAAACTATCCCAAAACGATTGCCATTCAGTTGGCTCTCCTCGAAATTTCTTCAAAACTAGCTTGGGAAGTTTGGTTGCTGTAGAACTGGTTGGTGTAGAGTTAGCAGATCCGCTCGGTGCTGTAGTTTCTTTCGATGAAAGTGCTGCATCTATTTTGGCTTGTAGCTCATGAATTAATTCGGTAAATTTTCCCGCCTCGGCGATCTCGGTAAATATTTCACTTTCATTCTCAATTTTCTCCAAGATTTAGTCGTCCAATTCGTTCAGCTTCGTAATCTTGTCCTCTAGAGTTCTTTTCAATTGATTTAACTTGATGCTCTGGTCATTTTGGCTATGCTCCACGAGTGTCGTCTCCACTGTGTCTTTGAAATTCCTCACCACTAATCGGTGCCCTTGTCTAATTTTTTCCTTCTTTGTCGCCATAACTCAACAATCCGGCTCGAAGGACCATGTACGATAATTTCTGAATATAGTCTCCAAAACTCCTGTTTAAGATTTAATCCAACTAACGGTTTTTTTTCTTTACAATTCCAGTTCTTTCTCTCTCTACATCAATTGCATGGCCAGTCTTGGTATGATGTAGAATACGTGATATGGTAACAACAATGAAACAACTGATTCACCAGAAACCTTCATCTCATTGCCATACATTAAAGGTACGTCAAATTTCATGTAATGATTGTGAGGCTACATATATTGGAGAGACTGGTAGATCGTTTAATACCAGACATGAGGAACATCAAAGTGCAGTTGTGAAACATGATAATCGTAACAACATTGCCATGCATCATACCAAGACTGGCCATGCAATTGATTGGGAATCTAGTGAATGTCTTTCTTTTTGCAACAATAGAAAGCAACGCCTCGTGCTTGAGAGTTGGTTTACAAAGTTTGAGTTGAATCCACTCAACCGCTCAATTAAACTACCCACGCCATATAATAGGCTATTAAACAAAGCCGAAATGACGCCAATTAAGTTAGCGACGCGAATCATCTCTTAACTTCACCTATCGTTCTATTGTTTATTGTGGCAGTATAAATATGACCCATATCTGACTTTTTTCTTCACTTGACTCTGAAGACTTCCGCACAGGTTGTCGAAACGTCAGTCACATCAAACAGTCCTTCTAAGGATTACATCCACACGGATGATCATAATATAAATATTATCTCTTCGAGAAATATTGTTACTTCGAAAAAATAATGTTTAATAAACGAGTAGGAGTGTTTTATCGGGTATAAAACACGAGGCGTAGCCGAGTGGTTTTATGCCCGATAAAACACGATCTGCGAGTTTATTAAACGGCTTAAAAAACTCATGATGTATGTTCTCATACTGTACAGAATTCTTTACGAAATGAACCAAGTTTGATAGAGAAAATCCAAGTTAAAGTTTATGCAAATAAAGACGAATCTATGAATCATGATTTCTGTTGTGTTTCCATTATGAATTATGAATTTGTTTTTTAATGAATTTTTAGCAACTTTCATATACTTTTCAATTATAGATACAGGCCAAAACTTAGTTGGGGTCCTAGAAATATAAACGTAGTGCATTCACGGTAAATATCTGTTTTGCTTATGGGGATGAATTTGAGAATAATAATTAATAGATAATAGAATAGATAATAATTTCAGAGATAATTTCAGAGATAATAATTTCAGAGATAAAAAATTCAGAAATAATTTCAGAGAAAGTAGAGTACAAACACTATAAGTGTGCAACATAAATACCACTAAATACTAAATTACGCTAAATTATGCTAATCCTATTGCTTTCTATTGTATACTTTACTACTAAATAGTGCAAAGTGTTGCACACTTTTAGTGTTTGTACTCTAATTTCTGGGAGAACGATTTCAGAGATAATAATTTCAGATATGATAATGCATGGTAAAACTTGTTATGCAATGGCATCAAATCTTTGCTTCGTCTCCATTACAATCGATGTATGCAATACAAACTCCGTTATAACACCTATGTTCTGGTAAGTAAAAGTCATTCATATCGGAGCTATATTATCGGGTATTCTGCGATTAGATCATACTATACTCGTGTATAGTGGATGCCAGTGGATACTCGATAGTATAGCTCATATATAATTAAAATTCATTGAATGCCTTTTACTTACCAAAACATAGGGGCTGAACAAGCTCGTGAACAAGGGATTTAAAAAGTTCAAAGTGAAATATTAAGAACAAAGCAAGGACGAGTTGTTAAATAAATGTCCCGAGAGATTCAAATAATTTATTCCTTTATACAAGTTAGTTAGTTACCAATAGTTAACCGCTCAGTTAACTATGGTTACCAAGAATTAAGCGTGAAAGCGAACAAGTTACAGTGAAACAAGCTCACGCCTTTGTCGTGTATTGAAGACAATAATAAAGGTTCTCCGAAACGAGTAAAACAATAACGACTCGAGTGAACGTCCTTTTAACTCCTCAACGGGCGAGAGAAGGAAAGAAGACTCTGCAGAAATCTTGTAGAATGTTATTTGAGCATGCGCAGTGGTTGCTAAGAAACTAACTCGTTCACAAGCTTACTCGTTTTATAAATGGTTTCCGGTTCCGGTCCGAACACTATTGCCGCTTCAAAACAAAACACGTTTTTACAGTCATAACCTCAGTGAAAGATGATCTCTTGTTCTTCTTTTAGTACTTCAATTTCATCAAGCTTAGCAGCTGGGAGCACTAAATTTTCACAAGCGGAAATTTGGTCGCTCATTATTGCCTGGAGTTATTACCACCAAAAGAGGATTCTTTACGATATCGACTAGCGTTTGGGTCGATTTCTTGAAGATGTTTGATCATCGGAGCAGAGTTCTAATTCTGATCGGAGTTACAAGCTGGAAAATAAGTGACTTTGCATATGACCTGTCGGCAACGAAACAAACGTGTCTTTGACATCCATAGAACGCGGTTTTAGTGATTTCTTTTGATGAGTTGTTGGTTGGTTGTTTTTATGTGATAAAACGTGATTTAGATCGCTTTCTTTCGCTTTCGAAATTACAATTTGACATACGATGCGGGCTCAATTTTGGTCATCGGCCATATTTTTTAACACACACTCGCGCATCAAAACCAGTTTAAACCAGTATGAAACCTGAAATTATGCATCTCATTATCCAGATTCTTGGATAACGGCACTCCTTTCCTTCTCTCGCCCGTAAAGGAATTAAAAGGAAACTCTGCTCGCAGGGTAGTGAACGTCTAAACGATCCTGTTTATTGCTCAACTCCCCCGGCGCTATAGTCGTGACTACATACACGACTTGTCAATATACTTCACAGCGTTGACCCCTAGAGTCGATTAATGATTTGAATTTTCGAATTTTGATTTCATTATTCAGTTGAAATTTACGTCGAAAACGAAGATATGAAAATTCCAATCAACTTTAAATTCAATATACGACATTTTGATTGGTTAATCAGTGCTAACACAGCCAAAAGACCAAGAAAACATGGCGGCAAGAAACAATCTTGGCCGTGTTTATGTGCCGGGAAAGCCTTTACCTGACATTATTCGATTATTCTCAGCAATAGCGGATTGTCCAATAAAGCAATTTCGCGACGACTGAAATTTTCTAGTTGGGGAGTCCAGAAAATACTTCAACATTATCGACAACATGTGCCCCCATTTCGCTCAAGGCGGGAGGGTTCCCTACGAAATTTCTGATGATATCCTCCAACTAATTTATGGCGTTATATTCCTGACAAAATTCAACATTAGGTTTTCAACATTCTAATAAAGAATTCAGTGTTTCCCTTGCAATGCAATATTGTTAGTTGCTTTTCCGACATTGAAGATTTCGATTTCAACTTAGCTGTAATCTCGTCCAACATTCGAGTTCCACAATTCCACGATTCTATTTCATGGTTTTCCGAACATATCGCGCATCCAGCATCAGTTAATCGTATATCAATAGATTAACCATGCATGTAGGCAAGTATTTCAAACTTTTTTGAACACAAGCGTGGAAGCTCACACGATATAAGTAACTTTCATAATATACTACAGTGTAACAGAACCCTAACTGCAATCGGGCCTCCTTGCTAAGAAACTTTACGTGAAACTTTCAATATAATTCAGGCTTTAAGTTACACTTCGGGACAGCCTCCAAACGGAAGATTAGATAAAAGCCAGTGTTTGCCAAAGAAAGTATGACATAGGTCAAACGCACTCGTGCGTGAAGTTCAATGGTAGAACTTGACTGTTGGATTGTAATCCAACAATGACGGAAAGATTATGTGTTTGTATCTAAATACTTTAAAACCTTAGTCCTTGAACGAGAAACTCTAATGATTCATTTTAATATACTGTTTAGAAAGTGACGTTCTCAAAGTTGAATGCTGAAATTGATGTATTTCAAAAGAGCAATGTTGAATTTTGTCCAGG
This sequence comes from Actinia equina, assembly GCA_011057435.1. Taxonomy (NCBI): domain Eukaryota; kingdom Metazoa; phylum Cnidaria; class Anthozoa; order Actiniaria; family Actiniidae; genus Actinia; species Actinia equina. The sequence continues at coordinate 53,362 of WHPX01001227.1, forward strand.
CACGGAAAGCTATTAACGAATGTTCAATCGTGGAACTCGAATGTTGGACGAGATTACAGCTAAGTTGAAATCGAAATCTTCAATGTCGGAAAAGCAACTAACAATATTGCATTGCAAGGGAAACACTGAATTCTTTATTAGAATGTTGAAAACCTAATGTTGAATTTTGTCGGGAATATAACGCCATACTAATTGAGACATGGAAATTACAAAACCTAGTGTGTATGCTTATGATATAAGGAAGCGACTTCTGCTCGAAGGTATCTGTAATTTAGATGATTTACCTTCTTCATCACGAGTCGAATAATGTTACCTCTGAAATTGTTATCTCTGAAGTCTGAAGTCCCTTCTCGGCTTCCGTATAAGCGTGAAACGTCAGTTGACCTTGAAAAATTATTCAAAAATTACTGAAAAGGAATCGATTAAATCTAAGTACCAGAAAAAGAATATTTGTTGGTGGTGAGAAAGTTTGCATAATTAAGGTAATCTAAAATACAGGAAAACGATGAAATCGTTTGCCGTTTGCGGGGAGAAAAAAGGCAATCTAAAACTCTCTAATATTTGTAAATCTTTCCTTACTTTCTTCCTCATTCAACTTGAAATTTTAAAATATCTGTAGACAATCCTGGCCAATCACACAAAACGAGAAGTTGAAAAACAAGTCCTTGTTCCACGATCAAATTGGAATTTAGGAGTTGATTTCTCTGGAGGGAGGAAAACCGGAGAACCCAAAATGATCTCTGTTCATTAAATTTATGAAATATGAGCGTTATTTATATTCGTCCGATCGTTCCCTTGTAGTGAAATTTACACTGGGCAGGAAATGGCAAACATACCTCACTTTTGACTCCGACGAAGGACTAACGTCGGAAACGTCAGTTTCCAGTTTCTATTTTCACTACGGTGTTAAACTTACAATTCTACAATATCTCATACCTCACTTAAGTCTTGAAACCAGTTTCGTGGTATGGTCATAGGCCTAATAATAATAGCTGTAAAATATATTCCTCTTATTACAATGAATGGTCTGAACCCAGGTGAATGGATATTTTTCGAAGTAACAATATTTCTCGAAGAGATAATATTTATGTTATGATCATCCGGGTGGATGTAATCCTTAGAAGGACTGTTTGATGTGACTGACGTTTCGACAACCTTTGCAGAAGTCATCTTCAGAGTCGTGGAGAAAAAAGTCAGATATGGGTCTTATTTCTACTGTACTATATATTCCTCGTTATAACCCAATTTAGTCAGTAGTCTTACTCACAAAGGGTTTCTTCTGTTCCATTCTTGTCCCCATTAAACCAATTTTGAAGAAGACGCCGCCAAACGAGACGCCACCAGCTACAAACAAAATAACTGGACCGGAAGGCACACAGGTAACCCAAGCAATGTTCTTGTGTATAATATACTAGCCTGCGTAGCGGCCCTCTGGTAGGGAAATATGAGCGAGAGGAGAAGGGAGAAGAAGGGGGGACTGGGGAGGGAAAAAGGGGAGGGAAGGGAACACCGCGGTCAAACGTCTGCGCATGCGTGAAGGTCTAGAATCAAAATGGCGGTGTATCTTGCATGTTTTTCGTGATGACTAAACTGTTTTCGTCGATCTGTTTGGATTGTAGCCCTGTTGCATACGTTTTTTGTGATTTTCTTCCCTCTTATGTTGTGGAAGATAAGTGAATTAAACAAAATGTCCGCAGCAGAGGCTATTAAAATGATCTTTTATAAGATTGCCGAAGGTGAGTTGATCATAACTTATTTTATAGGATTGATCGATCGTACTATATAATATACTATCTTATAAGCCTTTATGTGCAAAGAAGAGTCAGTCAATGAAAATACTTGTCAAAACTTTTTTAATCGAAGTCATACATACCTGTTTACTTGACTTAAGGCTACAGAGCCAACACTGAATCCTTATAAAGTTGTATGCTTAATTAAGCACTCCACGAAGCAATAAATTTGCAATTACCAACAAGAATTTTACTAAAACTGTAAAGATATCAATACTTGATGTAATATCAATATCAATGTCGATGGATTTTGTATGCATATCATTATTTCTTAAGTATATTTTACAAAAGTTACTGTACACATGTTAAAGGTAGAGCTTATATATTGTTTTGCATTTATCAAAAATTCATCTAAATCTTGCAGGGTGGTCTTACCAACCAATGCTCCATAGTTGCCATGAAGATGACTGTCCACAAGAAGAATGTTATTTGCATGGCCAATAAAACAAACAGACATGCTATTGATGATAACGATGGCTGCCATGATGGGTTCTTGAACAAGTCTTTGCAAAAAGAATGCCAGTGAAGACTGTGGGACAGCTGGATTTGTATTAATAAAATCCACATCAAAAGAATAATCAACAGTAATTCCTTGAAATGAATGATTAGACAGATGTATCATTGCCCACCAGTAACTTGATCGTGTATGTCGTTGCCCTTTCCGATACAGGATGTGATTACCATTTGCCATAATATTGACATTGTTTGGTCAGGGATTGGTAAAACTTTTCTGTTTGCTATATAACACTTAAAAAGAATGATGGCGATGAAACTGCATGCTGTTGAGCCATTCCTGCCATTAAGTGTGGACTGTGATATCTGCTTTTCAAATAACCAGAACTTCCCATATTAAGTTGAAGCAGATAATACATGGGCATGATGAGTTCCTTGGCCAGATAGAGAGATAGAGAGCCAGAAGAGTTTGCACTTGAATTTGAGCCTCTTGAAGGTGGAGGGACAGAAAATGTATTTAAAACTGTTTCAACATGGTTCTTCCAATCTGTGGATTCATAATAGTCATGACTGTTTATATCTGGAATTTCATCTAGAATGTCTTCATGTTCCTCATTATTACTTGTATCATTGATACTGTTAGGTGTACTTGTAGACGAAAGAAGAGATGTGTTAAAGGAATTTGTCAGTTCATCCCGAATTTGTTCACGAGTAGCTGAGTGCAGTGAGAGTGAGGACAATGATTGTTTAAAGTTTGATCAAAACAGTTCCTATGATACATGTGCAAACATGGAAAGTCGCATTATTTCATTTTCATTGATAACACATCTGCATTCCTCCCAGTCGCATACTCTCTCTTGAACTGGGAAGCTGTTTGGAACATTTATTGTATGTTTACGGAATAAATAAATAATGAATAAACGTCATGCATCATGACAAGCTTGATAAATAATATTTGTTTCGATTTGTGAGAAATGTTTGACAATATTTTAGTCATACTCGAAATTTTCTAAGTCGCCCAAAATGGTAAATTATGGCCTCGATTCTGCAGTTTGCCGTTTCTTTGGTCGGGTAGAAGATCATGCATGTTAAACTTGCTTTACTGTTCATCAAATTATGTGTAACATATTGTCGAGGTTCGCTGAATGCAGTAAATATTGACCACAAGTGTTTTTTACTCAAGTTTTTTTTTTTTTTTTTTTTTTGCATTTTTACAGTATAATCTAATAACGTTCCCAGTTGGCTAAAAAAGGAAAGTACTTATCCTCGTGGATTGCCATTTCATCCAATTCTTTGCTCTCATTTCGTGGTACGATGAGTTTCAATTCTTTGATTTTAATGACATACGGTGAATCGAGTCGCAGTCATTACAGCAGTAAAACATTTTCTTTGTGTTCTGTTGATTCGCAGGGAACACGCTCGTACAAATGTCGCACCGGACAACGTCGTTCATGTTCATTGGGTAGTGACCTTCGTACCAATGACAAGTTGGGCACCCAACTATAAAGATCTTTGAAAACTGCCGAGGTTTTTGACAAACGTGACACTTCAACAACAACAACAACAACAACAAGTTTATTTGCACTCTTAATTTTACAAGAATAAAGATGTATAACAGATTAAAAATTATGATTTTTTGAGCACAGCTACTTTTGATAGCTAGAAAAAGCTAATTAGTAAAGCAGCTATGGTCAGGTCATTGTTATATCCAAAAGAAGTCTGTAGGAAAAAGGTTTCTACTAGCACATACAATATAGCACATAAAACACATATATACGATCATAAGTGAAACAAACTACATAACTAGACTAAAGGGGGGGGGGGGGGATATAGAAAAAACAGGAACAAGTATGAGCTTAAGAAGAGATACATCAATATGTTGTATATTATTAAAATAGTATGAGACTTAATAGACGTTCATAAGTGAATTGATTAAGTTACGTTTGAAAACTCTACGGGACTTAGTCTTAATATCGTAAGGCATTGAATTCCATATTTTCACTCCAAGAAAGCGGATGTTAAATTTCCCATAATTAGTCCTAATTTTGGGCAAGTAATATGCTTTTTTACTAGCAAGTCTCGTGTTATATTCATGTACTCTGTTGATTTCAATGAAAAATTCGTTAAACGCAGATGGGAGCATATCATGATGATAATCAAACATAAAAAAAGCATTATGTATATAAGTTAAGTCGGGAAATTTGATAATATTTAATTTGTGAAAAATTGGGCTGGAGTGAGCATTATACTCAGCGAAAGTAATTATCCTCATTGCCTTCTTTCGTAGAATAATGAGCGGATTGAGATTGGTAGAATATGTGTTACCCCAGGTGGTTAGTGCATAAGTTAAGAAGGGAAAGATCAGAGAATAGTAGAGTTGGATTGAAATAGTAGTATTTACAAAATATCGAATTTTAGAGAGAATACCAATGCATCGTTTAACTTTCTTAGAGATGTAGGAAATGTGGGCCTTCCAGTTTAGATGTGAATCAATATAAACCCCAAGATATTTAATATTTTTGACTTGTTTGATCTCCCTGCTGTTAATTAGTAGTTAGGCGAGTAATGGTTTATTTTTTGTGGGGGATGGAAAATCACAAAATTAGTTTTTTCTATACTAAGAGAAAGCTTGTTTGCATTTAACCAATTAAAAATATCTAGAAGGTGAGCATTTGCGAGAGTCTCAAGGTTTGCAAGATTGTTATGAGTGATAAGTCATTAATGTATAAAAGAAATAGAAGAGAGCCCAATACTGACCCCTGTGGAACTCCATGGGTTACCGGTAAATTATTGGAGGTGACATTACCAATTGAGACATATTGTTGCCTATCAGTCAAGTAAGAAGTAAACCAATCACTTGCTATCCCTCTTATACCATAATAATTTAGCTTTTTTATAAGAATGGTATGATCAACTGTATCAAAAGCTTTTGAGAAATCAAGAAAGATTCCACAAGAGTATAGGCCAGATTTTATCTGTTATCAAGAGTATAGCATGTGAGGTTGAGTGCTTATTTCTAAATCCAAACTGTTTATCATATAGAATACTATATTTATCAATAAAAGAGTACAATCTTTTATGCATCAGTTTTTCTAATATTTTGCTAAAGATGGAAAGGAGGGAAATGGGTCTGTAATTCGTCATGTCAGTAAGTGAATCTTTTTTATGAATTGGGATTACTTTAGCAAATTTTAATTGATCTGGCACACAGCCATAAGAAAAGGAGGCATTATAAATTATCTCAAGAGGAATTGCAAGTTGAGACTTCACAAGTTTTAGAATTTTAGTGGGAATACTATATGGTCCACAAGCCTTTGAAGACTTTAAGTTTGAGATTATATCATCTATTTCAGAAGTAGTCACCGGTGAGAGATAAAAGGAGTTCTGTATGGGATGCTTTAAAGTGTATATCAGGTCTAGAATTTTTTTACGGTTTTGGCATCTCTAGATGATACTGATAAATATCCCCCAAAACATTTTTCGATTTCGAATTTTTTTCACCTCGAAATCAGCCTTCAAAGTTAGATTTCTGGCGACGCCCAGTCGTGTTGGCCGTGTTTTGGGAGACGCTAATGGACTGGCACTAGTTTTTCTGTGACGTAAATTCGGTGACACAGTCTAGATCGGCCTTTCGAAGTATTGTAAATATGCCTAGTAGATGTGTAGTTGGAGGGTGTTCAAATATAACGAAGAAAGGCATAAAACTCCATACCATCCCTTATTTCAATGATGACCGACCAATAGCAAAGGCTAGAAGGAAAAGATGGATCGATTTTGTGTTAAAAAGACGAGCAAAATGGACTCCTACGGCGACTTCGGCAATATGCTCGGAGCACTTTTCTCCAGAGGACTACAGTCAGCGTTATTCTTTCGGAGAAGACGATAGAAAGCTTGCACACTTAGTAAGGGATGACACCGGAATTGTGTCATACCCAAAAATTGACCCAGTTCCATCAACTAGTTCAGCTAAAGCCAACATTTCTCAAAGAAATCGCCGAAAGGTAAGTCGTCGATTGATAACAAAATGTCACACATATTGAACTATATGCCCCAACTCTAGCACTATCGTTTGTTTACTAGATTCTTAGAGACATGGTCACTGCTAGTACTAGTGAGACCAGAGAAGCCATTGGACCTGTAAGAGAGCTTGGGAATGAAGACAGGTTACCTGTAGAGAATGTAGAGGAGCCTCATACAGTAATCAATGCCGAGGATTGTTCTTCAGCGAGGGATTTCAGCTCCCAGACTCCAGATTGCTTAGCTTGCAAAAAGCTCAAAGAAGAAAAACGCTTGCTACATAATAAATGCATCGACTTAAAAAACAAGATCGATTCTCTGGCAAAAGAAACAAATTCAAAATCGTCCTGTGGTATTCAGTGCGATTTATCACAGCTAAACGACCATGAAGAAGGTCTCGGAGAAAGGATCGGAGAGAATTTGGAACAAGACGATGATTATTTAAATATGGAAGTGGAGGAAGATAATGAGGACACAGTTGACTATGACATTACAGAGGAAGAGCCTGAGAGTATCCCTGATGACGTTGACTATCACCCCTACACAGATACAGAGACAGAAACTGAAACCGAGGATGAAGAGCATATGACAGGAAAGAGGTATGGAATGAATTTGTTCTTTATAGTTTAAATCTTGACAAAAAATAATTTGTTTTATTGTTGTTTTGTCTTACAGATTCAATTCAAGCAACTATAGCACTAGAACTGAGCCTAAGTACATTGTCTTCTTGTCCAAGCTGTTATTGTTGTTCTCCTTCTGCCACTCCTGCAAGACTGAAAACCCTGTTGTGACATACCGAGAAGTAGGGACTATGGTCAATATCACAACTACATGCCAAAACCCCAGATGCCCAAAAAAGGAAACTACTTGGAGAAGCCAACCCAACATGACAGGCACTAAGATCCCAGCTGGTAATATTCTCCTGTGCTTTGCTGTCCTAACTGCAGGTGCTTCTGCAAGCAAGGTTTTCCGACTATTTCAGCACATGGGAGTTGCCTGTATCACACTTACTACTTTCTTTAAACATCAAGGGGTACGCAATGTTTACAGAATGCTTTATTTATAAAAATGATCTATCAAAGTTGAATTTAGTTGAGTAATGCAAACAAGCACTCTGTACCTGAGAAGTAGGATAATTATTTTCCATGTAAATATTATTTTTTGAATTTTAGGAAAAGCTGTTTCCTTCCATCCTGCTGTTTTGGAAAAAGTACCAAAAAGTAATGCTAAGTGAAGTACAGTCATTGCCAGAGCCCCTAACACTGTCTGGAGATGCCAGGCATGACAGCATGGGGCACAGCGCCAAATTTGGAGTGTACTCAATCTTCCTTTGTAATTTGCCAAACATTATTCATTTTTCCCTTGTACAGGTATGTTATCATCATTGGATGTTATGATTCTACTATATCTGTCCTTACTGCCAAAACAGGTAGTGAGAATTAAAGTCGTAAAAAAGCACTTTGTTGACTATAGCATTAAAAATATTGTCTTATAGAGAATAAGAATTGTGTACAGAACATAATGAATGTAATCTTTGCATTGTGCCATTGCTCCTTTTAGAGAAATGAAGCTGGTAGCAGTACAGCGTTGGAGTACGTTGGTTTCAATAGGAGCATCAACTTCCTTCTTCAAATTGGCCTTACAGTTGGCACCTTCATATCTGACAGACATCTCTCCATTGCCAAACACATGCGAGAAAAGCTGCCAAATATTACTCACTATTTTGATCTCTGGCACCTAAAGAAATGTATGAATATCTAGTGGTATTATTATTAATATCATGTTTTATGAATTATTTATTGGTGTGACATATTTTAAACCTCTACACCTCTCATTTAAGGAAGGCAAAGCAAATATTAGTAAATATTTACTACAGTTATCTCTTGGTCAACTGTACCTGTCTTCATGTCACGTTTGGAGTCACAATGATTGTTTTTGAATACATTCATTCTAATGGCATATGTATATTATGTTAATAATAGTAATATATTGCATTTAATTTGCAGCTGTCAAGAAGGCTCTAAACAAAGTTGCAAGAGAAAAAGGGTGTGAATTAATCAAGGACTGGATTCGGCCTTGCTTAAACCATCTCCATTGGAGTGCGACATCAACTGTCTGTGGAACCGGACGAATTATCTGGTCGAAATTCAACTCCTTCAAAAGCCACATTCTTAATAGGCATACAGATCTACCTGACCCTCTGTTCAATAAGTGCTCGCATGACAATGACACAACACCTAGGAAATGGCTTATCCCTGGTACTCTTTCTCTATTTTTATGTTGATAATTTCAAAATTTGTCACCACTGTTGAGGTTTTGGAAGAGTGATCCAAATTCCATTTCTGGCCAAATCCCATGTTCTCAAATTAGTTATGTTTTTGAGCAAATCCAATTCCCATTTCTTATTTGCAAATCCCAAACCTGGTGCATAAAATTGGATTTTTCTAACCAGAATAGTGGACTCCTAGCACCTAGCACCTATTTGACTGTTTTCAGACATATATATATGTTATTTTTATTTATTAGATTCTGTGGCATATGAGAAACTGGACAAAGCATTGAGCAAAAAAGGAATTGTTGCTGGCATTAAACAGGCTTCTCCTTTATCGCAAACAAGTTGCCTCGAGGGATTTCACTCGCTACTAAATCAGTTTTGTCCCAAAATGATTGCATTCTCTTTCCCTGGAATGTATTGCAGGTGTCTAGTACTGTGTATAACTTGTATTAAATAAATATGTATTTTTGCTATATATATTTTTCTAATATTATAATCATAGTATTATCCTCATATAAAAGCTATCAAGAAATAAGACATAAATGCATGACTAAATATTTGCATTGCAAAAACTTGAATTGCAATATGCAAAATAAAGAATTCAAAGGAAATCAAACTAGGATATTAAAATAATAAGAATATTAATTTAATTGTTATAATCATTCTCTTTGTTTTCTTTCCTTCCAAGACAAATACTTGCTGTAAGCCACTTCAACTACAATATTATTAGAGAGACAAAAAAGAAGCCAGATGGATCAGACCAAGTGAGATTTATTTATCCGAAGTTTAAAAATGGGGAGGCTACTGTTAGAGATGTGAGAATAAAACCAGATTATGGTAAGAATTGCTATTTTGGCACATCTGATTTAACAAAAAGTCAAAAAATACTTGTATACATGTCATTGTTTATCTTTTATCAATAGGGTATGTGGAAGAGGTATACATCACTTTTCTTGAAGCATTGCAGAAAGAAGACATGTTAAGAGAGGCACAGAAAGAATTAAAAGAAATGACCCCACCACCAATGAACACGATGCTGGTAAAAGAAAGTAAAACTGTGGCTTTGGAAAAAAAGGAAAAATGAAAGAGTATGGTTGTAGACAATGTACCACCCACAACACCATGTGAGTAGGATGTTATTTCCCATTGATGTTTCTAAGTTTGAAGAGTGCCATCATCATACCTGTGAAATTTGCTTAGCTGGATAGCACTGAATAGTGCTAACCAAACAAATGAATTTGTGCTAATTACTACTATTTCACTGGTTTACTGCCTGCACTCTGTTTCAGTGTTCAAATATCACCAAGTCCCTATTCAGTGCTTTCATTATAGATCTTTCTTCATGATTAGACTGTTGTGTCTAAGTCATGAAGGTTTATTTCTAATATGTTGAATAATCAAACAGTCATAACATAATGGAAGTATGATATAAACTAACAATTTATTTCATCATCAACTATTCACTTCATGCTAATTTGTGCATTACTTTTATCAGTATCACAGGTACTTGAACTAGAAGCCAAAGCTGCCGAGATGAAGGAAACAAAGAAGATTGAAGAAGGCAGGATAGAGAAATCAATCCCTCATTGCACCCATTGCAAGAATCCCATGAAAGGACACAAGAATGTGAAAGACTGCCCTAAAAACCAGAAAAGCTGTTAAAACTCTCTTGCTTTTAGAGTGAAGTTACTAAACCCGTGAAATAGAAATTACTTGTTAAAGTGTAATAGTCAAATAGACACAAAAGAAAACAATGGAATGAGAGTCTCAGTGCTAAGGTGTATTAGTCTACTATCCATTTCACGGGTTTAGTGAATTTACTCTAATATGTAGAATAGTATCATTTTGTAATACTATTTACAATTAATTATTTTATAATTTTTTATTATAGTTGTAAGTGCAATACAAAGTGATAAATACAAAACAACCCTCATAAAGGCAATTTGATTACAGCAATTTGAGTCATTTCCATTAGACCCGTGATACAAAGTTGTATAATTAGTGAGGAGAGTCGAAGTAAAACAAAAGAAAAAAGTCAATATCTACTACTGTGTAGTGCAATTTTTTTCATGCTTCAAGTAAAATCACATTAATGCAATGTTCTCTTCTGTTTATAATATAATATGCATCACTCGTTATCTTCATATCCACAAAAATCGGTGCTAGGAAATTGTTTTCTTATAGCATGGTATGCACAAGCAGGCAGTGGGATTCTCTTGGATCCTCCTTGATAACCATGAACCAATTGGGTGAATTCCCTGTAAGCAGTTGCACGAAGAAGCCTAAAATATGAAATAATAATTTGTTAGTATAGTATAAACTTATTTAAAAAAACAAGAATATATTCTTGAAATAAACAACTGTCAGTTACAATTGCACCATTATCATGGAAATAAGTAATACGTGAAAACGGCATGGTATGACTTGTAAAGCACGTGAACAGTAAAAGATATAAGAAAATAAGGAAGAAAACAGTGTAGTGCTAGCCAGTTATTTTACTCGTACTGGGCCCATGTAATTAAAATTAAGCTTAGAAAAAAAAGTATTTACTCACTCTTCTTCACTGCCAGTTTGTCTATACTTATATCCGTCGATTGTGCGGTACTTGGCACATGATGAACGTAGGGACCAGCGATTTAAACAAACAGGCTCAAACCCTGGATGTAAGGTCACACAAATGGGAGGTACTTCCAATTCTTCGAGCACTTCGGAAGACTTCAGTGACTCGATACAACCCTCTATTTCGTGACAGCAATTACACTCTTGAGGTTTTTGAAGAAAGTCTTTCTTGCAATGACCGCATCTACACCTAAAAGAGGAAACGTTTAGATTTGCGAGTTAGTAACAAAATAAAAACGAAACTAAATATTTTGCAAAAAGAGTGAGCTTGTAGCTCTATCTTGATAGTTACGTACCAAGCGCTATTCGGCGTGACGCCATCAAATCTTGTTTGAAGCTTTTTATTTCTCTTCTCGATCTTTGACATTTCTTCATTATATTTTCTGAGCCACTCCGCATCAGCAAGTGGTTCTGAAGAATATGGCCCTACCAATTCGGCAGATTCAGACCTTGGGTAGCTATCATCTGACTCTTGTGTTTCAGCATGTTGATGGCATTCGTCCTCGATTTCTCCATCCTCTTCCTCTGAATATACACTTGAAATCTCGCTTTCAGAGCTGCAATCACTCCCGTAATAGTTCGTAGCCATCTTGTGAAATTATATATTGAAATTTATGTTTTTTTGAAGGAATTAAAGTCACTAACGGATCAATGTTTACAATACTTTGTCTACTCGTATCCTTGACAATCGCTTTTCTCGGTTCTCGAATTTACGTCACTGGTTACCAGTCTCCCAAAACACGGCCAACACGACTGGGCGTCGCCAGAAATCTAACTTTGAAGGCTGATTTCGAGGTGAAAAAAATTCGAAATCGAAAAATGTTTTGGGGGATATTTATCAGTATCATCTAGAGATGCCAAAACCGTAAAAAAATTCTAGACCTGATATACACTTTAAATAATCCTCTGGAATAGAGTTGGAATGTAGAATTTTATTGGCTAGTTTACTACCTACAGAAGAAAAGTACTGATTAAAGGCTGTGGCTATTGATAATGGTTCATTTAACATTTCTTGATTATGAAATATTCGGGTTGGCAAAGAAATATTGCTTTTTGATTTTAGTGTGATGATTTCTTTAATCCCAGTCCAGGTTTTCTTAATGTCATGTCTTGTTTTAATAAAGTAGTCATTATAGTGCTTCCTTTTACTTTTCTTGATAAGTTGTATAATCTTATTCCTATAACATTTATATTTAGTTTGATAGTACTTGTTACCAGATTTTAGATACTTCTTATATAATTTGTCTCTAATTGTGATTGATTTAGCAATTCCTGGAGTAATCCAGGGCTTAGAAATAAGTTTAGCTTTATGTTTGTTTATTTTACGTAGTGGAGCATGCCTATCCAAAATCTCATTAATACGAGTGAAAAAAGAAAGGAACATTGAGTTAACATCTGGTGTAGTAGATTTATCTTCCTGTGAAAGTATTTCAAACCAGTTGATGCTACTCAGTTCACAAAGTAGAGCCTCCTCATTCAGATTGGAGTAGTCTCTTCTAAAGGTAGCAGTAACATTAGGGTCAAAGGATAATCTATTAATAATTACAAAGTTTGGAAGGTGGTCTGTTATGTCGCAAAGGATATTGCCACTAATGATATGATGCTCATAAGAGTTAAAAAATATATTATCAATGAGGGTTGTAGAATGGTCTGTAATTCTAGTGGGTTTAAGTATTTGTGGATTAAAGGAAAATGAACCTAGTGTATTAATAAAATTATCAGTATCAGAGTGAGACTCACAATTTAGAAGATTTATGTTAAAATCTCCCATCAGGACACAATATTTATTTTCTTTGTTGATCTTTTCAACTGTTTTAAGCAGAAAATCAAAAGTGTTATCCAGTTTGCGGTTTGGATGCCTATAGAATACTCCACAAATTTTATTGTGCTGATGTCTCAGGGACATTTATCTCAATGAATAATGACTGAAAGTCCTCGTTACTGCAACATAAACCTTCTCTTTTGACAAAGGCAATGTCATTTTTGACAAAAAAAACCAACACCACCAGCAAATGAGGTAGTAGGTTGGGAGATAAAATGGTAGTTAGGAAGATCTAAATTAATCAAACTATCCTTTCCTAGTCTTAATTTAGTTTCAGAGAGTCCAATTACTGAAAAAGCTAAACCTAAGTCACATAACAACTGGTGAAAAGAATCAAAATTAGCAGCCAAACTTCTTATGTTCATATGGAAGGCAGAAAAAGTTGAGTCATTGCAGTAAGAACTATCATTACTAGAGTGAAAATCATGAGTAGAGTAATAGTCAAAGTGGGTTAGTGTAGGCAGATTTTGATCAATATCTGTATTTAACAGATGAGGATTATTATTAGCAGCAGTCATCACATTAAAGCAAGGCAGTGAGGATAATCTTGAGTTAGATATCTTGGATGAGCATAAGCAATGGGTATTAGAATTAAAAGATAATTGGACTAATTCTTCAACATCTAGATCTTGAAAGGAAAAAAAAATGATCTGCACAATGCACATAGCCAGAGGTCATTAGTCTTAGAGAAATGATTATAGTCTTTGATAGATAAAAGGGTACATTTCTGACGATACCAAAGAAAGCATGTATCATATTGGATACCTCTGGAATTGGATCTGACAGCTTTTAAACAGATGCCACATTTACATGATGACATTATTAGTACTTAAAACTGTACACTTAAAAAAGTATGGTATGAAATATATATAAATATATCTATAGATACATAAATATCTATCATACAGAGACTGTTTTTTGTATTTAGAATATGTACACCTGAAAATAGTATGCTACGGAATAAATATATGAATAAATAATACAGTATCACTAAATTATTGCTAAAGTTTAGCATTATAAGCACAGTAGACTGGAACATGGAATGATAATAAGTCACTTAGCTGTGAGTTCAATAGTTCAGCTAGGATCCAACAGATGAAAAGTAGGATTCAGCAGTTCAGAGCCAGAACCATTCAGAGCTCCAGGGATGGAAGGTGGATCATGCTTGGTAGAGTTGGCTTTCAACTTGGCCAAGTCACTTGGGTTATTAATATAAACTGGGCGACTTCTGGCATCTTTCTTTAAGTAAATACGACCATTGGAGGTGGAGATAATTTTGTAGTTTAATTCCTTTCTCAAGGCTCTGAGGCAAGACTTAAATAATTTCTTGCGAGTTTGGGTTAGGGTTTCAGATATATAAATGCTGTTGCCGGGAGTTATATCGCCACAGTCATCGAACGTTGGAAGTTGGATTCAAATTCTTTACCACAGGAAGCCCGAGCACTGCCAAAAATCTTGTATAGACCAGTACAAAACATGCACGCTTGACATCGTATAATTTCATTATTCTATTCGTTATCATTTAAAAATGTCAAAATAAGACATTTAACACCAAACGCGGAAAACGAGGCAATGTGGGATTACAAGGGTCTGCTCAGGAGAAGGGAGTTTTTGTTTTGACGGCCTAAGACTGGAAATGAGCAGTGCACAACCTCTCTACATATAACTTAAATTTAGCACACGCGCAATTAGTTTGTTGACTCCTTTACTTGGATTCCAACAAATTCTTACGTAATTGTATTACAAAAATGGTTTTGTAGTTCTGAAATTTTACATCTTGAAACGAAGCATATTTTTACATATCAGGTCGTTTGCTTGAAACAAAGTATAAATATATATGTCACATAAGTTAGTCGCCATAGATCAATACTTGTCTTCGTTGTCACACTTGAACGAATGACTGAAGACGTGAGGATTAATCATTAATTAATAATAATTAATTATTGATAGTAGACCTTTATGGGAATTCCTAAAATTCCGCTGTGTTCCTTGATTACAGACTCATTTACTCAGGGTTAACCTCGTGTCAGTGTCCAAATTATCTATATTACAAATACCAATTATAAAGTAAAAAATGCACAATTTCAACAGTAGAAACACTTTGAATTTCCACTGGAACAGGTGAACATTTCAGTCAAATCTTCAAATACGAGGCTAACCTGGAACGACAGATAATTCGAAACTGCATTTATATATTGTACATTTTTAGCATATTCAGTTCTATATCTTTAGTTTCTATAACTATTTATTTAAGATTGAAACTAGAAAAAGCAAAATGATTAGAATAATGAAAGAATAGCTAGAAAATGGCTATTTTAGTTTCTGCGAAATTCCGACTAGATGCCATTTTCTTGAGTATTTATCCTTCCCTAACTGGTAAAGTTTAGAAAAGAATGACACTCAATCAACAATATCTGATCCCCGAGTACGCGATTAGATACATTAAGATATTAAGACAATGTGTTTGCCTTCATTGTTGTAGCTTTTGTTGTTCTTATTGTTCATTATTGTTCTGTATCGTGGTTGCTATTGCTAATGTTAATATTGCTGCTGTTGCTGATGCTGCTGCTGCTGTTGTCGTTGTTGTTGCTGCTGCTGCTATTGTCGTTGTTATTGTTGTTGCTGCTGCTGCTATTGTCGTTGTTATTGTTGTTGTTGCTGCTGCTGCTGCTATTGCTGTTGATGTTGTTGCTGCTGTTGCTGCTATTGTCTGTTGTTGTTGTTGCTGCTGTTGCTGCTGCTATTGTTGTTATTGTTGTTGCTGTTGTTGTCGCTGCTGCTGCTATTGTCGTTATTGTTGCTGATGTTGCTGCTGCTGCTATTGCTGTTGTTGTTGTTGTTGCTGCTGCTGCTGTTGTTGTTGTTGCTGTTGTTGTTGTTGTCACTGCTGCTGTTGTTGCAGTTGTTGTTGTTGCTGCTGCTGCTGTTACTGTCGTTGTTGTTGTTGCTGCTGTTTTTGTTGTTCTCGCTGTCGCTTTTGTAGTTTTTCCGCAGCCACAGCTCTTCTATTCTCGCGTGTTGTTTGATTTTTAACGACACGATATGCATGTGTATAACCTCTAACGGAAGGCTAAGAATACGAAAACGAATTAATCTTTTACATACCATAATATTATTTTCATTACAAAAAGGATTTTAAAAATTTAAAAATTGAACTTTTGTCAATAATAAAATATTATTTTCTTTAGCGTTATAATGTAATTCTTACGAATCATAAATATCTTTCATATTAAATCAGTCAAATGTCATATTTAAATCTAATAATCATATTTCTCTTCGAATAAAATATTCTTGGTTTGGACTGACCATGATCACGTGATATTTATCATTGGAGTGATCACGTGATAGCTAAACACCTCGTGCATTAACCAATAGTGTAGTACATCTTTAGATCACAGCTTTACTTTACCGAATTCGGTGGATTTTCAAGAATTCTTCAAAATCCTGTCACAGAAAAGATTCAAATGTGAGTATTGAAAATACATTCTCATATGGCAAACGTAAAACTGAGTAAAGCAATCTTTTGCCTCTGAAAATAAAGGCGATCATGTGGTTCTGGTATAGTTTTAGCAAAGGACGCCATCTTGAAAATTCTAATCAAAAATACCACTAATCGCGGAAGTCGTACATAAGACATGTATTTTCCGGTAGTTTGTTCATGTTCTAGAAACAATACAACGACAATAGAATACAAGCAAGAGAAAATGATTCATATTCTCTTGATACCAGGCAATACATACAATAGAGTGCACGCACTAAACCTGTGCACAATAGACCTAATTAGTACTAATTAGTACTATTTCATACAGAATCCTTTGTTTTCTATCGTTTATTTGTCACTATTTAGTACTAAAAACTAGTATTAGAGTGCAAACAATAGAATGCAAACACTAAAAGTGTGCAACATAAATATCACTAAACAGTGATCTATTGTTTTCTACATATTGTTTTCTTTTGTTTGATTAGTGCTATTTACTACTAAATAGTGATGACTATTTTCACCCCAGTCAACCCACAAAAGTTGTCGCATGATTGTAAACAATCAGAATTCTCACCTTGATCTGAGACAACGCAGTTATAAGACTTGGGCGATGCTCATTGCTAATAGGAGGGGCATCTGTATCGTCTGTAGTGCTGGTAGTTGGGATAGATACTGCCAATGAATGAAACTCGGGTTTTGCTAAAGTAGGGAGTGATCCACTAAATCTTTTTCTCTTAAGTTCGACATTGTCCCATCCGTAATTCTTGTCTTGAGGATCCTGTGATACAACAGATGTAACAAATTCTCGTTTCTCTTCGGGTGCATTTGAATATTGGCGGCTTGTCCCAGGCGATTCCTTCAGGTAACTGTCATCAAAGGATCCTTCCGAAGACGAGGACACTCTCTTTCCACTTCCGTACTTTTTTCTTCTTGACACATTTGGGGATATCTTCTGTAACTCCTCTTCCAACACTAAAAGCGATGGCTGGCATTTCTTCTTGGAGCCTTTACGAGGAAGCGACGTACCACTTTCTGGGACAGAAGGCCGGTATAGTTCGTTCTTATCATCGAATGAATCACGAGAAGATATCGATTCTGTCGGAGACTCCCCGAACTTGGCTCTCCTTTCGTCTTGAACTGACCGAGTAGTAGCATCGATGGAACTTTTTAAAGACTCGTAATTTTCTGAAGATCTTCTTTGTCTAGGGTTAGTTTTCAAGGCAGTAAGATTTTCCATTACAGCAGCTTCTTTACTTTTATTTTCCCACATATCCTTATCAACATGTGCAAGTTTAAGATTAATTTCCTCAAGTCTCTTCTGGTCCCTAATAATCTCTTCTTTGTTCTTAATAACATCTTTTCCAAGTAATTTCTTCACTGCTCCCTTTTTCTCGTGCGTTTTTTCGAGTTTCTTCTGGAGAACCCCTTTCTCTAAATTCAGCGAATTTCTCCTTTTTCGCAACAAAGTTTCGGTTTTCAATGCTTTTAGTTTTTCTTCTTCAGCCAACTTGTCGCATTTCCCCAAGTAGTCTACCGACGTCTGGTAAGAAGACAAAACATTTGCATAATCTTTCGAAGAAACTGACCCTGCTGAAGATCCTCTAGGTTTTCCTTGTGGCACTGCTTCAATCTTTTCCTTCTTTTCTTTGACGACATCTGGATGTTTTTTAGAAAATTCAGGAGACTCTGGTTGTGAGTTTGCACCTCTTAAGGCAGCAGCCGCTGATTTCTTCCAATTTCCTCGTGCCTTTGTGACTCGTACGTATCTTTGGTGACCCATACTTTGCATACGCTGTTGCTCCTGAAGCAGAAGCAGAACCTCCTGTAGCGAGGTAGGTTTGTGTGTAATTATAGAAGAAGACCTCATTGAGCTACCATTAGAATCCTTAAAAAGGTCTTTTGCATCACCTGCTTCTCTTATTTTTCTCAGTTCGCTCAGAGACTTGGACACCTTTCGTAAGGGATGCTTATTTGTGGAGTCGACCTTCTTCCCATCCATTACTGCCACGTCTGGTCTACTTGCATTGTTTATGTTACCTTCGCTTTTTATCTTTGGTAAGACGCCATTAAGAAGGTCAAATGTGGCCAGAGGGTTTTCGTTCGGTCTGAAAACAATTTAAGAATATAAATAAAAATAAATGAAAGTAATCATTAGAATTTTTCTCATTTTCCCCGCCATTTCTGAATAATACACCAGAAAAAGGTAGGAATTGGAAGCATGCGTCCCAGTTTTTGAAGTTGTTGCTGTTCTTTCTGTTGTCGTTATTTCTTTAACAAATCCCTCGTTATAAGACTTTTCACAATTTTTAAATCGAAAAAGAAGTAACAAAAAATGGTTTGCATGAAATTAAGAACTTATTTTGCAGACTTGCGCTGCATGGGGTTTCGCACTCTGTGGGATTAGGTACAACATCCAGAAAATTACAGAATAACTTCGTACGTTTGTATTACGCTATGTGTGTAGTCAATAGAAGTTTGATGCCATGGCGTTCAATTTAGAATGCACGTTACTAACCTTAGGACATCCCCTTCAGCTTGTAGTAATCTAATCCAAATATCCAATTCTCGTTCACTTTCCGCAGAGAAGCAATACTGTGTTTTATCCGACGGCAGCTTCACCACGAACGCAAACTTTTTTTCTTTAAAACTTGTTTTCTCTACAACAAAGTCTTCAAGTTTCATAGTAAAGCATGGATAAATGTCCTCAGAGTTCTTAAAGAAGTGTAGACTGTTTTGCTGAAGAACACACCAGCGTTCTGACCAAGGTCCCTTGTTGACACGAAAATATAAGCAAGATGTGTACTTAATACCAATAAGAAGTGATGCATTAACTCCAAGGCCACCAAATGTTTTTCTTCGTCGTTTCGTAGATGAAAGGTCCAGAATGGTCAAAGCATTTGAGATAGTACGACGTAGGGGACTCTGTCTTTTCTTGGAATGAACCTAGAAAAAAATAAATTTAACACGTATTTACTGGGACCAAGGGAAACAGTATGTTTTGTGGTCCCGAGACCTCTGATGTTTCACGAGGCGAAGCCCGAGGTGCTTTATTATCATACCAAGTGTCAAAGAGAACAAGAAAATATGGAAGACTCCATGTTTAATTTGATGTTTCATGAAAGAAAACGTGTGAATGAATTTTGCAAACGAGCGCTCAATGTGTTGCTTTCTGGTTTCCGGTTTTTATATTTTTCAATCACGTGACTTCCGGTTTTGTTATTCCCGGTCCATAACATAATATTCTCCTCCCAGAATGGTCGCCAGGAAACAGTCGAATTTCTTCACGTTCACGTGACACAATCTCGACCAATAGAAATTGAGGAAAATTGAACTTTGACACTTGATATATAATAAATCTTAATATTCACTTCTATTACTTACACAAACAAGGAATTTTTTTGTTATTCCATTATCTCCAGTTAAGGAATCTTATCGTAGTGTGCGAATTGTAAGCTATTGTTGCTGGGGATCTTTTTAAGACCTCAATTTAGGACTAGTCGAACGATTTTGGTTCTCATGTTACCAACCTTAACATAACAATTTGCACATAAAAAAATTAAAAATCCTGACTTCAATAAGGTATTAAAGGCACGCCCATGTGCAAAAAAATGGCAGCAATAAAGGAGTGTCATGCGATAGATTTAACGTCAACTGGCCATTTAAATGCTATTATAAAAAATTGTAAATTTATTTAGCGCAGATTACATATGATATATATATATATAGACCTATTTTACGCACTCAAAAAGTTGTGTAATAGACATCTAGCATAGAGGATTTGTTCTGGGGGACAAAACAATGCATAAGAAAAGACGACCTATTGTTAATTTTGTCCCCAAGAACAATTCCTCAAGAAAATCAATACAATGGATCTATAACTTACCAAGTATCCTTCAGATAACGAGCGGATCAAATCAATCCCACCAGCCGAATATGCTCTTTTGATTTGAACTCTTCCTTTACTATGATGATCATCTACGCTGCTTTCACTTGACACATCGCCAGCTGTAGATGCCTGTCGGTGTTTGAAAATTACAGCTATATCAGTACACCGGTACTTAGACAAAACAATGCTCTTGTTGTTGTTTTTTTTTTTCAAAATCGCTTGTGTCCACGAAAAGATAAACCCAAGTTTAGGTTGGACTTAATTTTTTCGAAGCGAGATAAACGGTGAGCTTGCAATGATAGAGACCTTTTTGTAACAACTTGGATAATTTATCACATGTCTCTATCACTGTAAGCTCACCGTTCGCTCTACCTTTCAAGATGACGCAGGGGAACTGTAAAGGGGACCATTGGTTTAACATAAGTGGTTAGAAAATAATGGCAAATGAGGTGGCCTTCAACTTTCAAAGTCAAGACACGGCTAACTCACGTACAGATGGAACTGGATTTAGCGTGTAAGGTTTTGCGGAGAGAGGAAAACTGGATGTGTTGTCTTTCCCTTGCCACGAGGGTTTATTCTCTGTGTACTACGGTTTCCTCCCTCGGTAAAACCAATCATATGACATGAGGGTTGTGAGCTTAAAAACAAAATATCTTTAATGATAATGATCACTCACCCTAGGCGACGGATGAGGCTCTGGATTGTGATTCACCAGATGTTCTTGTACAGTGATATCTTTGAAGAAAACATCATCCCTATCAAGAGAGTCTCCAGAAAACTTCGAGCTACTTGGGGTTGCTGTTGTGCATGATTCATCGCCTTCGCACCCACTCTCGCTCGACAATAAACGGTCCTTAGTTAGGGGAGTGGTGAGGATAGCAGAGGAAATAGCGTCCTTCCATGCGACGTAATCTGAAAACGATGACGGGAAAAATTTACTCGATATCTGTATTCAAAAATCTAATAATGATAATAATGGGGTTCTTATATAGCGAATTATCACATTGTCTCAGTGCGCTTTACATTGCAGTGGAGGACTTTACGGGCTGCATATTAAGGCGTTATTAGCAGCCATGCAGCTTACAATCATGAGCGATTTATAAGTACGTTAGTGTTATGCCTCCAGATTGGGAAAGGCTGTTGAACCGGGAGACAATCCCCTACTCTTACATGAATAATTCAACAGGTTCTCTTATGTCCCCCATTCACTGTAGGTTAGGAAGGGTTGGGAGACAGGGCCTACGGTTTTAAGTCCTTGTCCATTTCAGACCAAGCATCATTCTCTTGAGCATTTAAAGATTCTTTGCTTAATGTATATCACAATTAACTTGTCTTCCCTTGCGCAACCGTTAAAGAAAGAAACAATGCTCTAGAAACGACACATGTTGTCTACAAGTGGGAAAACATCTCGCCAAGGCTTAGAGACCTATAAACCACCACCATTTGGCACGAAGAACAGTGCTATATGTGGATGGAGCTTATAGATAATAAACGTTAGCCAGACTTTACAAGGGTACTACATTCGTCTTGTCCTTTAGACAACTAAAGGCCACTGCGAGGATTAATGGTTGACTTGAAATGGGTAAATATTACGTCCAAGCTTCTAAAAGGGGGTTTATAAATTAACTGTTTATGTACTTTCTAGTAATACCATGAGTATATATACTAACCTTCTTCAGTTTCAGCCTGCAGGTACAGCGGTTGTCCAATGGCTCTCTTGACGACCATAATTAGTGGTCCTTCTGTGTCAGTACAGTCTAGCACTAGACAGTTAATGAGCCTAAACTTTAGAGTTTCAAATTGTTTGATAGAGTTTGTGAAGTCGATTTCGGGTTCAATATCAAGTGAATGATTCTGAAGATTGACCTGCAAAGGAAAATGGGGAGAGGGAGTGAGTAATTTCTGCAGGAAGCCTTCAAACGTTTCTCGAGATACTACTGATCATAGCGGAGTTGCAGTTTCTTCTCATAGGTTTATATGCACGTTAAAACTGACGCGCGGGGGGGGGGGGGGGGTGTAGTGAACAAGGATGAAGTGCTTGGTGAATATTTCAATTCAAAATTAATGAACCTTAACCTCAAAGATTCGAAATCCACCTGGAAGTCTTTGAAACAACTTTTTAATGTAGGCAAAGCAAAAAATGCAAACTCCTGTCGAGCAAACGAAAAGGACTTATTTAATCACTTCAAGACGCTTAATAGCTCCCAGACATCTGCAGTAAATACTACGGAGACCTTAGAACAGTCGCAAAGTCAAGGGGAATTAGATTTTTCCATTACAGATCAAGAAGTATATGAAGTTCTAAGTAACTTAAAGAAATATAAAGCTCCCGGCCCTGATAATATTCCAAATGAGCTATTGATAACGGGAAAGGAAGCACTAAAAGGACACCTAACGGTAATTTTCAATAAAATCCTAGACAACGGAAAGTTTCCCTCTTCATGGAATCTAGGATATATTGTTCCATTGCATAAAAAGGACGATCCAACGAAAGCTGAAAATTACCGTGGAATAACACTCCTTTCTGCAATTGGCAAAGTTTTTAGGCAATACTTAACAAACGGCTCTATGATTACCTAACTACGAATAATATAATTAAACAGGAACAGGGTGGGTTTAGAAAAAAGCACGGAACAACAGATAGTATTTTTATTCTGAAATCCGTAATCGATAAATATGTTAAAAGTAAGCCACGGAAGAAAAATAATTTCCTTTTTTCCTGCTTTGTAGATTTTCAAAAAGCGTTTGACTGCATCCCAAGGAAAAAATTAATGGCAAAACTTGAAAATGTTGGTATAAATGGAAATTTTCTAAGAGTGATACAATCGATGTACTCCACTGATCAATCAGCAATCAAAGTAAATGGACACATTTCTCCGACATTTTCCTGTTATATGGGTGTTAAACAAGGCTGTATGCTGAGCCCTACGTTATTTAATTTATATCTTCACGATCTGCCTGACTCATTAAATTCGTGTAACAACAATGATGTAATGTTGAATGGCAAACCGATTAGTACTCTTTATATGCAGATGACCTGGTTCTGTTCTCTAAATCTGCTAAAGGGCTTCAGAAATATCTCGACAAGCTAGAGGCATTTTGTGAACAATCAGGCTTAACAGTTAATATAACAAAGACAAAAGTGATGGTTTTTAATAATACAGGGAAGACAATGAATAACTTCCAATTCTATTTGAACAAATCTAAACTAGAAAACGTTAAATCATATAAATATTTAGGATTAAATTTTACAACCTTTGGAAACTTTACGTTTGCAAAACAAGAATTAAAAAAAGCTGCATTAAAGGCACTATTTCAGATGAAAAAACAAATGGGTGAATTTTTCACATCCAATATCAAATTAACTATAAAACTGTTTGACTCGCTTGTTACACCAATACTTCTATACGCAAGTGAGATATGGGGTATCGAAACATTAAGCACCAAAGACCAAGAGCCCATGGAACTTGTTCATTTGAAATTTTGCAAAATGCTCCTCAAGGTGACAAAGAATGCTAGTAACCTTGCATGCAGAGCTGAGTTAGGAAGGTTTCCGCTAAAATGCAAAGCATGCAGTAGAAGCTTTAAATTCTGGCATAAAATTATAAAGTCGGAAATACACCCAAAAAAACTCTCAGCCGAAGTCTACCAAGATATTAAAAATGAAACTAAAAAAGCCTTTTGGAGCATAAAAATTAAAACTACTTTAGAACAACTCGGATTGGGGATAATTTGGATGAAACAAAATGAACTTTCTCCAAGATGGTATGAATATGGAAAAATAATAATCCAAAGAATATATGACATTGAGAGGCAAATTTTATGGAGTAATCTCCACAATGATGAAAGGAAAGACGACAGACATAAAAATAAACTCAGAGTCTTTCGTCAGTTCAAAACGGATTATAACTTTGAAGAATATTTAAGTCAAGTCACCAATATTAAGCACAGAGTGGCGCTTACAAAATTAAGAATTAGTAACCATAAGCTTGAAGTAGAAACGGGGAGGTATAAGAGGCCTTATCTCATTTACGATGAAAGGATTTGCCCAGTGTGTAAGTCGGGAGTAGAAAACGAAAAACACTTTCTAGTTTGGTGTCCACTATATGACTCTCATAGAAACGACTTAAGAGAGTTCATAGAAAAAAACACCAGCATTAATTTCAACAATATGAGCGCTGACAGTCGTTTTATGTTCTTAATCAATTCAAAATCAGCGTCTCTACAAAGAGCCATATCAGCATACATTCATCAATGTATGCTGATACGTGAAAATGAATTAAGAAAATTACCTAATACATAGCATATATATATACCTATAATATATTTGGAATCAAACACTCATGTACTATTAGTATAAGGTGCCAAATAAAATTGTATTGTATTGTATTGTATTGTATTGGTGAGGAGCAAATGTTAGCTTTAAGACGATCGCGTGAAGCAAGCCATCAACCTAGAAATGTAAACAGGACCCTAAACAATAAGGAAATTTTTGATGGCAACTTTGCACATGTCTCAGAATGATTTTCAAAAAGTGCAACATTAGTGAAACTGGCCAAATCTACTGCAGCGTAAACCAATTGAAAAATAATGGAATATAAATGATTTGGTTTTTTGGAATTTGAAATCTTTACTTCAATTGGACAAATACTCTCATTCGGGAGCCGTCTTTAAAAGATCCACAATTTAACGCAAGTGCATATCCTTTGCTTGCTTCGACAGCTTTTCCTAAAAAAGGGATTACATTAAATGGTGTACCTTGCTATTTAGCCAAGTTTCCACGGGTCGATAATATAAAGTTCCTTTCATCGTTGGACCATTCTCAGTTTCACTTTTTTCTGCTTCGGCTAAATAAAGAGAGAAATTGACTTATATTAGTACCGCAGAGTAAGGAATCGCTCGATCCGTTGTTATGCCAAATTAATAAAAATGGACCTAAAAAGGTTAAAGTCATGTGACCGATGTAATGCGAGATCATTGAAGCCAGCTAAATTAAAACGAAGAAATATTAAAGATTTGGAAAAAGAAAAAAAAAACCAGATCAAAACCGCACCACTACCAACAATGTTACATCACCGCCGGCGCCATCTTGGTTGAAGATAACAAGCATTCCTAATTAGTTTCTGTTGTTAGATCAACCAACATGGCGTCTGTTTTACTTTTATTTATATATCAAGGGATTTTGAAACATGTGGTTATACACCAAAAAAATCTCTGAGGAGAGATTTCACGGCAGCCTAGATATGTTGTCAGAGACAGTTTTTTTTGCATGGGAAGAAATATTTCTTGCCAAAAACGTCGCAACTGTTCCAATTATCACACATTCCCAAGTACCAATATCATTAACTAAACACAGATACTTCCTTATCTAAATAATCAGTTATACACAAATCTTACTTTGAGACTGTTGATCAGGTAATACAAGATTTTCAATTTCATTTGGCTGCAGCTCTCTCTTTGCTTTGTCATCAAGTTCAGGATCAGTTGAGACCTTGGATTTAGACGATTGTTTTACAAGTTTATGAGCAAGGGCACCTAGCAAAGAAGATCTCTTTGGGCCTTGTATTTGTGATGTTTCTTTGGATGTTCTAGTGAATGAGTGTGCCCTTTTCGTT
Source organism: Actinia equina (assembly GCA_011057435.1). Classification (NCBI taxonomy): domain Eukaryota; kingdom Metazoa; phylum Cnidaria; class Anthozoa; order Actiniaria; family Actiniidae; genus Actinia; species Actinia equina. Next base: position 79,320 of record WHPX01001227.1, read on the forward strand.
ACTTGTGGCTTTTCGTGTTCTTCGGTCATTTCAGGTTGAGGTTCAAACGATTTATGTGATTCCTGAGGGGAGTCCGGGGACGATAGTGTTGTCAACATGGCGTCATCGAGCGATTCTGTTGGATAAACTTTTCAACAGCAACAAAAAAAAAAGAGAAATAATTTGAATCAAATTCAAAGAAAATATAAAATACAAAGGAAAATGAAGGAAGAGGTGAAAAACGACAAGGAGATGAATATCATCATTTCCTCTTACTGTTTATTTCATCATCTTCTTTATCAGCCCTCCTGGCCTCTTTTTCAAGCACGACAAGCCATTCTTCCAACTCCGCATCATTTTCCGCAGCAAAGTTAAGCTGCTCCTTGTCAGCTGTCAGTACGAACATAAACGGCTTCTCCCCCTCGGGTAACGTTTTAACTCCGCACCCAAACAGGGTGAGTTCCAGTTCGGCCAATGGCGCTCCAAATTCCTTAAAACAATACAGCGAGTGATTCTTGACCACACACCATCGATTTTTCCACACGTTACCTTTCTTTCTTATAAGGTATCCAGAAAATATCGTGTTTTGAGATTCGGCTTCTTGGTAAACTCTCACTTCCTTTTTTCCTAAAAAGGATTTTAAATCAAATAAAAGACATTAGGTTTTAGTTTCTTAAACTGATAGTTTTCAAGAGAGTCAAATGACAAAAGCATAGGCGTCATGTTTTGGTGGTATTAACAAAGATATAAATATTTTGTTAAACACCAACCGTCAACATGCCGAGGTGACGTAGAGCTTGCCCGCCAATGAAGAATAATGTCTCTCAGTTGATTCTCCGAGTTCTCCGGTTTTCCTCCCTCTGCCGCCATTTGTTAGTTCATCAATAGTTATGTGCAGGGAAGCGCCTTACCTTTCTTGAAAAACGATGTGGTCAACTTCGACCTTACTCTCGCGGCTTTGTTTGTAAGAGAGTTCGCCAAAGACCCATGCCTCTTGACTCGAGGAACATTAGTGAGATCTGAGTTCGAACCCTGCTTGTTTTCTACTTCTGCATTGAAAGTAATATTTTTGCGGTTTTGGGTAGATCCCGGGCCTGTGATAGAAGAATTGTCTCAATATTATTTTTTATTTATCTATTAATATTATTTTTCTGTGCATGCAAAGTTGGTGCTTTTTCACGTGACCACTTGGTGTCAGTAATATGGCCCCCATTCCATTGCATATCAAAACAATTTTATCCAAACTTACAGAAATTCGAGTAAAAAAAACATTTTTACGTCGGCCATTTTGTTTTTTTGTCCAAGAAAAGACTGGAAAAGAGACACAGGGTGACCGTTCCTTGATAGGCTGTTTACCACAGGAAGCCCGCGAAAACGACACTGATTGTTTGATATGCGGAGTTGATTAGTTGTCAATTCATTGATCAAGGTATAAAAGCCCAAAACATTTGATTAAAATTAGTTGGTAGGTTGTAATAAGCAAGATTTTGATGAATAGCAAACCAGTTACATAGACCAGAGGTTTGAGAAACGACAAAAGATGTGATTAAATAAAGTTACCTGTTAGGCCTTTCTTCGATGAAGGAAGATGATTGTCCCCTAAATCTCCTCTCCGGCTTTTTGATTGTGGTCTTTGTAAAATATCAGGTAAACACTGAAATAAAAAGGAGCTATATATTAGCTATAGAGGCTTTGCACCCTCACATGATGACAGCCATGTCTTTTATATTGATTTATTTTTCGTGGAAATCAGATTAGACGAGATTCAAATGTTCCTGTATGCCTATATATAAAAGCCTCTACTTGGGAGATGAGGTGCAGACTCAGTTAAAGGCACTTTGTTTCTGTCAACCAGACACCCGAAGAGTCGATAACATTTTGACTTATGCCCAAATTATTGAGTGTCGTAAAATCGAAAGCCAGCCTTCTAAGTCTAGGAGCGCGCATAAAAGTGCAACATAGTCAATGCTTTAATGAGAAAGGCTTGCGGTGATGTTGATAGCTTGGAGTCTTGATCACACAGAGAAAAATACTTAGAGAGGCTGTAATGATTAAGAAATGCGCGGGAGATATGCTAACTAGACGCTCTCACACAGCGCACTTGGGCATTCAAGGGCTTTTTACAATGCGCTCTAGTATATTCGATGCAGGCCCTTGTTTATGAATCAAGCAGGAAAACGGATGCGCCTAACAAATCAATGGGTAATTTGTCACAGTTAAGAAAAACACACACTGGAAACCTAGTAAAAGTTAAAAACAGAACGCTAGTTATCATTTCTGAAGTTACATTAAATTTGCATTAAAAGTCTTTCTTTTTAAATATTTGAGAAAAGAAAAGATAACGTTTATTTTTCCCTCATCGCACTGTGTTTGAGACAACTCTGGGACAACCGCCCTCGTTCACATGTTTATCGGTACCACTTCCCGCGCTTCTTTTAGATATGTGAATCATGTATAAATAGAAATTCCCACAAAGTATATATTACTTGTCTAAGAAGGTCGTACACAATTCACCATAACTATGATGTTTTACCTCTTGCAACTCTTTGAAAGATTCTCCCTGTCCAAGAGAAGGCGACTCCATGTCAGCAGTTTCATCTTCTCCATTTAATCTCCATTGATTCATAACATCTTCGAAACCTTTTTCCACTCCAGCGTGCCAGGTTTTTCTCTTCAAACTCTCCGACCGGGTTTCTACAATGTGTGTTTTAGAATGTTCTGGAAAATTCTCTGAGGAGGAACCTTTACAACGACGTTCCTCGAAACTCTCGGCCCGTAGTAACGAACTAAATGGCACATCTTTAATATCAACAGGGCTAGAACTTTCTGAAGAGTCCTTAGCTAGTTTGGTCATCACGTGATTGATGACGAATATCCATTCCTGTCTTAATTTTTCTTCTGTGGTAGCAAACGTAATGCTGTCCTTTAGTCTTGCTATCGACAGAGTCAAGGAAACATTCGACTCCTCTTACGGTCTGTAGAAACAAACTTCCCATACCGTAGGGGAATTTCAAATAGCATTTTATCGTCTGTTCTGTGTTTGTAACATTTCATGCATCGTTCTGTAATCGTAAACCAGCGCTTATGCCATCCAGGTTGTTCCCGGATGTACAAAATACCCGAATAAATCTCCCCAAACTCGTTTGGATGAAATTGCATATTTTGTACAGAATTTTCCAAGTTGTCTTCGGTGCAATAGCCATCCTCGTTGACAATTGAGTCATTTTCCCATTCTAAAAGTTCAAAGTCTGAATCAGACAAGAATGTGTCTCGTGAAGATGTCGACTCGAATGTATCCGAGTGGCGAGGGTTGGAAACCTCTTGGCCACCAGACGAGGCGAAGTGAGAGTTGAAAAATACTCCACTTTCTTCTGTGCTGTCTGTTCCTTTGCGGTCTTGTCTAGGTACATTTGAAACTGGTTCCTGAAAAACGGGCATTACGATTATTAAAGAAAGAATATTACGCATAAAATCTTCATGGGAGCCATTTTTGATTCCCTAACATATCGCTACGCAAATAAGTTAAAGCCATCGTTGATGAGAATACTTCAAATGTCATCGAGGTTCAAACTGAGCAAAATTAAACATGATACTGAAATATTTCCCTACATTAGTAAAATCCTGATGGCAGAGTTCTAAATGATTCGTGAAACGTTGTAACTTGAATGCAAATCATAACAAAACGTTATGCATGGCAAACCAAACTCAGACAAGTCATTCAATTCAATTCTTAATTTTCAGAAAAGTTTACTTTTTGCCTGATATTCTATCAAAACAATCTTTATTATAAGTCGAATTTTACGTTATGTTTGGTCATTGTGAAGAGGATGTTTGCTTTTATCGTTATTTCTGACGTCACGATTCGAGCAATACTGCTCATTTAATTGATATATCTTTAGATTCTCATGTTGCTGAACATGTCAGTGATTTTCGACACACATTTCTTTTTGCAAAATGTCAAAGCTTGTTGGTTAACTATGATACTTCTCTAAGATTTTGTTTCTGGAGTCAAAATCTATTTGCGTTGGAACGCAATTGAACTCGAACTTGTTGCCTGCGCGACACAAGTATACTCGACAGCCAGACGTCACTAATGACCCCCCTCCCCCTGGGGTATAGAGAGTGAAGACAATGTGCCAGCTACCTCTCATCTTCTGACATCCAATAAAATGTCTGTAAGTTAAATTCCATATGCCACACACAGCGACCCTGATGTTCGTAAACAAAACCGAGGTCACAAATATTTGGCGAGAAAATGATGTTAGGAAGTCGTTCGCGTTCGAAGGAACTTTACATGAGAAAAAACAATAGTATCGAGCCCTACGACATAGGAGCTCATCTAGGGAAATCCTGGAAAGTTCTGACCATCTTTAGTACAAGTATTAATGGACCCGGAAAAAGGCTTAACTTTGGGGGGGGGGGGGGGGATAACATTGCCATTTTCCTAAATGAGCCAGTATGGAAAGCCGACATCGCATTTGTCAAAGGGATTTACTCGGAAGGACGGCAAGTTTTTTCCCTCGTTTTGTTTTTAGCTGCACATATCAAACATGAGTATCGTATTTTCCCTGTGTCTTAGATAGCATCGTCCCCGTATCCTTCCTCTATTTTCCAAAGTTTTTCATTTTTTACTTGTCTTTTTTTCTTTTCTTTTCTTCTTCGAAAATGTTCATGTCGAAATCGTCATAAAACGACGGCTTTTTTGTTTGCCGCTTTTCCGCACAATCAAATATGGAATTGATCATACCATACATGGAGTGAGCTTTATCTACTTCGACACTAACATAGAGAGTAATGCTCTATATGAATTTTTTACGTCAAAAATAATAACAGAATCGTATAAAACTAAGGTTCATGAAGTCCTACAACAAGCCTCATTAAATTTGCATTAAAAATAAAGAGAGAAATCAAAGGTTGTAACATACATGATTAGGGATTACCCTAACGTCCTTGGCTAGACAACTTAGAAACCACGATTTCGACGGGTGCGGCATTGGAATATAGTAAAAAATGCGTTCCTTTGGTCCAGTTTCGTTGTATTCAAGCTTGTCCTTACATAACTATGTTCTTGTCTCGTTCATTTGCTAAATTGGGTGCCGTCCAAACCGTGACCTTTTTCAAGTACCTACAATTCACGTCCTTCTGCGCACGATCGTGAGCTAGAGTATCGACTTATAGGCCAAATAGTTAGGATGCTTTATCGAAGCCGGAAACAGGTTTCAGGTGTCTAAGGCGACCAACGAGTCTGATAACGACCTGAGATACGCTTGTATTAAGCGAACATTTTGAGTTAACAAGGTCTTTTATAGGAATTTAAGATGCTATCAGTAAATGGTTGGTCTTTTCCGTATTTTCAGTGGTACAATAATAATTTCTGTGAAGTCAAATTTATTATTGTTTAGGGAATTGGTTTTTAAACAGTCTAAAAAGACCTATATCATTTGACATGACGTTTGAGACTCACATGCTCCGCCGTGCCTCACAAAACCAAAGTAAAGCGACTAACTTTAATCTTGGTTAGATAAGGACCATTTGCGACCAGAGAATTCGGACATTTCAAAGAAAGAAACTCGGTAAATGTTGATTTGGACTTGGAATTGTTTTTCTATCTTCGTGGTTTTATGGCGTGTGTCAGTGCACGAATTGACTGGAATCCAGAGAAACGTGCAAACATTTTGACACATCTGGAAGTTAAAGCTGAAAAATTGGTCAAGCCAACCCATTTCAAACAGCGAAAATACCACACAAAAAAACACAAGGATTCAGAAAAGAGAGAACTATTTAATGAAAAATAATTAATGAAAAAAATGAGCTATCTTTTTTTCGATTTCGTGTCGCAGTGTTTACATGAGCGGGTAAAAGCTTTTCCTATCCTTCCTAATGCAGATTTTACCAAAATATTCCCGTAGTTGAAAAGCTTATCTTAACATTCATAAACAATGCGAATTTTTATGCTATCGATACGCTTTAAAGAATCCGCTGTAGGGAAAATGATGCCTTTTCAAGAACAGTGTGCGATATCTTTTTTTTTCGATTTCGTGTGGCAGTGTTTACATGAGCGGGTAGAAGCTTTTCCTATCCTTTCTAATGCAGATTTTATCAAAATAATTCCATAGTTGAAAAGCTTATCTTAAAATTCATAAACAATGCGAATTTTTATGCAATCGATACGCTTTAAAGAATCCGCTGTAGGGAAAATGATGCCTTTTCAAGAACAGTGTGCAATTAAAAGCGCTCTGATCTCGCGAAGCCGAGTCCCCGCCAAAATGTAAGTCTAGAACACGTGACACGGCAATACAATTAGCTGAAGAATTGAAAAATGAGATATCTTTTTTTCCGATTTCGTGTGGCAGTGTTTACATGAGCGGGTAGAAGCTTTTCTTATCCTTTCTAATGCAGATTTTACCAAAATATTCCCGTAGTTGAAAACCTTATCTTAACATTCATAAACAATGCGAATTTTTATGCTATCGATACGCTTTAAAGAATCCGCTGTAGGGAAAATGTCTTTTCAAGAACAGTGTGCGATTAAAGAGTGCTCCGATCTCGCGAAGCCGAGTCCCCGCCAAAATGTAAGTCTAGAACACGTGACACGGCAACACAATTAGCTGAAGAATTGACGTTTGAATGGCATTACTGTAGGATGTAATGAAGTGCGAGTCTAATGATTTTGTACAAATTACCGAAGTCAAGAGTCACATCAGGTAGGATTAAGCTTTTATCTCTGGCTCAAAGATAACGTCGATTATCAGGAATATTGGCTCCAAGTTCGTGGGAATCAGTTTAAGAATTTTACATTCCGATTACAAAAACTCTCACGATTAGAATACCAACAACTGTACGTTAAAAAAATACTAAGCTTCTAATTTTTACTAACGCATCTGCTCATTGCCCTTTCAATCCATTATATATCGTCATTGTAGAATCATTGTCATATCGACGTTCAAAATAAACATACCGCACCAAAACTGACCGAAGAAGTTTCTGGGTAATCATAATTCAGCAAAAGTGAAATATAGCACATGGTATAAACATGTAATTCTATAAATATGAATATTTTCCCAAAATCGTTTTTAACTTTAGCTCCTAGGTATTATTTCTTTATTATTTTGCGATTATTCCTGGCTAAATTAAAGGCTTTGTAAGAAGCTAATTTAGATGTTTTTCCAGTTGCAAAATCTTTGAGATGGTATTCAGCTGTTGGATGGCAATTGACGTTGTGTACTCCCTCTGTTGACCTTGTGATCTACAAGTTTCGCAACGGCTGTAACTACGAAGTTGACGATTGAGTTTGAACTAACCATCTTGCAACATTAGCTCAACAAAGAATGCTAGGAACGTATCCTAAAGCTCTGCATTCCATACCATATACAATACAATGGAAAATCAATAAATACATAGAGAGAAGATCGGCTCTGAGTGGAAAAGCGCATTAGGTTACATTGAGACAACTTGTAGTTTTTAGCCTGTTCGAGCTTCTAAGCATCATAGTGGCCGAATTAACAAGACATGAATGTCGAATATTTCCCTAGGAGCGAATGTTGAAACAATAGACTGATTTACATCCTGTACATAGTTAATATTACCATCAGATCCAAACGTTTTACCAGTGTTCAGTGATAAGATTGTATTCTCTAGGGCTTGAAGTAACTAAAGACTTGACCGCCATGTTGGTTAGTAAGACAATAGAAACAATGATAAAACTCATCTTTTTTTGACTTTCAGTAGCAAACATGGCGGCTATGACGTCACAACTTCAAGGCCTATGATTTTGGCGCAATAAAGTTCGACATCAATTCTAATACCAACACTGATCCATATTCTTAGTTACAGCTTAGGAACTGAATATATTGATTACCTCTTCAGATTCCCCGTTGAGAAATTGCATATTGAAGCGCCAGGATCCCATAGGCAAGTGATAGAGGTAGTGTTTCAGACACTAGCCGCTATGAATTACATGTATACGACACTTTATCAACATTTCAAGTCATTATCGTCTTGCGAATCAATTGACTAATCATAACTCCATCGCTGTCAGTGTTGACTTTAGATAATAATATTTTCACAAATTACAATTTAAAGCAGTTAGTCTGTTTATTTTAGTTATGAGCCAAAATTTGCAAAGGCACAAGGATTTTATCTGGGTCGTGAATCAAAATAGGACTGCAGTGTGTGCTGCTGATCTGAATCATCTTTAACATTCATTTTTTTATGGTCGCAGGTTGCTTGGCCCAACTATTATACGTGGGAAGAGTTGCTTGTGCTTTGAAGGTTTTTCTGTATGGGTTCTCCAGTTTTCCACCCTCTTCAAAATGTAACAAACCATATTCCAATCAGACTAAATTGTAACTCTAATTCCCGGAGACCTGATCGGTTGGGTTATAAAACCTGTTGGCTCGTGAACCCTCGGAAGGAAAGCAAAATCAATGAGTCGTACCACTATGACCTTCCTCCTCTCCACTATGAACCAAGAAAAATTTCCTTGAAATTAATTTGAGTACGTCAAGGGGCCCGCAAGCTTGGATATTAAAAATATCAAATATAAGTATAACTATATCTAGCGTTTTGATTCTGCTAACATTGCAAAAATTTAGCAACACCAGTCAAAAAATTGTCACCAAATCAAGGCGAGCAATTAAGGTTTATTTTTTTCATCATTCAAAATACGTCATGTGGTGAAAATAAAATATTGATATAACATCCAGATCGACAGATTATAAGTTTCTTTTGTAACTTTACCTCTCGAAATTTGGACCAAAAGTATTATTTTTGTTTTAATCAAAGATAAGGGTTAAGCAAGGGACAGTCTTAATGGAGCCTAATGTTATGATTTACTTTATTCATTTTATCTATTAGTATTTGGAAGAGCACGTTTTTATTAGGCGGATGTGTGGATGATCTTGCATTTGCCATCAATAAGCTTGTTATGTTGTCACAAGAAATGCGACCGGACAACATTCATCATTTGTTTCCTTTCTTCTTCCGCTCCATGCATCCATGCATCCGTTCCATCTATCCGTCCATGCATCCGTTCCATCTATCCGTCCATCCATCCGTTCCATCCATCCATCCGTTCCATCCATCCGTTCCATCCATCCGTCCATCCGTCCGTCCGTCCGTCCGTCCGTCCGTCCGTCCGTCCGTCCGTCCATCCATCCTCCATCCATCCATCCATCCATCCATCCATCCATCCATCCATCCATCCATCCATCCATCCATCCACTATATAATCACTTTATAAATGTACCCTGATAGCTCAAACCTTCTCGTAACAAATATTGTTGACTTGAACTTGAATTACAGTTTCCTTCAACAACAGTGACAACATGGATCGATAAAAAAGCAGCTGAAGCTTCTGAGATATGACCACAAGAATCCTCTTGGTCTAAGGCCAAGATTCACTTTAGTTCATATTGTTCAACACGCACCCGAATCAACATGTATTTTCGGATTGCTTTCAAAAAGTCATATTTCCTACTGAGGGAAAGCGAATATAGTATTTCTATATACATTTGCATCTCAAGATCATTAGCATTAACTATTTAAAGCTTGTGCTTACAACGTATTAATTTTCATTGCCAGGCCGGCATGCGCAACTGAAGTCTCTTACAGACCACACAGAAAATTACTAGATATAACTGCGTTCAGGTGTTTGATCGAGTTACCGTCAGTCAGTGACAAAATTCCTTCACGCAGACTACAACTGGCTGGCCATTGCTATCGCCATCCAGAGTTGAGTGCTAAGAAACTAGTGCTACGGGAGCCCACTCATGGACATCGGGGTCGAGGCAGACCAAAGAAAACCTACATCGACACTCTGAAGAGGGACACTGGAGCATCCGACGCCAGCGAATTAGCTTCATTAATGGATGACAAGAGGATTTGGAGAGGACTAGGGGTTACTAGTGGCTGCCCGCCTTCGGGTGACCAAGTGAGTGAGTGGGTGTGGTGTTTGACTAACATAGTAGATTTGCAGCAAAGACAAACTCAGTAGGATCTATCAATCCATGTAAGACTATTTTAACGTTAACATCTGTTAATGTACTTTGAACAAAAGATTGAAATTGGACTCAAAGACCCACAGGATCGTGGAAATTGCTTATCGTTGCCCCTAAGACAGATGATGGCCCCCAAAAGCTTTTTTATCGGGTTACCGAAAGTCTGATACCGGACATAACTGTTTTTGAAGCGATATTTCCTGAAGTGACTTTGGTCATTGATATCTAAAATCTATAACTGCAGTTTACAACGATCTATCCTTCATCCTCAGTTGAGGCCGGTAGCTTTACTTTAGACTGCTTGCCACCTATGTCTATGTCAAGACTTGTCTCATATTAATTTTCAGGCAAAAGAACATTTCTCCGTTGAGTCTTTACAGAACATCATTGCCCTAAAGACTTACCGGGGACTTTTGCTCATGCTTGCTTGAATAGCGAATTTGTAAACAGAGTCACGCAAAACGAAACATCGCTTATATTTGAGAATAGCTTTAGCCTTTTTTATGCAACACTAGTGCTGCAAGTAAGTATGTCATAATGATTGCGATAACGTCTTTATTTAGGCCGTCGAACAAAGAAAAGAGTATCAAATTGAGCTGATCCTCGCAGTATATCAAGCAACTTATGCAGCTGCAAATTGAAAGACTCAGAAAAAATTCTGAGTCTTGAACGGGATAGGAGAGTGATAAAGATGATACTGAATCTAATACCGAAACTTATAGATATAGGCTGTTGGTGGGAATGTCTCTTGATATAATAAGTACTTTCTTGTGCAGCAAATTTAAATGGAGTGGCACTAGTACAAAAGATAACACTGATAAGACAAGAGAATCAAAGCAAATTCGACAAAATAATGAGTGGATAATGACTATGATAGATATGATAGTGGGACCGCAAAGCAAATAATAATCTTAGCAAGTTACTTGACAGCAAATTACAAAAATGTCGAGTTTATTTTGATGAATAAGCAGTCAAGTGAGTTGGTATGCAACCAAAATGCAAGGTTGTTACAATTTGGAGTGTTACATGAATATCGCTTTAAGTGATGAAAACGAATACTTGGTTAAGTATGGACGTGTACCGGCAGGTTGAGCAATCGATTCTAGTCCTATATATAACTGTATAAGTGCAAGTGTAATCGGGCTGCATCATCCAATAATAACATCAACTTCGGTCCGAAAGGAGAATCAATTGAAAAGAAATGTTCGATGCATTCGAGCAAACATTTCATAACTCTATAGTACTTCATATGATTTTGTTATGCATGTTAGTAATAAACTTCTTCAAATTTTATCGACATCCCATTCCAGTGAAATAACATGGCAACTGAAGCTATGAGAGAAGTCTGAAAATGGACACTAGTTTAGACGCGGTTTGCAAATATCGCAACTATCAAATTTGAAGCAGAAATCTCTGCTCAAATCGACACAAACGTTACGGATTTAGTGGTGCCCGGCATCTTACGGGAGGAGGGGGACGCGGGGAGGGAGTTCTTTTTTGTAAACTTTTTTTTTTGTATCAGAAAGGTATTTTCCTGAAATTCATGCGTGCGTCTAACAGCATGCATTTACACATGAAACATCAATGCTGTCCAAACACAAAGAAAACCGACTCTTTGAGCTTTAAAAAAACTTGTAAAACAATTTAACCTAAGCCCTAACTGAGTGAGCATGTGTAAGGTATTCATTTGAATGGTTAGGGTAAAAGTAGGTCAATGACAGTGGGTGCCATTGAGGCATTCATGGGACAAACGACGCACTGATTCACAGCCCGCCACATTGTTAAACTATCGTCCAGTAGCCAATGTCAAATCCTGCTGTCAACATCACAGTCACTTGACATCTTTAGATCAATGACATTACAGTAAACACAGCGCCATACAGTAATACCATAGAGAAACAAACGCAAAATCTTACATGAGTGGATCTTGGATTTTACTTCTTATGGAAAGCTTTTAAGAGAGATTGGTTTGACATAAAAGTATGTGGTGATTAAGAAAGTAATTAAAACTTTTACTACAATGACGTACGAATGTCGTCAGAGATCAAAGTCATCTTGATGTGAATGAACGGTAATGGAGTTGTTATTGACGTTTCAATTGGCAGCTCTATCAAAACGGCTTCAACTGACTCCTGAAAAAGCTAAAAGTAGAGGAACTTCTTTAATCAAATATAAAACTTATGACAAACGTTTTGCCTTAGCTTCATATCGTTGCGATCCTCTTTTTATGTATGGTCTTTTTAAAGACTTCTGCGTCCTTGAATTTTGAAGTTTGGTTCACGAACTATGCATAAGAAACGTAGGTCGGTGCCTCTGGGTTCTGGCGAACTATTTCCGAGACTTGTAACGCAATATCATACTAACTAGAATTCTGTACGAACTACGATTCGAGCCTTCCTTGCTACCATTATTTTTTTTCTCCAAAGTATTTCAACCCGAATTATTATTGATAGTTTTACCCATTTTTTTTTCCTGCATTAACCCAGATCTATTTTCCCACTCTTTTCATTGTGAAGATCAAAAAAAGCTTTTCATTGTGATTTTGCCAGTGCTTGTATGTTTATCTTCCGGTGTTATAAACAACGAGCAATTCAACTGAAGCAGGGAGGTGACTGAGGCAACGAGAACTAAAGGTCAATTTTTTGAGGCTTTAACATCGGTTTTACAGCACCTATAAACGTGGAAGATCACGTCAGGAAAGGATCAAACGGATGATATCTGGATTTCATCAGAGAGGGTAACGCATTTGTCAGCTACGTACAGTGTTTGGGTAGATAAGACTGAGATAGGTTTTCAACGCGTTGGAACATGCCAAGCAAGTCGAGCGAAACAACACCGGAAAAGCTCTGGATAAACTGAAAATCTGTTTTTATAGAATTGCACGCACGTTGCTTCGTAAAAAAATTCGAATGTTTTGTCATAGGAGGCACTTGAAAAGGCCGATGCTATAATTCGATAAGAAATTCTTTGCTGTTAATATCTAGTCAAAGTTCATTGAGAATATTGAAGGCTCTCTAAAACTTATCGACTCAGAATATGCTAAGCTGTAAACAAACAGGGAATTGCAAGCACCGACAAATCTACGTCCTAACACTAACCACAAACAAACGCATAGTAAAAGAAGACACATACCTAACAGAATTATCATTCGCAAGTGTTGCGATATAAATAAATTATGTTAATCAATCGAATACCGGGTTTACACGGATCGTTTAACCCATCGATGTAATACACCTTGAACTAAATGTTCCTGTGAACAGGGCTTTTAGAGAAGTACACTGCAATGTACAAGAACCCGTGAATAAGACAACAAAACTGGGCAATAATCAGGATTACTCTCGCACTTTTTAAGACTTGTTATATTGTAATATGTCGTTCTTATTTCATTAAGATACCGGGAATAATATGATTGGCAATGACGGCATCCCGAATTCCTCTATGAAAGATAACTCCATGGGACACGTTTCGCATGAATTCGCATATTTGTTCATTAGGTCATAATATTTCTACTAACTATGACAAGGGCCAAAATATATTCTCAGGATTTTAAGTGCAAGTATATAAGAACTTTAAAATTATTAAATTACTTACCTTTGAAACTTGCCTCTCCTTTGAGTAATCTTGTTGATCAAGTAGTTTGTCTGAGTTGCCCTCGTCGTCGTACGAAAAAAGGGACCCTCTTATTGGTGGCGTCTTTAGTGGACTTGAATCATTTTTATTTATATCAAACGTATCTGTTATATCTGTAGACTTTTTTGTATTATTTTCAAGGATTTTGACATAGAAACGTCTTAATTCCTCTCCTTCATGGCTAAGACTTTCTTGTTGTAGGACATCCTTAAGGAAGCCTTCAATTCCGGGCAACACAAGGTCCAATGCTACAAATAAAACAGATTATCACTACAACGTATTTCATAATAAAAACAAGTAAAATAAAAGGGAAAATATTTGCAATTTATCATAAAAATATGCTACAAAATATTATAATTTCAGAAGGTTTTTTAAGAGTTTTGACTACCTTGGATTCTTTGGGTATGATTCCAGTTTTGGACGATTTTCTCAACGTTCATCGTTCGCTAACCCAGCCGTTTGGATTTCAATCATAATTGTCGCTCTCGAACAAGCTTAGCTATTATCCTTCGAGGTCACCAGTGAAACACAAGCCGGACCGTACCATTTCAATGATCTTAGTTAGCAATGGAATGTACACAAGAGCTTTCGCCAAAGTCTTTCGACTAAAAGTGTGTGAGTTTAGTCACGTCGATTAAGCTTATACTACTGAGTGTCTATCTTGTAACTCTTCTTCCAAGTTAATGAGATTATAATAAGAGGTTCCTTCAACCACAATAAAATCGTTCAAATGTTAACGTAAAGTTACTTAGGTCCTTTGGATACCATTTCATTGCGGCATCTAATTAAAAGCCCCACGTAGGATTCTTCTGTCGAAAACAATACCAAATGTCAAATGCTTATCAGTTTGCCGTAAGGTCTCTGTTTGAGGCCGATGCTGATTGGATGATAGGACAATTAGCTTAGCATTATCAATTAACTTGCTGTAAACAGCTATACCTTTCTCACCAATATAACAATAGCATCAATACAAAGTTACTGCCACTTTGGCAAACAGTAAATATATCAGCAATGCCAATATTTAGAGCATCAATAAGGATTTTCCAAGGTTCATTGATGTCGAGCTTTGGCTTTCCAAAGCTCTATTGTTACAAGGATAAATGAAATATAATAATGTATTGAAAATATTATAGAATTCCATTCTGATTAGGTTTTCAATCATTCTTAACGTGTTTCCGCTGTAGTTTGCTTTATTTGTAGAGGACATTAGAAGGTGTTAGCTTGACGACATCAATCCGTTCGTCCCATTAGTAGTTAACTTTAATAAATTAGTCTGCAACTCGTAATAAACCAGGATTTTTTGTGCTTTGTCGACAGTTCACCCAAGTGTTTCTCTATCTTTCCATTAAGCACTTGTTTATTTATATTATATCTTTCATTTCCACGTATACAACCTGTCTCATTTCTTTTTGAGTATATTTAGAAACTCTGAAGACGTTGCAAGACACTAATGACTGTGTAATAACAGAGATAATAGTTTTGTGATAGTTACATGACTGTAAACGGAAGTGTGGTCAGAAAGACAATTCATTTCTCTAATAGCTATAAGAGGACAATAGTTTTGAGGCTTCTACATGAATGAATGGAATTTGAAGATTTTACAGTGTGGTTGGTGAATGATGACAAACTGCGTCAAATTTGGAGATTCCATGATATTTAATTTTTGGCAGCGCTGTACGTATACTTAAAACAATTTTGATAAAAGATCATTACCGTCTATACCAGTGTTGAAGCTATAAGGAAGCTTTTTTTCTTCATCGTACCGTCCGTCGCTGAACAAAGTTTTTGAAACCAAGGTGTTGATAGCCAATCATAAATCAATTTACAAAACATTGGATCAACTTGGAAGCGAAAGCCAAATCTTGCAGCAGTATCGATAATGGCAACTTTTACAAGCGTTGTGATTTCTTCGTTTGCATAAATTGATGACATAAATGAAGTTAGGGATTAAACTTTGCAAAAACGAATAAAAAAGTGAAAACGCCACATGAATATTTTTCTGTTATAGCTATAGCCTTAAATGAAAAGCCTTAATATAATCCTAATTCTTTGTCATTGTCCCCAATGTTTTTCCCCACATATTTATAAATATAGGCCGTTATGACTTTACCGACACAAAAGCCATTTGCCATCACTATCAAGGTCTACGTCTTTCTATTGTTCAACATGAACATTATCACTTTATTTATGTAGTATTGATATATCGCATCCGATATATCCGCTCGAAAACTGATCGTGTGTATTGGGGCATGCACCGCTGAAATCCCTTCACGCCTTCACCTCTTAGGTAAAGGTCTTATTTAATTTTCTTTAACCGGTTTTATTTGCAAAAAGTCAGACTAGTAAGAGCCTTGTAACGTTTTCGTTCACTCGACAGAAATATTTTAAAAAAACATTTATTTTATTTATTCTAATTCAAATAGAAAATCATTATATATAATCATTGTGATATTTTTAAAAGAAACCTTGCGTTTTTTTATGGCAGTGAATAGAAGAAAAAAATGACCCGATTAGTTAATTCCCAGGTTATCTCATAAGCCATCGTTCTAACTCGAGCTTATCAAATTTAGCTCCTCAGAATACACTTAGCATTGAAAAACCTTCAAAAACATATGTCGCTGCAGATAAGAGTTTAAATTTTGACTCTACATCCCTTTCGTTTTTAACTTACGTGTATCTCGTTTTGCTTTCATTTTTTCTATCCTACTCGTGGCTCCATTACTTGAGGATTGTTCACCGACAAGATTCATCGTGTGCATCATGAGGGAGTCGTAGTTTAGCTGCACGCCGTTCAGATTCGCGGGCAAAGTTTTTGGAGCTAGTTTGGTCATGACTTGTTTGTCGTGTTACTTCTTGTATCTCGTGTAGTTGTGTGTCTGCTAGAGGCTTTGGTTCCTTGCATTCTGGGTACCCCTGACCCAATCCACACAACATTAACATCCTGGAAGCAAGGCTGGTAAAAATCTACTCAATGCGAGTAGCAATACGTTTGCAAATCTGACGGCCTTATTCAATTCGCAACTCTGATTCGCAACTAAATCTACTAAAAATTTCTTTGTGTATTTCAAGCCACAAAAAATACACTTCAATTCGGTGTCTTTTAGTCATGCAAATGTGCTATTGTGAGCATGAAAGAGTGGAAGTACTCACATCCGTTGTAATGAAAGTGTCAAATACCTTAGGGTAAGTCATAGGCACGTACTACTATGTTGTCATGGTGATGTATCTTCAAAAATTAATCGACATCTAAGAACATGCTAAAGTGTCCGACTTTTCAGTGACGACGTCTTAAGAGCATAGGAAGTAAAGAAAGCATCAAATAAACTTAGAGTATTTTAGGAAATATCTTTTGGTTCTCGTCATCCGATATTAACTAGGTGGGGTTCCTGTGGTAAAGGAAGTTTACCTTGTAAAGCTTTGGGGGTTTCTTTAAATGCCAAAAAATGTCGTCCAAAAATGAAGTGGACCAGAGCATAAATGTGGCTAGACGCTAGACCTTAAGGTGACTTTAAACAATTACATTTCATAAGTAATACGAAAGGCAAAAATTCACATTCTATAACTACGACCACTGAAAAGTTTGAATAAAAACCTTGCAAGTCTGCAAGTTTGTTTTTGGAGGTTTTTGAGTAAAGCACTTCGTCGAAATAAAGAGTTTGAAAATAGGTTTAACAAAAATTGATTTTCCTTTCCTTCTAGCTGGCTGTTTCTCCTATATCAGATGGTTGACGAACGAAATATTCAAGATACTCTAGGGCAAACCCAGACGTCTATCAAGCATTTCATATTTCCAGAGCCTCGTGCAAAATTTGACTGTCCTCTGCATGTACATAGATACACTTTTTCTCCTCGTGAATTAGTACCAGTGGACAGGTTTGTTTCGTCTCCTCTGATGGTCGAGCAAGAGGCTCCTACCACGATTTTGTCCTGCAAGAAATCAATTCAACTTTTTAAGTTCTTAAAGCTTTAAAGAACGATGAATTTAAATAACTTCAAAATAATACGCTTTTTTAATTATTCAATGATATTTCATATCATACTTACCATTAGTTCAATGAAATTAACATAATAATCAGAAGTTGCATCACTTATGCCAGTAAACTCTTTCTGTTGGTGCTGACAATGACTTAGATTTCCGGTGCCTGGTGTCCCGGAGATACCTCTTGGTCCTTGGGGTCCGGGGGGTCCTGGTGAGCCAGCTACTCCTGGCATACCATTGATGGTTCTATTGATACTGTTAATCTAAACATGATGATAAATTTCAGAAAAGATAAGGAAAACTAGGGAGAAAATGGAAATCTCACGAGCAGCTGTCAATCAATTCGTGCCCAAGACCTTGCTGGTCTAATTCTGTAGAAAGAAAAAGTCCTATAATGGGAGGAGGGACTCTTTACCCAGATATCCTGTTAGTATAAACCTACTAGTGGTCTATCACAAATCCTGGGCTCTGACTGGCTAATTAACTGAGCTACTATTGGTTGTTAGTACGTTATTATAGCTATAAATTAGTAATAGACCGGCACTAGTAGCGAAAACTATAGCGGCTTTGAAAATTTACCTATTAAAAACGCAAAAAAAATTGTTATTAATAACTTAATTCCAATGTTGCTGGCATTTGATTTAACCTATTGAGTAGTCTATTGTTAGGCCCCATGTGCTATTGATTCGTCGTAGACCATTTAGGCTGTGCGTGTAATTGTTAGGGTCATTTACTATAAAAGTTTGCAAAACAAATGATAGATGTTAACTCCGAAGAACATCCCGGGCATTAATTACAGACAATGTCCTGGTCCCGGTAGTGGTGCGAAGGGTGGATAGCGCTGTGCGTTGGATAAATTCTTATCCGCAAGATAAATTCATAAATTTCAATATTGATAACAGCATTATAGCGTTTAGCGCTATCTACCCGTCGTACAACCACGTCCCGATAATACAAATGCACCTTACATGAACCTGCTTGATACGGACACTCCTGTTGATTAGTACAGACACTTTTGGCAAGTCCCCTAGAAGGTGCATGCATAAGCATGGTTCTACTGTACCTTTGTCATAAATTCAGTGTTAAGTTGATCCAATTTAATCTTCAGTTGTCCATCTAAAGACTTGAGGTGGTTCACACTTGTGTTCAAGAATGCTTCAACATCTTTTGCTCTTTTTAGTGACGCATCTAGATTATCATTCTTTTGCTTGAGTGCGTCCAAAGATGACCTGAACTCCACTTCAGACTGACTTAACTTGTGTACTTTAGACTTGATCAACGAATCGTTTAGACTTAAGAAATTCACCGCCACAGCAAGCCCAATCACCTTGGCGCTCATTTTTTGGATGTCTTTGCTTTTGATCCTGTCGCTTTTCTTTAGTTTCGTTAGAGAGGAATCGAGTTGAACTTGTTTTTCGCGAAGTTTTTGTACTTCGTTCGTTATGCTACTCGCACAAGTCGAGTTCTCCTGTAAAATAAGAAAATAGAAAGATAAGGAAGGAAGCAAGGAAGGAAGGAAGCAAGGAAGGATGGAAGGAAAGAAGGAAGCAAGGAAGGAAAGAAGAAAGGAAAGAAGGAAGCAAGGAAGGAAGCAAGGAAGAAAAAATCATTAAAAGTATTATCTTTACTTTTTATTATCCAAGCACCTTCATCCGAGGGCTGACCGAGGAATCGAATCAGTCACGACGGCCAATATTATCATATCTCAAATGCATTTAGTATAATTCCAGCAGTAAAGAGCGCTCTGGGTTACTCATTATGAAACGTTCTCGTTTCATCGTATCAAATCATCTTAAGCCAAAAATCGAGAAAGAGAATCACTGAAGACTCACTCGTCGTTGTACATCACCCTCGAGCTTCACATAGGAAAAGGATGCTTTACATGCGCGGCTCTCAGACTTTTCAAAAGTCTTAACTTATCATTTAAAAATTCATCAAGCCTTTTTATAAGACAAAAAAAGATTATTTCATTCCCACCTTGTCGCCATTGCCGCTTCCATTGCTTGCACCATTGCCTCCATTGACGCCACCATTGCCTCCATTGACACCGCTATTGCCTCCATTGCCGCCGCTATTGCCTACATTGCCGCCTCCATTACCATCATTACCGCCATATTTCAATTTAATTTGAAGAACCTATAGGGGACAAAATGAATGTTTATCAATGTAACGTAACAAGCATATATAAGGTATATATCTAATAACAGGAAAACGTTAGGTGCTGTTGCGTGCCGTGTGTGTCTATTAATATAAACTACACGCATGAGCTAATAGCAACCACTCTGGTGATTCACTTGGGCAAAAAAACAGAACCAATCTATTTTTCAAATTAGACGTAGCAAGAAGGACATTTTGTGACTGGAAAACGTAACGTGACGTTGCAGTGCATTGTGTGGTCGTTTTTTAAGTAATGTTTCAAAGCCGACAATGAGGACTGGACAAGATTTCAAAGTCCGCGCAATTAGTTCCAGTCCGAGGCGTAGCCTCGGACTGGAACCAATTGCAAGGACTTTGAACTCTTGTCCAGTCCAATTTGGAGGCTTTGAAATGACTTCTCATCTCATTAATTATTCGACTTAGAGTAACTGGAACAAAATTAATTCAGTCCTAGGACTGAATTAATTTTGTTCCAGTTACTCCAGACTGAATGCATTCCTTTCAAAACACTTTACCAGGTTTCAAGTAACATCATGTGGCCCAAAAATAGCCCATTGATTGGATGGTTTACTCGTGAATTATTAATGAGTATGAGAATTAACTGTCACTCAAAATGTAATATACACAGCAAATAGCAAGCCAAGTGATAAGTATACTAATGCTTTTCTTGGGAAAGAAATAGATTAACTAGTCCGATCCATTGCCTTAAATCAATTAGTCGGCGTAGTGGCGCAAGGGGATATAAGACGGACACGAGTACCAAATGGTAGGGGAGGAATATACTTACAAGTGATGAGATGTTCTTTTCTAACATGTCTATTCTCTTCAAAAGGAACGTAGTAGATGCATTTGGCTGAAGATTGTTTTTACATCGTTTTGCACTCTCTAGAAAAAATATAAGAATTACTGATAACTCGCTGTTTTGTGCACCTTTCACGTAATTCCGATCAATGGCCTAATAAAAGAAATTATAAATGGTAATATAGAAAGAACATACTGAGAAATTGAATTAAATGAAGAAAACTAAATTCTTGTTATTAATCTGTTCCCAGACACCATTTCAAAGCAGTAAGCACAGCTCAATTTTTTTTGGAGTGGGGGGTCTGGCTTGTTTTCGAGCGCATTAAACATGAGCCCTCGGCTCGGGAGAATTGGGCAACCACTCCCCGAGTCATCGGAGTAAAATAAATTACCTTTTTACCATTTTATTTACTCCTTCTAAAAGCAGTTTCCCAGTTCCCCTAAGCAACAAATAACACAGTGCCTTCTATTAACCTCATTCGTTCCACCAACAGCTGATTAACTAGATCGTGTAATCTCGAGTTATTTCGCCTTGTATCGATTGTGTCGTAAAATAACTCTATTTTTGCATTCGTATACCTTTTCATATTGTGTTATTATATTGACCTGTATGACATTAACCCATTTCCGCCCTCTAGGCAAAATTTCGATCGCCATCAGTCCTGCAGACAGCGGAAAACCACGAATCAAATATCACCAATGGTGTGATAGACAAATAAGAAAATAGAAAATCTCTCACTTTTAAAGCATCAAGATTTTAGCATACTGGAGTAAAAAACGACAACTTTTTCTTAAAGATTCACTTTAGTTAATGAACAAGTGTCTTTCAAAATACAAGTATTGAAACAGGTTTTGATCGTAACAGGTTCAAACAGAATGTGGTGGCGAAACCACTTTACAAAGTGCCAGAAAAGCTTACAAAAGTCAAGGATCTGCCATAACATACTAAAAATCTAGGCTTACCAAGATCGCTATTGCAGACGTACTTTGGGCCAATAATTCCTATCACATTTAAAACCACCAAAATTAAAGATGTGAACGAAACTAGGAGGATTACACCAAGAATAATCTTGAGAGCCCATGACTCTTTGTTAGAATCTTCCCAACATTCTGTAGATGTATTTGGATTCCTTTTTATACGTGCTGGAAGATTACTGTGCTTGGGATAGATAGTGTTATTGTTCTTATGACGGATGTTGAAACCAGGGTTGCAAAGTTTGACGTCTTCGTACTCGTGACTGTCCTGCTCTGTGTTTTCAAGGCTAGCCTCCATCAAACCAATCTTTGTCAACTCCATTTGCGTTCTTGGTGTTTCCTGTTTAACTCGTGTGCGTCCAGAAGCCATAGCCACTGCCACTTGCTCAGTAAATATCTTGTCAAATATTTAGCTTTGAAGTCTTAAACAAAACAGTTTTGTTTTTAGCCTCTTCTTTAGTTATTGTGCAGCAAATGGCTACTCTTTAAAGGGTCCTAAAGGATCTATGCCATGTAAACTCTTCAGTGATACGTCTCATACGTTTTTGCGTCAGCTTAATCTCACCAGTCTTCCTCGGTGCTGATTACGTCACTTGAATCTTAATCGCTTGAATTTTAGACAAAAAGATGTCGAGTTATCGCTGTATTAAAGTCTAACAACAGTATTAAATAAGAAGCTTTGGGCATATCATAGTAAGAGAGGATTAAGGAATTGATTGTCAAACTGCGTAGCATGGTGTATAAATTTCTCCTACCCTCCCCGACCAATATTAAATCGCCTCTTCTGTCTCTCTTCTCTCATAAATTAATAATATCCATTCCTTTGCCAATGACGTAATGAAAGATGATAAGATGACCTCATAGCCCTCCTTTCTTGGGGAAGCCGCTTCATTATGAGAAATCGAGTTCAGTAACGGATCCAGGAGGGGGGGGGGGGGGGGGGGGTGAAAGGGGTCCACGGAACCCCCCCTTGAAAGTTTGATCTTTTAGGTAATAGAAACATGTCTATATAGACTTTAATAAAATAAATAAATAAAAAAACAGTTTTGCGTTGGGTCGTGTTATTATAGCTTGGTCCGTTACTAGATAGTAAATTAGGTGATTAGAGCAAGCTGTTTTGTCAAACAACGACTAAACAAAAGAGAATTATACACAGTTCAAGAAACGGAACCCCCTTTGAAAAATCCTGGATCCGCCACTGGAGTTTGAATCACGTTATTATTTCAACGCACTTAATATTGATTAATCGGCGATTAGTTGATTTAGTTCAAGTTTCCATACTTATGAAAAACATTTAATATTAGAGACATAAAATATATGTATACAATAAAAATGTAAACTCAGGATACAACGAAACACCATACAGTATAATGGTACGATTGAAGACACATGGTGAACCAATCACGATGCGGAAGCTACAGCCAAACCAATCAAAATGCTCGAAACGGCACGGCACGGTCAAGGTACCGCAATTTCGCACTGTAATGTTTTCGCATAGCTTGTGATACGAAATCTAACAAAAATGCAATTTTGCAGATACCAGCCAAGTTGCTGGATGGGCCTTCTGCCTAAATAAAGTGGATTTGTCATTATGTTCTTGCAATACAAGCATGTGGTTTGGAATATGGGCGCGCAAAGAAATAGCAAAACAGCTAAAAATTCCAAGTGTTTCTAATTATCTCTTTTCAAAACGAAATATTTTCCACCAACAATGACGCAGAAGTGTGCTCTAAAGATGATTTGCGAGGGGAACAAAGCAAGTGCCCGTATTGGAGAGAGGTGTCATGGTTTTAAAATAAACAGTACACGCTTCACAATCCAAGATTGAAACCTTTCTAATATGGATTGGTACTTAATAAACGTTTACGTATAATAGTGCTCTCATTACTTTCAATAATTAAATGAGTCTCCGTAATAGAGAGGTGTCCATCTTATATATAAGATAGAGGTCTGTTTATAAGGTAATTGTTTCCCGCGGGTCCAAAGAAGTCAAGTTTGAAGTGGGGTGGACCACAGGTAGCCCAAGCTTGGTTTCTGTGGTGTCCTGTTATGAGGAAATGTATGGGGAAGTGGTGGGTAAAAAAAATCTTAAAACGGGCTAAATTCAAAAATAACCACGCACAGCGAAAGAAGTGCTATTTCCCAATGATTAGGTAAAATTTCGAGGCTTTATTTCACGTTTTGATGATTTTATTGAAATTTTTGATGATTCCCCATACATTTCCTCATAACAGGACACCACAGAAACCAAGCTTGGGCTACCTGTGGGTGGACTTGTGCAGTTTGTTTGATTTCGTTGTTGTACTTTGTTTGTTCGTTTTGTTATATTTTCCCTTAATTTTTATTTTCACAACTAAAATATTTTTCTTACAATCACTATCTTAAAAATTATGAAAAAAAATCTTAAGAATATTTACAAGATTTTCTATACTCCATTCCATGATTATTTATATCAACTACACTCACTACACTAAATTCTCGTCATTAAAAATTGTAAAACAGTTAAAATTTATGAATAATTACAAATATCATTCCATACTAAAAATATTTAAAGATATAATGATTCTTAAAAAAGCCTAACTATTGTTAAAAATGACCTTAATCTATAGCGAAGCAATATTAAATAGCTAAATATATGAAAAGAATTATTGCAATCTTTAGTTTATTGTAATGCTCCTCCAGGGGTGTGCGTTATTGCTTAATTTATCAAGGAATTGATACACCCCCTGTTAGGATTTTAAAATTCTTTTTGTTTTGAAGCCAGTGCAAGTGCAAATATTAATATCAATAATGAATTAATGAAGTCAAATTATTAGATTTTTGTAAATATTGTAATTAAATAGCATTAAAGTGAGCATTGAATTGAATTTTAAATAATTTTGAAAAAGGTTATCTTGGGAATACTGAATAACGAAATAGGATAAAATCAGCATGTTTTACTGGAACCTAATATATGCAGCTAATTCTTTCATTTAGTTTTGATATTAAAACCTATAATGATATAGTACCTTATTCACTATGCATTTGCAGTATTCAGCATTCTGTGAGATAACCTTTTTTAAAACAAAGCTATAAAATTATTGGTTTGGAAACGAGACTTGGCAGCATTGTTGTTTGTTATAACAACCAACATGGAGACCATGACGTCACGATAAGAAAACTTCCAAATTGGCGCGTGGCAGAAGTAGAATCGGGAGAAACCCGATAGCTACCTAATGCAAGCAAATAAGCATATATATTATATATTTAAATACGACCCAAATCCCTAGATTATATAGACCAGGAGTGATTCGCTTGAGAATATTTCGAAAATCAATTTAAATTCAATTGGTGTACACATTTAAATAACATCATCACTAGATGTGGAATATCTCAAACGAACGGTCCTCAACTAACTGCTAAGATAAAGTATATGAGTAAATATATGAGTATGGCTTCCTCTTCCTTAAAAAAGTAATTGAAATAGAATGGAATATTATAAAAGTCTATAAAAATGGAATAGATCTACAGAAGAGGAAGTACGTAGCTTTTCTTTTTCATTGACTGCGTGAGTAGGTAGGTAACTGAATCCTGAACAAAGCGGGCATTGACAAGGGTGCCCGTATTATACAGGTTCACTGACGGCACATAGATCGTTAAATTAAGTTGTTTAGAGCAGTTCAAGACAGCATTGTCTTTTACTTTGTTGGGAGTTACTTAGTGATCATTTACACAAACGTAGGGCAATCCTGGTGTCAGGGATAAGTCTTCCCTCAACATAACAAAAAGCAAGAGTTATTCCTAGTAATAGGGTTATCCTATCTTCATGTTAACGACTTCATAGAGTATTTTTTCTTGTTTCTGAGATCTTACAACGACTCTAGACCCTTCTCACGTTTTGGCTTTCGTCCTTACATAAGTACGGACTCAGAAACATGAAAAGATCGTTTTGTAGAGTTAAAAATATGTTTTTAAAAAGTTTTTTAGGATATTTTTTACGAAGACATTTTGTATTCAGTCGACCGAAGTCAAACATCGTTATTTTATCAAGATTTGTTTTAAAAAGGTAGCACTGAACCACATGGCTGTAAGTAATTTTGCCTTATTCTGATTCTTATGTAGCTTAGATGTGTCTTAGCATCGTCTAGCAAGTTTGTGCCACTACTTCGTATAAGACAAAGAGTAGAAGACAGGAGAGTCTGTTTGTCCAACATACCAATTTGTATTTAGCTATTTATGGAAACTGCTAGTTAGAAAGTCGAGTCACTGGCATTGCAGTGCATTGTGGGACTGTTTAAGGGGACAGATTTCTAAGATGGCGTCTATTTTGTCCCTTAAGACAGCCCCAAAATGCAATGCAAGCCAACTCGTCCCAGTTTTTCTCAACCTCGGAATGGCTAATATGAAGGGATACAAGCTACGCTAAATCTATCATTCTGCTCCTTTCACACCAACCCCCACTCTCTCATTCTCTCTCTCTCTTTCTCTCTTTCTCTCTTTCATTGTATAGGAAATCCCTCCATCTAATCAATAGAGTGGTTTTACGACAGCTGTATTTTAGAAAAGAAACAATACAATGTTTTTGAATGATAAAATACCTCTTTTCCTCAAGGAAAAAATGTATATGGCTTTGCCTTACGATATGACTGCCGTAAAGCCACTCTATAACCATATAGCTCTAGTACCAACTTACCTCTGTGAAACTATTTGAGCTTTCATAAATGTCTGAGAATACACAGATTTTTAGGATTAACAGATTTCCTCACAACGAGGATACTTTTCTATGGTCAACGACTACGCGTTGAAAAGCTTTTTTTAGATCACAGAAATTAATGAATTAACTGTAATTATTAAAATGATGACTTTTTTGGTTTATCATTTTTTGCGACTTGGGCGAACACCGTCTTCATCCTTTGTGAGCATGCGTCGTTCGTTTCCATGAAAGGATTGAATTCTTTCATATATTATACACCTAATTTGTTAAACTGATCCTAACTATGTGGTGACAATCAAGATATTCTTGGACAAACCCAGACGTCTATCAAGCATTTCATATTTCCAGATCCTCGTGCAAAATTTGACTGTCCTCTACATGTACATTGATATACTTTTTCTCCTGCTGAATTAGTACCAGTGGACAGGTCTGTTTCGTCTCCTCTGATGGTCGAACACGTGGCCCCCACCACGATTTTGTCCTGTAAGTATACAGTAATTATAAAAGTCAACCTTTCAAGAAAAAAGCCAGTTTGGTTTATACACATCTATGAATTAAATTTGTCAGAATAGACCTTCTTAGCATGACCGTAATGTTTTCCCATTTCTTTTCCAATTTCGTCACTCTCTTGAGAATACGAAACTTTGTTTAAGGTGGAACCAAACTAATTCAGAGCGAATTTTGGACAATAAGTCTGAAGCGAGATGACGTTTTACCCCCGTCTCTAGACCATAATCCTTTTCACACTGCTTTTGTTCTTTAATTATGAGTATTGTTCTTGTATTCTCTAAGGAATCAGAAATTTTAATATGAAAGAATTTTAAAAACTATTATGGTCTAGAGTCAGGGGTAAAACGTCATCTCGCTTCAGGCTTATTTTATTCTCGCTCGCTTCGCAAAACAAATGCGTCAATTTAACTGTATTTTTCATATGATGTACTTTAATTATCCTAGATTCTAACTGTATTTTATTTTAAGATTTTTTAAATGTTTAGCCTAATACGGCCGAAAATCAAAAAGTACTATTTTAGTTTTTGGCTTTTTCTCTTCATCCCCAGGTACGATTTTCCTGAAATTTTCAGAATCTTATCATCTAGCACTATTGCAGCCTGTCTTTAGGTACACCTCACTTTAAAAATTGTTTTCTCCAAAATGTGGATAGGACGTGCTGTAGAAAATTCACTACCATCTAGATAAAGCTCTGGTCTATTGATGTAGGAAGTTTAAAGAAAAAACTTGGAGCCGTTTTGAAGAAAACGGCGAAAATGTGATTTTTAGCAAAACTCTCATTTTTGAGGTTTACAACGACAATTAGTAAAAAAATATTTATTCAATGCGTTTTTAAGATTTGATGCTGATTTTTCGTAAGGCTCATCCGCAATACTTGGAAATAGATATGTAAAAACTTCAAGGCCATCTATTCGAACAATTGGCTCCTACCACGATCTTGTCCTTCAAGAAATCAAATCAACTCTTTAAGTTCTTAAAGCTTTAAAAAACAATAAATTAAATGACTTCAAAATTCTCCTTTTTAGTTATTCAATAATATTTTATATTATACTTACCTTTGGTTCGATGAAGTTAACAAAATAATCAGCAGTTGCATCACTAATGCTCTAATAATCATTTACCTTTGGCTCAACAAACTTGACAAAACGGTTAGAAGATGTACTACTAGCAGCCGTAGACTCTTTCTGTTGGTGCTGACAATGACTTAGATTTCCGGCGCCTGGTGTCCCAGGGATACCTCTTGGTCCCTGTGGTCCGGGGGGTCCTGGTGAGCCATCTACTCCTGGCATACCATTGATTGTTCTATTGATACTGTTAATCTAGAAAAAACTGATGATAAATTTCCGAAAAGATAAGGAAAACTCGGGGGAAAATGGAAATCTCACGAGCAGCTGTCAATCAATTCGTGCCCAAGACCTTGCTGGTCTAATTCTGTAGTAAGAAAAAGTCCTATAATGGGAGGAGGGACTCTATACCCAGATATCCTGTTAGTATAAACCTACTAGTGGTCTATCACAAATCCTGGGCTCTGACTGGCTAATTAACTGAGCTACTATTGGTTGTTAGTACGTTATTAGAGCTATAAATTAGTAATAGACCGGCACTAGTAGCGAAAACTATAGCGGCTTTGAAAACCTATTAAAAACGCAAAATAGATTGTTATTTATAACTTAATCCAATGTTGCTGGTATTTGATTTAACCTATTAGTAGTCTATTGTTTGGCCCCATGTGCTATTGACTCGTCGTAGACCATTATAAAATTTTGCACGGCAAAACGAATGATAGATGTTAACTCCGAAGAACATCCCGGGCATTAATTACAGACAATTTTCTTTGTCCCGGTTATTGTGCAAAGGGTGGATAGCGCTATGCGTTGGATAAATTCTTATCCGCAAGATAAATTAATAAATTTCAGTATTGGATAACAGCATTCTAGCGTTTAGCGCTATCCACCCGTCGTACAACCACGTCCCGATGATACAAATGCACCTTACATGAACCTGCTTGATACGGCGGTCCTGTTGATTAGTACAGACACTTTTGGCAAGTCCCCTAGAAGCTGCATGTATTAGCATGGTTCTACTGTACCTTTGCCATAAATTCAGTGTTTAGTTGATCCAATTTAATCTTCAGTTGTCCATCTAAAGACTTGAGGTGGTTCACACTTGTGTTCAAGAATGCTTCAACATCTTTTGCTCTTTTTAGTGACGCATCTAGATTATCATTCTTTTGCTTGAGTGCGTCCAAAGATGACCTGAACTCCACTTCAGACTGACTTAACTTGTTCACTTTAGACTTGATCAACGAATCGTTTAGACTTAAGAAATTCACCGCCACAGCAAGCCCAATCACCTTGGCGCTCATTTTTTGGATGTCTTTGCTTTTGGTCCTGTCGCTTTTCTTTAGTTTCGTTAAAGAGGAATCGAGTTGAACTTGTTTTTCGCGAAGTTTTTGTACTTCGTTCGTTATGCTACTCGCACAAGTCGTGTTTCCCTGTAAAATAAGAAAAGAGAGAGATAAGGAAGGAAAGAAGGAAGGAAGGAAGGAAGGAAGGAAGGAAGGAAGGAGGGAAGGAAGGAAGGAAGGAAGGAAAAGTATCATTAAAAGTATTATCTTTTTTTTTATTATCCAAGCACCTTCATCCAAAGGCTGACCGAGAAATCGACTCAGTCACGACGGCTAATATCATTATATCTCAAATGCATTTAGTATAATTACAGCAATAAAGAGTGCTCTGGGTAACTCATTATGAAACGTTCTCGTTTCATCGTATCAAATCATCTTAAGCCAAAAATCGAGAAAGAGAATCACTGAAGACTCACTCGTCGTTGTACACCGCCCTCGAGCTCCACATAGGCAAAGGCTGCTTTACATGCGCGGCTCTCAGACTTTTCAAAAGTCTTAACTTATCATTTAAAAAATCATCAAGCCTTTTTTATGAAAAGAAATATTTTATTCCCACCTTGTTGCCATTGCCGCCTCCATTGCCTCCATTGGCGCCGCCATTGCCTCCATTGTCGCCACCATTGCCTCCATTGGCGCCGCCATTGCCTACATTGGGGCCGCCATTGCCTCCATTGCCGCCTCCATTGCCGCCGCCATTGCCTACATTGCCGCCATCATTGCCATCATTACCGCCATATTTCAATTTAAGTTGAAGAACCTATAGGGGACAAAATGAATGTTTTTCAATGTAACGTAACAAGCATATATAAGGTATATATCTAATAACAGGAAAACGTACGGTGCTGTTGCGTGACGTGTGTGTCTATTAATATAAACTACACGCATGAGCTAATAGCAACCACACTGGTGATTCACTTGGGCAAGAAACAGAACCAATCTATTTTTCAAATTAGACGTAGCAAGAAGGACATTTTGTGACTGGAAAACGTAACGTGACGTTGCAGTGCATTGTGTGGTCATTTCTTAATTAACTGTCACTCAAAATGTAATATACGCAGCAAATAGCAAGCCAAGTGATAAGTATACTAATGCTTTTCTTGGGAAAGAAATAGTTTAACTAGTCCGATCCATTGCCTTAAATTAATTAGTCGGCGTAGTGGCGCAAGGGGATATAAGGCGGACACGAGTACCAAATGGTAGGGGAGGAATATACTTACAAGTGATGAGATGTTCTTTTCTAGCATGTCTATTCTCTTCAAAAGGAATGCAGATGCATTTGGCTGAAGATTGTCTTTACATTGTTTTGCACTCTCTAGAAAAGTATAACAATTACTGATAACTCACTGTTTTGTGCACCTTTAACGAAATTCCGATCAATGGTCTAATAAAAGAAATTATAAATGGTAATATAGAAAGAACATACTGAGAAATTGAATTAAATGAAGTAAACTAAGTTCTTGTTATTAATCTGTTCCAAGACACCATTTCAAACCAGGAAAGCACAGCTCAATTTTTTTGGCGGGGGGGGGGGGGGGGGGGGGGGGAGGGGGGTAATCTAGCTTGTTTTAGAGCGTATTAAACATGAGCCCTGGAGAATTGGGCAATTGGGAGAATTGGGCAACCACTCCCCGCGTTATCGGAGTAAAATAAATTACCTTTTTTATTCACTCATTCTAAAAGCAGTTTACCCAAAGAGGCATTTCCCAGTTCCCCTGTGCAACAAATAAGACAGTGCCTTCTATTAACCTCATTCGTTCCACCAACAGCTGGTTACCTAGATCGTGTAATCTCGAATTATTTCGCCTTGTATCCATTGTGTCGTAAAATAACTTTATTTTTGCATTCGTATACCTTTTCATAGTGTGTTATTAATATATTGACCTGTATGACATTAACCCATTTCCGTCCCCTAGGCAAAATTTCAATCGCCATCCTGCAGACAGCGGAAAACCACGAATCAAGTATCATCAATGGTGTGAAAGACAAATAAGATACATTTAGAAAATCTCTTAGTTGAAAGGATCAATATATGTTAGCATTACTGAAGTAAAAAACGACAACTTTTTCTTAAAGATTCACTTTAGTTAATGAACAAGTTTCTTTCAAAATACAAGTATTGAAACAGGTTTTGATAGTAACAGGTTCAAACAGGATGTAGTGGCGAAACCACTTTACAAAGTGTGCCAGAATAGCTTACAAAAGTCAAGGATCTGCTATAACATACTAAAAATCTAGGCTTACCAAGATCGCTATTGCAGACGTACTTTGGGCCAATAATTCCTATCACATTCACAACCACCAAAATTAAAGATGTCAACGAAACTAGGAGGGTTACACCAAGAATAATCTTGAGTGCCCATGACTCTTTGTTAGAATCTTCCCAACATTCTGTAGATGTATTTGGATTCCTTTTCATACATGCTGGAAGATTACTGTGCTTGGGATAGATAGTGTTATTGTTCTTATGACGGATGTTGAAACCATGGTTGCAAAGTTTGACGTCTTCGTACTCGTGACTGTCCTGCTCTGTGTTTTCAATGCTAGCCTCCATCATATTGAATACCCCCTGAGACGAGCTTGACGACAGAGGTAAAGAAAGTGGATCGTTTGCTTTGCCACGCAAACCAATCTTTGTCAACTCCATTTGCGTTCTTGGTGTTTCCTGTTTAACTCGTGTGCGTCCAGAAGCCATAGCCACTGCCACTTGCTCAGTAAATATCTTGTCAAATATTTAGCTTTGAAGTCTTAAACAAAACAGTTTTGTTTTTAGCCTCTTCTTTAGTTATTGTGCAGCAAATGGCTACTCTTTAAAGGGTCCTAAAGGATAAATGCCATGTAAACTCTTCAGTGATACGTCTCATACGTTTTTGCGTCAGCTTAATCTCACCAGTCTTCCTCGGTGCTGATTACGTCACTTGAATCTTAATCGCTTGAATTTTAGACAAAAAGATGTCGAGTTATCGCTGTATTAAAGTCTAACAACAGTATTAAATAAGAAGCTTTGGGCATATCATAGTAAGAGAGGATTAAGGAATTGATTGTCAAACTGCGTAGCATGGTGTATAAATTTCTCCTACCCTCTCCGACCAATATTAAATCGCTTCTCCTGTCTCTCTTCTCTCATAAATTAATAATATCCATTCCTTTGCCAATGACGTAATGAAAGATGATAAGATGACCTCATAGCCCTCCTTTCTTGGGGAAGCCGCTTCATTATGAGAAATCGAGTTCAGTAACGGATCCAGGAGGGAGGGGGAGGGGGGTGAAAGGGGTCCACGGAACCCCCCCTTGAAAGTTTGATCTTTTAGGTAATAGAAACATGTCTATATAGACTTTAATAAAATAAATTTAAAAAAAAAAACAGTTTTGCGTTGGGTCGTGTTATTATAGCTCGGTCCGTTACTAGATAGTAAATTAGGTGATTAGAGCCAGCTGTTTTGTCAAACATCGACTAAACAAAAGAGAATTATACACAGTTTAAGAAACGGAACCCCCTTTGAAAAATCCTGGATCCGCCACTGGAGTTTGAATCACGTTATTATTTCAACGCACTTAATATTGATTAATCGGCGATTAGTTGATTTAGTTCAAGTTTCCATACTTATGAAAAACATTTAATATTAGAGACATAAAATATATGTATAGAATAAAAATGTAAACTCAGGATACAACGGAACACCATACAGTATAATGGTACGATTGAAGACACATGGTGAACCAATCACGATGCGGAAGCTACAGCCAAACCAATCAAAATGCTCGAAACGGCACGGCACGGTCAAGGTACCGCAATACTGTGATGTTTTCGCATAGCTTGTGATACGAAATCTAACAAAAATGCAATTTTGCAGATACCAGCCAAGTTGCTGGATGGGCCTTCTGCCTAAATAAAGTGGATTTGTCATTATGTTCTTGCAATACAAGCATGTGGTTTGGAATATGGGCGCGCAAAGAAATAGCAAAACAGCTAAAAATTCCAAGTGTTTCTAATTATCTCTTGTCAAAACGAAATATTTTCCACCAACAATGACGCAGAAGTGTGCTCTAAAGATGATTTGCGAGGGAAACAAAGCAAGTGCCCGTATTGGAGAGAGGTGTCATGGTTTTAAAATAAACAGACCCGCTTCACAATCCAAGATTGAAACCTTTCTAATATGGATTGGTACTTAATAAACGTTTGCGTATAATAGTGTTCTCATTACTTTCAATAATTAAATGAGTCTCCGTAATAGAGAGGTGTCCATCTTATATAAGATAGAGGTCTGTTTATAAGGTAATTGTTTCCCGCGGGTCCAAAGAAGTCAAGTTTGAAGTGGGGTGGACTTGTGCAGTTTGTTTGATTTCGTTGTTGTACTTTGTTTGTTCGTTTTGTTATATTTTCCCTTAATTTTTATTTTCACAACTAAAATATTTTTCTTACAATCACTATCTTAAAAATTATGAAAAAAAATCTTAAGAATATTTACAAGATTTTCTATACTCCATTCCATGATTATTTATATCAACTACACTAAATTCTCGTCATAAAAATTGTAAAACAGTTAAAATTTATGAATAATTACAAATATCATTCCATACTAAAAATATTTAAAGATATAATGATTCTTAAAAAAGCCTAACTATTGTTAAAAATGACCTTAATTTATAGCGAAGCAATATTAAATAGCTAAATATATGAAAAGAATTATTGCAGTCTTTAGTTTATTGTAATGCTCCTCCAGGGGTGTGCGTTATTGCTTAATTCATCAACGAATTGATACACCCCCTGTTAGGATTTTAAAATTCTTTTTGTTTTGAAGCCAGTGCAAGTGCAAATATTAATATCAATAATGAATTAATGAAGTCAAATTATTAGATTTTTGTAAATATTGTAATTAAATAGCATTAAAGTGAGCTTTGAATTGAATTTTAAATAATTTTGAAAAAGGTTATCTTGGGAATACTGAATAACGAAATAGGATAAAATCAGCATTTTTTACACCTAATATATGCAGCTAATTCTTTCCTTTATTTTTGATATTAAAACCTAAAATGATAGCACCTTATTCACTGTGCATTTGCAGTATTCAGCATTCTGTGAGATAACCTTTTTCAAAACAAAGCTATAAAATTGTTGGTTTGTAAACGAGACGTGGCAGCCATGTTGTTTGTTATAACAACCAACATGGAGACCATGACGTCACGATAAGAAAACTTCCAAATTGGCGCGTGGCAGAAGTAGAATCGGGAGAAACCCGATAGCTACCTAATGCAAGCAAATAAGCATATATATTATATATTTAAATACGACCCAAATCCCTAGATTATATAGACCAGGATTGATTCGCTTGAGAATATTCCGAAAATCAATATAAATTCAATTGGTGTACACATTTGAATAACACCATCACTAGATGTGGAATATCTCAAACGAACGGTCCTCAACTAACTGCTAAGATAAAGTATATGAGTAAATATATGAGTATGGCTTCCTCTTCCTTAAAAAAGTAATTGAAATAGAATGGTTTATTATAAAGTCTATAAAAATGGAATAATCTACCGAAGAGGAAGCACGTTTTTCTTTTTCATTGACTGCGTGAGTAGATAGGTAACTGAATCCTGAACAAAGCGGGCATTGACAAGGGTGCCCGTATTATACAGGTTCACCCACGGCATATAGATCGTTAAAATAGGTTGTTTAGAGCAGTTCAAGACAGCAGGGTCTTTAACTTTGTTGGGAGTTACTTAGTGATCGTTTAGACAAAGGTAGGTAGGGCGACCCTGGTGTCAGGGATGTCTTCCCTCAACATAACAAAAAGAAAGAGTTATTCCTAGTAATAGGGTTATCCTATCTAACGACTTCATAGAGTATTTTTTCTTGTTTCTGAGATCTTACAAGGACTCTAGACCCTTCTCACGTTTTGGCTTTCGTCCTTACATAAGTACGGACTCAGAAACATGAAAAGATCGTTTTGTAGAGTTAAAAATATGTTTTTAAAAAGTTTTTTAGGATATTTTTTACGAAGACATTTTGTATTCAGTCGACCGAAGTCAAACATCGTTATTTTATCAAGATTTGTTTTAAAAAGGTAGCACTGAACCACATGGCTGTAAGTAATTTTGCCTTATTCTGATTCTTATGTAGCTTAGATGTGTCTTAGCATCGTCTAGCAAGTTTGTGCCACTACTTCGTATAAGACAAAGAGTAGAAGACAGGAGAGTCTGTTTGTCCAACATACCAATTTGTATTTAGCTATTTATGGAAACTGCTAGTTAGAAAGTCGAGTCACTGGCATTGCAGTGCATTGTGGGACTGTTTAAGGGGACAGATTTCTAAGATGGCGTCTATTTTGTCCCTTAAGACAGCCCCAAAATGCAATGCAAGCCAACTCGTCCCAGTTTTTCTCAACCTCGGAATGGCTAATATGAAGGGATACAAGCTACGCTAAATCTATCATTCTGCTCCTTTCACACCAACCCCCACTCTCTCATTCTCTCTCTCTCTTTCTCTCTTTCTCTCTTTCATTGTATAGGAAATCCCTCCATCTAATCAATAGAGTGGTTTTACGACAGCTGTATTTTAGAAAAGAAACAATACAATGTTTTTGAATGATATAATACCTCTTTTCCTCAAGGAAAAAATGTATATGGCTTTGCCTTACGATATGACTGCCGTAAAGCCACTCTATAACCATATAGCTCTAGTACCAACTTACCTCTGTGAAACTATTTGAGCTTTCATAAATGTCTGAGAATACACATTGGCTACCAAAAGAGACCTCGTTTTCATGTCACATTCCTAATATCTTAATAATATCGTAATAATATTTCTGATCAAGAACTTCCAATTAGTATTAGTGTTAGCAAATTAATATGTGCGAGCGTTAGATAAGACTTTGATTAGATGGATTTTAAAATTTATTAATATTAATATATTCACTAAAGTTTCAAAATAAGTTACCTAAATTAGAGGTAATTATAATTATGTTAACTGATTTTTATGTACAAAACTGGTTTAAATAAACTGGTTGATCCTGTTTTTCAGGATTAACAGATTTCCTCACAACGAGGATACTTTTCTATGGCCAACGACTACGCGTTGAAAAGTTTTTTTTAGATCACAGAAATTAATGAATTAACTGTAATTATTAAAATGATGACTTTTTTGGTTTATCATTTTTTGCGACTTGGGCGAACACCGTCTTCATCCTTTGTGAGCATGCGTCGTTCGTTTCCATGAAAGGATTGAATTCTTTCATATATTATACACCTAATTTGTTAAACTGATCCTAACTATGTGGTGACAATCAAGATATTCTTGGACAAACCCAGACGTCTATCAAGCATTTCATATTTCCAGATCCTCGTGCAAAATTTGACTGTCCTCTACATGTACATTGATATACTTTTTCTCCTGCTGAACTAGTACCAATGGACAGGTCTGTTTCGTCTCCTCTGATGGTCGAACACGTGGCCCCCACCACGATTTTGTCCTGTAAGTATACAGTAATTATAAAAGTCAACCTTTCAAGAAAAAAGCCAGTTTGGTTTATACACATCTATGAATTAAATTTGTCAGAATAGACCTTCTTAGCATGACCGTAATGTTTTCCCATTTCTTTTCCAATTTCGTCACTCTCTTGAGAATACGAAACTTTGTTTAAGGTGGAACCAAACTAATTCAGAGCGAATTTTGGACAATAAGTCTGAAGCGAGATGACGTTTTACCCCCGTCTCTAGACCATAATCCTTTTCACACTGCTTTTGTTCTTTAATTATGAGTATTGTTCTTGTATTCTCTAAGGAATCAAAAATTTTAATATGAAAGAATTTTAAAAACTATTATGGTCTAGAGTCAGGGGTAAAACGTCATCTCGCTTCAGGCTTATTTTATTCTCGCTCGCTTCGCAAAACAAATGCGTCAATTTAACTGTATTTTTCATATGATGTACTTTAATTATCCTAGATTCTAACTGTATTTTATTTTAAGATTTTTTAAATGTTTAGCCTATTACGGCCGAAAATCAAAAGTACTATTTTTAGTTTTTGGCTTTTTCTCTTCATCCCCAGGTACGATTTTCCTGAAATTTTCAGAATCTTATCATCTAGCACTATTGCAGCCTGTCTTTAGGTACACCTCACTTTAAAAATTGTTTTCTCCAAAATGTGGATAGGACGTGCTGTAGAAAATTCACTACCATCTAGATAAAGCTCTGGTCTATTGATGTAGGAAGTTTAAAGAAAAAACTTGGAGCCGTTTTGAAGAAAACGGCGAAAATGTGATTTTTAGCAAAACTCTCATTTTTGAGGTTTACAACGAC
Source organism: Actinia equina (assembly GCA_011057435.1). NCBI lineage: Eukaryota > Metazoa > Cnidaria > Anthozoa > Actiniaria > Actiniidae > Actinia > Actinia equina. Next base: position 116,749 of record WHPX01001227.1, read on the forward strand.
AATTAGTAAAAAAATATTTATTCAATGCGTTTTTAAGATTTGATGCTGATTTTTCGTAAGGCTCATCCGCAATACTTGGAAATAGATATGTAAAAACTTCAAGGCAATCTATTCAATGGTAATATTTCTAAAGCGCGATGTTTCATATGCTTCAAATTTTGAATCGAATTTTCAAGCAGCGTCATAACGTTTTTTCTGCCCAAGACTTTCCATCCAAATTTCATACGCAGGCTGCAATAGTGCTAGATGATAAGATTGTATAAAAACCTAGAATTTCACTTTAAAAAGCTAAAAAGATATTCAAAAACATTTAAAAATACCAATATTTACTGACAAAGACCAATATTTACTGACAAAGAATTTCGGCGCCATTTTGTATTTTTCTCGACGAATCGACAAATCAAAAAACTTTCTCTCAAACTTTTGATATTTCTATAGATAAGCGTAATTATTTTAATGCTGGAGGAAATATAACACGAAGAGCATATTACGACAACAAATATTCGTCCTTTATTTAGCTTTGTAAATCTTTAGCAATTCGGTTGTTTTTTAACCAACTATCGTATGTTTTTCCTTCAAGAAAGATTCGCCTCATTCCTATCGCGGGGTCCCATCGGCAAAACAACGAAGACTTTCATTTAATAATTTTATATCTACATATAATTTATTTAAGTATTGAATGAAATAATAAAAATAATAAATAAATAAATAATAAATATAAATTTACACCAAATATTCAACTGTTTATTATGAGCTGTTCGAGCAAGTCTGATTATAAAAATGAGCTTAGATTTGTGTTGTTGAGAGATGTTATTGTAGAAAAACCTAGACTTTCACTTTAAAAAGCTAAGAACTATTCAAAAACATTTAAAAACGCCAATTTACTGACAAAGAAATTCGTCATTTTGTATTTTGCATTGCCTTTATTTTCTATTTTGTCTCAGTTGTTCTTGTCAAGTTTAACTGAATGTAAACTTCGTCTCGTTCTGTAAAAGATGTAATTATTAAAGTAAGCGTATATTTTGCTCACCATAACCAGTTTTCACGTCTTTTTTTTGGTGATTTGTCTTAAATCTCCAGATTTTCGATTTCAATGAAAGACATTCGAGGTAAATTTCACTAAACTTGATATTGTATTGGATTATCTGTAGTTATCTTTCGTTTTTTTTTAAGTAAAAGAGATTCAAAGCATAAAAATGTCGGCTTTTTGGAAAACTTTGTCGAAGAATCTTCCAAGAGCAAAACTAGCCCCTGGGGGTGGTGGTGGTGAGTTGTGTACAAAATTCCTAAGTGGGAGAGTATGTACTCGCGCAAAACAAGCAAACAAACAAACAAACAAACAAAAAACAATGTAGTGCATTTCGATTTGATTTCACTGCATGGTTTTTATTATGGGGGAAATTATCTTCATCTCGAATAAAAAAGAATTGAAGATTTTTTTCCCGATCTTATTTTTACCTTTTAGTTTCATTCAAATTGTTCTCCCTGTGACTTCCGTATCGGGAGCTCCGCTTTTAGCGCGGTGCCTAAATATATATTAAGATACACTAGGGAATGATCATGACATCGGTGGTCTGCAATTGTCTGAAATGGAAAAACTTTATGCTAAAATGGCCGAGTGGAAAAAATCAGAAATGCTTTTGAGAATCATTTACCTTTGGCTCAACAAAGTTGACAAAACGGTTAGAAGATGTACTACTAGCAGCCGTAGACTCTTTCTGCTGGTGCCGACATTTGCTTAGATTTCCAGCGCCTGGTGTGCCGGGGATACCTATTGGACCCTGAGGTCCGGTGGGTCCTGCGGGTCCAGGTGGGCCAGCTACTCCTGGCATCTTATTGTTGTTGACCGCACTTTTAATACTGTTGATCTGCAAAGAAAGTAATACCTTCAGAAAGAAATATCTTAAATAATTATTTTAGATTTCGTATAACCCACCATCTTATTCAAATTCAAGGGGAACTTTTTTGTTGTTTTATTTGTTTTTCCACATCCATTGAAATACTACGCCAGGCCGATCTCAATGCTGGCATTGAGGTGGTCACTGCCAGGGTTTGTTGCGTCTTCAGTTGTTCTTTTACGTCCCCAAGTTGGAGACGGGACCGCAATTTAACGTGGTCATCCGAGGGACTCACGGTCCCCGTAGAGAGCCCAGGTCTTTACACCATACGAATTTTCCCCTTCAGTCAGGGCTTGAACCACTGACCTCTGGGAGAAAGTCGGAAGCGCTTACTTTGCATGAATGCATAATTGTTTTCTTTTTCATTTCTTGTGTGGCGTTATAGTGATGGTTTCCCCAAAGCATAGTTTATAGAGGGGACCTATTAACTAAACTCCAAGCAAAAGGGTCTTTTCGAAACAAGTTAAGAACTGTAGATCGTTTCTGTGCGTAGAAATTTGTGGGAAAACTAATGCACATTAAGGTGGCTGCTTACTTTTGAACGTTCGAATTGAGCCCACGATGAGCGCGCGCTCAAAAAACCGCTGAAAAATCTACAATATTTTATTGAAGGACCATACGCGTTTTGAGCTTCAACAGGACAAAACCCTCAAATTTTGCACGGGACTCTCTATTTTTTAATGGCTCATTCGAAAAAACTCTCAAAAATCTATGTTACATCAACATTTTAGGAAAAGTTTAAATTAGCAACATGAAAAAATAGATTTTTGTAGGGATTTTTGTTCGACTTTATGAAATTTTTAAGAGCACCAAAACTACAAAATATGAGAAATCAATTTATCTTTTTGTTGAAAATATCCATGTTTTATTGTAGAATGATTGACTAGCCTTCATTCGTGCGATCATATAGTCTACAAATAACTATGATCTTATGGATCTTAATTTTTTTCTAATCACTTCCGGTGGCGCAGTTTTTACTCCAAAAGGTCGTGCGTAGGCTTCCATTAATTGCTGATCATCTCGAAAACAAGCTCTGGACACCCTATTTTTCTTTCCAGATTTGGAATCAGTATTAAATTTCAATTCGGAAAATCGAAGTTTTAAAAAAAGCTTAAATCAATTTTCAAAAGTAGGCAGTCACCTTAGGGGGTAAACTTAACTTTTCCAAAAATTAGTATATGCCCAAGACAGTTTTACTATAAGATTTTCTACCTTTGTCATGAATGTAGAGTTCAAATGATCCACTTTATTCTTCATTTCCCCATTTACAGTCTTGAGGTGGTTCACACTTGTGTTCAAGAATGCTTCAACATCTTTTGCTCTTTTTAGTGACGTATCTACTTCAGCATCCTTTTGCTTGAGTGCTTCCAAAGATGTCCTGAACTCCACTTCAGAATTACTTAACTTGTGTACTTTAGACTTGATCAACGAATCGTTAAGACTTAAGTAATTCACCGCCACAGCAAGCCCAATCACCTTGGCGCTCATTTCTTGGATGTCGGTAGCTTTGGTCTTGTCGCTTTCTTCGAGTTTTGTTAAAGAGGAATCGAAATGAACTTGTTTTTCGCGAAGTTTTTTCACTTCGGTCGTTATATTTGCTTAAATTTATTTTCAGACGATTCCTCCTGAAAAGATTCAAAGAGGGGAATTAAAAAGATTAATTTCTAGCAATCCGCGATCAAAATTAGCTTAAATAAAGCTTATTCGCTTGGGAGTATTTTTTTCCTATTTCACACCACATGTCATTTCCTGGAGTATCATTTCTTTGTTTAACAGTTGCACATGATTAGACACACGAATATAGATACAATTCAAGATTTTTTTTTTCAAACTTCTCAAGAGTTAAAAGATGCGTGGTCTAAGAAATCATAACACCCAAGTAAAATAAAGGTATATTAACGTTTAAAGTTGATGTGTAGCAAAATCGTTTGTTTCCGATCCGTTGTAACAAAAAATCAAAGGCAAATAACACAATCAGTGATGTATACCTTTGGACCTTCAGACAGACCTCCCAACTTTGACTTGAGCTCCAGAATCTAATAGAGAACAAGTCATTTTAAGTATACAAAAATTAGAAATATAGAAAGTACGTTAGGCGATCCACCTTACCTCTTTTTGATGAATGCGGACAAATGAAGACGTGATTGCCTCTCTTGCCAACTGACGCAAAAATATATAAAAAGACATTAGTTATTCACTTGTATAAAAATAACTTATAAGATCTCAAGTAATCTTGGAGTGCAACATTCGATAAGAATGACTTATTAAATGTATTTTCCAAGACTTACCAGTGATGAAACGTTTCGTTCAAGCCTGTTGATTTTCTCGACCAGCAATGTTGTTGAGATGGAAGGTTGGGTGATTTTAGTGAGGTATTTTTGCGAGGCGACTGGAAAAGAAAAGAAAAAGGAAATTCATGTAAATTCTTGCAACTACACCAAAGATAAGAAAGAAAGAAAGAAAGAAAGAAAGAAAGAAAGAAACTGACTGCATAAATGGCGCAAATGAATAAAATATAATATAATTGTCATTTCCCAAGTGCCATTTCGGTCTCAGCTTTTATGTTCTATGTTTCGGAACTCGACAACGATTCTTCAATTGAGTGTAAATAAAGAGATTTATCTAAAGACAAAGCAATGATGAAGTTTTGATCAAGAATGCCGCATCGCACGCTATCCCAAATTTGCTTGCTTACATGCTGTCGCTAATTTTTATCGTTACTTTTACAAGAATAAAAACAATCTACACACTAAAGAAGACTAAGCAAAAATGCAGACGTGTTCGATAAAACGTTTGACCAAGAACAGGCACCGCTAGCACGCAATCCCAAATTTGTTTGCTTTCATTATCATTTTACCGGTTTTTGTTTATACTTTTACACGAAGAAAAACAATCTACACACGAAAGGAGACTAAGCAAGAATGCAGACGTGTTCGATAAAACGTTTGACCAAGAACAGGCACCGCTAGCACGCAATCCCAAATCTTTGCTTACATGCTTTCATTATTTTTTACCATTACTTGTTTATACATTCACATGAATAAATAAAAGCAATCCAGGCACGAAAAATTAAAAATTAAAAAAAGAAAAAAAAAAAGAAAAAAAAAAAAAGAAAAAGAAAAAAGAAAGAAAGAAAAAAATCTAAAAAAAAAAACATAAAAGGGGTTTTGGTGTTTGATAAAAGTTTTGATCAAAAATGCCGCTGGCACGCAATCCCAAATGTTAGTGTTTTGTTACATGCTTTTGTTTTTACTTAGTGATTTAGACTCGGCACGCGAGCACTTCGATGCCACCTTAAAAACAAACCTATTGTCCTATCGACACTTTAGGATCTAAAGAAACCACGCGAAAAGTTATCTATAGATTTTGTTTTGAGTCTACACTATTGTACTTACTATCCAACAAAGAAAAACAAGGTTAAACGCTTTTTTTTTTTTTTTTGCTTAAAGTTTTGTCTAAAATTAAGAAATGTTCAAGTTATGTTGCCGCTCTAAAGTTGTGCTTTGAATCTAAATACTTTGATAAAAGAAAAGGGCGTTTGTCGTCTCTTCTCTCAAACAGCGTTCTTTGTTCTTCGTGTAAGTGTAAGTCGAAATGTTAAGATCAGCACTAACATAACAACACCACTAATTAATAACAAATATGCATTTTCCTAAGCAGGAGGCGTTTCAGTCATCCATCGGCAATTAGAGAATAATAACCAAATCAGACTTTCTGTTTAAAAAGGAAATTTCAAAAGAATAAATGTTTTAATATTCAATATATGATTTAGAGAAAAAATCGTTTTAATTGTCAAAGACAGAAACTGGGTATAGTAAGACGAGCAGCATTGGCAACATGCCCTTTTCTCTCCGACAACAACCAAAAATGATATCCTAGGAATGTAAGACCACCAACACATGATAATCAAACATCGAATTCACATGCCCTGGCTTGCATTTGGGAATAGGTGTAGACATAAGGTCACTTGGCCGCGAGCTTGTAGTGATTATCAGAAATCCTGATACCAAACGTCAGAGGTGACAAAAGGTTCCCTTACTCGGGAGCTTTAGTGAGGTACTCTAAGAGAACCCGAAACCTCTCGACAATATATCAAGTTCTATATGTTTAAAACACTTTGCCAATTTACCCTCCACTACTCATATGAGAGTAGAAAACGTTTTTTTGGCTCTCTCCTGAGCTTTGTGCTGCACGCAAATAAACTTTTGAATTCTAATCCATATTCAATTTTAGCGAATCAAAGCTCGATAATTTTTTAACTATTCGTATTTTTTATTTGTACGTCAGTGTGTTAATCTTTCATTCCTGATTAGAAAACGTTTTCCATATTCAATGTTAACGAATCAAAGCTTGAGTCACATTTATAAATAATTAACTATTCGTATTTTGAATTTGTACATCAGTATGTCATCTTTTTCATTCCTGTTTAGCAAACTTTCTCTTTAAAACCAGCTGAGTTTGTTTTCAAAATTCAAACATTTTACAACATCACGTCCGGACCAATTTCTTGGTATCATAAACATTACTGTGGAATACCGGATTTGGCAATTAACGTGTTAAAAAAATATGCATTTTAAGAGTTCTATGGCAGACAGTTCGCAGGTGGTATTGTACATGTTTGTTCAGTTCCCAATGGATTATTCTTCGTGGGATTCATCCGGTCCGGAAACATTAGAAGAAGCCGCCCCACAACCTCGGACACGATCCCCTATCAACACTCTTTTTGATCCCAAGTTTTGCCTTCAAATTTCAGTCGACAAACACTTACTGTTTCTCTTCCAAAACTACAGGACGAAATATTAAATCTATACAAAATCCATATCTAGCTAAATTCAAAACGTATAATGCACGAGAAAATAAAAGCTTTGGGAACGCAACTCCTTGAACAGTGGCAGCTCGTAATTTTGGCGGGAAAAATTAGCGCGCGCGCCTATGAAACAGTCTTCAAAATAAGTCTATAATATACATCAAAAGATCCTCTGATTTTCTTACTAACGATTCCTGCTCAAGTTCTATAATAGAACAGAATATATTTCCTGCTGTTTGTATATCAACAAAAAGAATGGATAATCCATTGCAAGGTTAAGATATATTTATTTTGCAATCCTTGGTAATCCTAATAAGATGAAATATTGAAGATGTGCTTCGGCAGGTAGGACTAACAGTGTCAGTAAGAGCGACAAAAATAGATGGTTTTGGTTTGACAGGTCAAAATGGAAAAATCGGATTGATTTACCAGGGAAATGTTGGATTTCAAGATTCCGAGTTCTTGCAAGGGGGATGGACGTTCGATGCACAACGAACGACTCAAAGGTTTCACATAGGTTACAAAGCAGTAAAATCCACTACAGTTTTTCAGGATATTCAAATGATTTTTAAATAAAATGGCAAAGAACAATTTATTGATAGTCGCTTAATTTGGACAACACGGGTGTCCTCTGTATTATCTATTCTAATGTGGCCTGCGTAACGGGGCTCTAGGGGATTGGGGGAAGGAGAGGGAAAGGGAATAGGAGGGGGTGCTCCGTATCTCTCTCTTTCCACCTCACCCCCTCCTCCGTAAAAATACCAAACATATATTGAAATAAAAAAGATCAGATATGCAATCCAAACCTATTTAATGAACCACTTGAAAAGGGGTCAACGGGCAAAGAATGACCAAGTACGCATCGATTTTAGCTATAGATACATCTAGGTCAAAAGTCACTGTTTTTGAGGAATCAAGGCGGTATGAAGTCCAACAAAGCTCAGTTTCAAAGCTGGAGTTTTATAACGGGCCCTGAAGCAAGAATGCAATTGATACAATGGGGTTTCTATTCTGCAGCATGCGATCTATTTTTTGGATTCATAGCCAAAATATTATAGGCAAACTTAAAATTTTCAAACTTAAAGTTTTAAAATTTTCTTAAGTCTGGATAAGACATAGAAAAGTCCACTGTGATGAGTTTTAACCAAATTTAAGACATATCATGAAATGCTTAAAACGTCAGTACATCTATGCTTTCTGTAACTTTGGAAATGTAGTTAGTTACATAACTTACGACACTTAGGATGACATTTTGGGTGAAGTTGCTTGAAAATTAATATCAAAAAATATCAAATAATATCAAAGTTCCCTATGACTTTGTATACAGAACGTGAGGAATCTACTTAAAAAAGAGACACATTTTTCTGTCGTGATTCAATTTCTGCGATTTACAAGACGTAATAGTTTTAGTGAGAGAAATAAAGTCAACTTCGGATTTAAGCTCAGCAAAAAACAAAAATTAAAACCATGGAAAAATACAATCATAGAAATAATGGTATAGTTGAAATTCTAGAGAGAAAAGGATTCAATTCATAGAAGATTCAAAGTTGCAGATGTCCAGACACTAAAAGTGTAGCCCGAGGAGAGAAGTGGGAAAGAAGATACTTTGAAGTGTAGCCAATAAACTAAAACATCTTTTTGCCTGGTCTGCTTAAGTAAGGGGATTGGCCATTACATAATTGAGAGGGGAGGGTTGAGGGGTGCATGAATTTGTTGCACTATATTTATCTTGTTGTTGCAATCCCTGTTTTTGGTAGTTTTCTCCATGATCCTTCACTGAAAGGAAAGGTTGCCCGATGTTTTTCGTGGGTGAAGTGCTTGCTCGAATTTTTGTTTTTGTTTTTTGGATTTACGCAAATTCCCACCTCGATTATCTAACAGTCGGCCTATTGCGTCAATGCAGGCTATAATCATCCTTTTAATACTGTAATAATAAATTAATCCTTTTATAAAGAAAACGTTAATGTTATAATTCAAAGTACGTCATTGTAAAGTACGCTTGCGAAATGTTTAATGGCGCAAACAGGAACTTAGGTAAATCAGTTGCCCACCCGAGGAGCATTTTTTGCCTGTTAGAACAAGTTGAAAAAAACGTCTTTCGGAGAAATGTAATAGAAGTAAAAACCCAAAAATACCAAACAACCCGCAAACAATTAGAGAGAGAGAGAGAGAATATGAGAAAAAAGAGAAAGAGAACGCGCGTTTTGAGAGAATTCTTTTCGTATTCAAGCAGTGAACGCCAAAAACTATTTTCTAGAAGAAAGACTGTTGTACAAGGCTAAAATCTTGTTATTCAGAAAGTTTAACTTGTTTGGAAATGAAGATGACAAAGCAACATTCTAACACAAATGCAACAAACCATCTTTGTACAATTGAAAATACCGCTTCAAACAGGCATTTTATCAGAGTACATCAGTTTCTAACTGTTTAAAAAAGGTTTTGAGTGTTAACCCAAAACGAAAATTGGGATCAAAACTCATACGAAAGTCTAGTTTTTGGCGCTTTTAGTCATTATTGCTCAAGGTTTTCAATCCTCTTACTTGGCCTTAACTTAAAGCAGACTTGGCAAGGCTTCCTAGGATCTTCCCAGCATAAATTCTCTTTTTACGCAAGAAAAGGAGAAAATGTGACTTCATTGTTTTCATATTATCTCCATACAACGAAGTTTTATCTCTCGCAAATGCTCAGACTAGTACTATCTTTAAATAATCTGTTCTTATCGTTTTTACTTTAATTATAGATATAATTTAATTTGGCGGTAACCGACTAAATTCTTGCGGTTTCGCAAAAGTCGTGTGACCTAGCTGGCCTATAAGTCACTTTGGTTAGTAAAGGCAGATACCGCCCAAATCATCTATCTAAAGCGACCCTCAAGAGGAGATAACTGTTGGATTCTCTTATAATTTCTATGCCAAAAACTACCAAATTAAAAACGAAACCATCAATAAATGAAAATGAAGAAGAAAGACAATATATTTCGGCTAACAAGAGTTCTAATTCTAGATAAGAAATTTCCGTGAGTTATGTATCGAAGTAGACGTGCTAAACTATAGCCTTATCTCTCATTGGCCAACAGTGGTTTGTGGTTCTTTAATACATTGATTAAAAGGGACATCCAGTATGTTATCTACGACGAACGTCCGACCTCAAAATTCTCAAAGACTTCAGCTATGTTTAGGGTAAACGTGAAGGTATGAATCCTTGTCGCATGGAACGATACGATGGGTCGAATTCGTCAAGTATGCGGAAAATTTCATAAAGACTCATTGAAATTAGCCTTTGGCATGCTCGGGGAAGAAGGAATTTGGAGTCCGTTTGTTTAGGAAAGTTGTGCGCTTTTAATGGGATTATAGCCGCCAGGAAAAACAGACTGAGGGAGTTTTCCTGACTAGTACGACTTTCTGATCACCGATGCCCATCACAATGTTTACCTTCTACGGGGGCTCAACAAAGAAATGATTGAATGAAACGAATTTTTTGAATCTGTCAATGGGGTGGAAAAAGCCGCTTTTCAAATCAAAGAATAAACAAATTAGAGGGAGTGTTTGTTCTAAGATAAATAATTATCATGGAACAGTTTTTTTAACACAAACTTGGCAATTCCAAAAAAAGAAAAGAAAAAAAATAATACATATTGTAGCGCATAACTTAATATAAGAATCATAGAATTTGCTAATTTTCGGTTATTTTTATTTTATTTTTCGGTTATTTTAGCAAGAAACATAACTTGGAAAGGCCTTGTTTTTGTTTCTCAAAGCTGTTTAGTGAGCACGAATTTGTTTAACGAAAATGGAATTTACAGCTCTTCAAACAGTATTGCAATCAAAAAATTAGTACATTCTCAGAATGTTAATTAACTTAATATCTATTTGACTCCAAGTCTTCAAGAGTGATCTCCTTCAAACACTTTACCATGAAGATGTATATTCCTATATTAACAACTGTTTTAATCATAGCTACATGTAACTTTGTATTCGAGAAACGAGACAAGGAAATTCTATGGGTGTTTCGGCGTGGGAACTTGAACTTACATTGGACAGACAACTAGAGTTAGTGTCAGAGAAGTTCCGGTTTGAGAGCGCGGAAACATTCTAGGCGCCCACAGATAGTTACTAAAATTTCATCCCTAAGCTTCTTTGAATTAAAAGTACGAAACACTTTCCCTACGAAAAAGTCAAATTATCTAAGACACTCGGAAACGCACATGGAACACAAATGAATTAATGGCGCGCAATAGGCCATTTCACGGATCACGTTAACTCAATGTCAACCTCGTCAACGTGTAATTATTCTTTAGAATTTGACTTCAATCCGCAGTAATGAAAGGAATTTACACATCAACAAACAATTGAAACACTTAAAAATTTCACAGGTTGTAGGCAATTTCTAAAGAATATATTACACGCTGACGAGGCTGACATTGAGTTGCGGGATCCGTGAAATGGTCTATTGTAGGTAAACAAAACGTGGTTCATTCATTCGCATTTACCAACTATGCCCAGCTGCGTCAACTTTAGTGGAATTTCATTGATAAAAAATTACTAAAGCATGAGTAGTACGCTTACCTGATTTGGTATCGCATCCACACTGATTAACTTTTATGTTTCCTCTTATCATCAAAATGACTAAAGTCAAGGCTACCAATGACACTATTAGCTGAATAACATAAATAATTATAGTACTGCCACGCGACATTCTTTTGGAGCTCGAGTGCATTAGACTGTTTGTAGAATCGTCAGAGCTCTCAGTGTACTGGCGTTGTCGTTCGATTTTAAAATCTGTAGGGATCGTATTCAATGGAGTGGCCTGTTGGTAAACAGCGTTGTCGTTCTTGCGCGGGCAGGCGGGAATTTGATTGTAGCGATCTAGATCTTCGTAGTGACTTCCCGTAAAGCTTTCGGTATTTTCATAGCCAGCATTTTGATAATGTGGAGGTCCATGAGACTCCAATGATAAAGAAGGGGAGTCGGGTATTTGGGCACGCAGTCCTGGTCTCATCATCATCAAGTCGTTGAAGTATGGTTTTTGCTTACGTCCTGAAGCCATCTTCAGTCCTTGGTTCGTGAGAAATCAAAATAAATTATTAAAATAAAGTATTGAAAAGTTCGTTACTCTTGGGTCTCAAGAACAACGCAGTCGATCGATACTATATGTTTATCTGTGAAATACACTCGTCTAATCTCGGTATCTCAACCGGCCGTTCTGGAGCACAATCCAAAGCGCAGTGGCATTTCATTGAAGACGACTCTATCTTTAGTCTCATTTGATTGGCCAGTTCCTAATTCTCCCCTAATTCCTTAATAAACGTGCACTCAATCAGGAGAGGAGTCTCCCCCGCAGATGTCGTAGTGTCGTCACGCAACGCTCCCTCCCCACTAGAGAAGGGCCCCTGATGGCGGTAGGCACTGAATGGTACTGCTGTAATTCAGTTATAAATATGCTTCTTTGAGCAAACTATACGTTAAAATGAATCAAACAAGACTTTCATTGTATGCGCATTATTCTCAACAGACTGACTATATTCGAATTCTGCGGTTATTATTGCCCCACGCCCCACAGCCCTGCTCTTCCGATTCTCCTTTTGAATCCCATGCAAATTGCCGCGAACAAGGATTTAGAACCCGTATACTCCCTGTTTAAGTAAAGTTAGGGATGAGCGATCGAGTGTTGGTAAAGAAATGATTTTTATAACTTTTCATTAGAATTTTTTCAGTTTTGCTTTTCAATATCTGCCATATGCAGGTCATTAAGAGGAGTCCCTGATCAATTGAAGAATTTGGCATATCAGTAAAAATAACCACTTTCATCGTAGTTAGTAATAGCTACAGAAGCCGTTCGCGTATGGAAAATAAAATACGGGAATATATATTTTATATATATCATTTGAGTCGAGAATTATTTTGACCTTCGCGGGCAAAAATGTCTAGCCTGCAAGGAGCCGACACTAAACGGCAGGCTAGCAAATGTCCTGTTCCAACGAGAATCCCTCGTAGCACCCCATGGAGATCAAATGTTATTTTAAGAGTGATATTATTCCCAGACTGAAAAACGGAATTGAGTACCACTCAGCATTGCCACCAATGGCTTTTCCTGGAATTTCAATACCTACAATCTGAAAACCCCAGAAGCAATTGACCCTCTTTGGTAATGATCCCGTAAAAAAATGAGAGACCACATGCTAGCAAGTCCTAGCTCTGCAGACTCTGCATCGCCGTAGTGAGACCAAGTTGTTCACCGAGGCAAAAGAGCTGCGAAACCGAGAGCAAGAAGTAATTTTGAAAATGCAACACCCAGAGCCTTTGAGGGTCATTTGTGACTTTTTACCGAGGCTATTTATTGTCTTGCTTGCCCATAGCTACGGTCCTGATATTTGTGTACATCAAGTCAAAGAGGTAGAATAAAATGCTAAAAATTAGTTTGCTCTTTTGCTATTGCTCTTACTTTGGTAACAGCTGAGTCAGAAGAAGTTGCTTCTGTGAAATTTCCAAACCGGACTTTTCCAAGCTTGTGAAAAGTGAGTTTCTTTAAAAAGTCAGCTCATTTGCCAATTAATTATAGATATTTTACTTGGTTAAAGGACTCATGGTGAATGGTAAACAATATAGTCAGAGATATAGTAAGATGTTACAGCTTCGGTACTGATGTGCTCAGTAAAGTTCCCTTCTATTTAAGCCCAATTCAACAGCCCACTTCACTAGCTCACGTACAACATGTACAAGGTGCACGTCTGAATTCAGACTGCACTTTCATATCCTGCTCATTTTAACTTTTACTATTTTAAAATAAACTTCCTTTACCACGATCCGGAATGACATTCGAAACGCTTTCGTTAACTTTTTTCCTTTTTTATCCTTTTCTAAATTATTCGAAAATGGATGTTTTGAATTACGGGCTGTGCATGCCGCTCAAAAACGGCAAAGAAAGTTTACCAAGTTTTATCTTATATAGCCCGACTAAGGAACAATAGTCAAGAACTTATCAAGAGCACGTCCCGTCACTGCCAATCACGTATTAGACTCAATATATGCATGTTTTTTATCTTGTTTCAGACTTTGTGTCATTCATTGAGCCTTAACGCGTCGATAGTTGAAATGTTGATTATACAATGCCAAAAGAACCTCTCAACCCAAAGCACATCATAGGGGCCGACAAATCATCCGGTATCGCTATAGTGCGATTACTACTAGAAATTTTCTCTGCAACTTGTCTTTCGAAGCGTTGCAACACAAGTTCCATGGAGCATTGCAGCGTGTGACCTGCAGGGCAATTTTAAAATGTTCAAGACAAGTTGCAGCATTTCTACTTTTGGCAACGACTGCGTCTCCCGTTGCACCGTGTAAACGCTCTTGCAATCAACCATGAACCAATCAACCTCTTGGTTTTATTCACTTTGTGAAGAGATAAGCAATCAATCTTTGCTCGCGCGAAAAAGCGTACGAAGCGCAAGAGAGCAAGACTTCTGTTGCACAAATAACAAATCAAAATAATGAACCACAACATCTGATATTCGGCTCGGTGGTCGGCGGAGAGGAAGAAAGATAGCAGGGAACAACGTCATAAAGCGAGAGAGCGTGAGTCAGCCGACAATGTCGGTCGGTAATGCATTTACTTGATAAACAGATTAAAATATGTTTATAGACATGCAGTCCATAGATAGTAAAAACAAAACAAAATTAAGCGTCAATTTTATCAACGACATGCAGCCTCTGGGCTCTACAGACATTGAGAGAAACCAGAGGAAAAACAGGCAATCAAGAAAGAGAATAAAGGAATTACCTGGAAAAAAAAAAAAAAAAAAGGTGAAAATACTAGGACTGAATAGTAATTTTTTCCAGGCAACCTGTCATTGACGTTATAGGAAGCAGATAGGAAATCCACTTACTAACCTAATTGAAAACATTCTTAGCAATTCCAAGAGACAATGAAGCTTTTATTGATCAAGAGGAGTGCCACCCAGCAAAGGTTTTAGTTGAGATATTTTGATTTTATATAACTCAAAAATAACAGATCAATGTGTGGTACAGTCGTTAAGGAACTCCCAGGCGCTTGCGTGAGTCGGCAAAAACATATTCAGCCACCTTGGTCTCCAAGCACTGCGAGAGGGCAGAATAACGACAAATGCGGCTCCGACAAGTCGATTCATGGTATCAAGCAAAAGAAGAACGCGGGGTTCTTGATTAATTAATGCAAAACGCGGAGGGGTAAATTTAGAGAAAAGGGTAACGGCACTTAAGGTTATAGTACACGCGCTATTTCCCGTGCGGACAATTCTCAATATTGATGATCTTTCACGCAACTATTTAGATCAAAAGAGGAAATATAAAACATTTGATCCTCTTTCCTTTGATGATCGCGACACTGGTTACCCAGCGAGCAGAGTCTCCTTTGAACTCCTCACGCCCGTAGAGGAGTTCAAAGGAGACTCTGCTCGCAGGGTAGACACTGGTCAGTTATGTCGGTACAAATTGACCGAGGACAACATCGTACTCATAAGAGGAATAAACAAACTAAAAAAAAAAAAACAAATTTCATTTAATGTGAGAAAAACAATAGCATCCTAAAGAAAGGCAAACCGTCCTTAAGCCCCGTTCATACTAAAGATTTTTGCAGCGATGTTTACTGCGATTGTTTGCGACTTTGTCCATAATGAATAATGGTAAATAATTTCCTTGTAAAGTTTTTTCAGGATACCAAGAATTTCCTAGACGAATGTCTCTTTTGAAGGATGAGACAAAGATTTCATATTTCCGATAACTGCATCAAAAATCGCAGCAAAAATCGCCACTATAAACGGGGCTTTACGGTGCAATTAATATATTCTTACCGGGTTCAGTGTGGTAAACCGGTCATAAAATACCTTGGTTTTATTATACAGCAATGATAAAAAGGTAAATTATACACCGTGAAAAGATGAAAAAACTTACTGACGTTTCGGACGCTAGTCTCTAGTTACCCTTTTATCATTACTGTTTCATTAGAAACACCGACGCAGCTCACACTAGTTTTTAGCTAGTTATCTCTTCTTTGTTTTTATAATTAGATTGCTTGACGCTTTTCTCACACTGAATCCCTGACGATATAAAAATAATTTTCTTTCATGACAGGCATATTTTTTGCTGGTGATAAGAAAATTTTCTCAAATATTTTTTATTTTCTGATCAGTTTTTTTTTTGTTTTTTTTCAGATTATTTTAGGAACACCTGATTGTTTAGACTGCAAATATGACTACGTGTGTTCTCGGAAACCTGTGTTATGTTATTCCAGTGATTGATCGTTGACCGTATATCCGGTGCCACTCGAGGGATGAAACATTTCGTTAAGACATCCTGTCTCGTGGCTTGCGCACGTACTGAATCGTAAATGATCCTCGTTATAAAGGAGATTTCTTTTTTCAGCTGCATGTGATGTGTGGTACTTGATCTATCGGATAAATGTTTCATTTTAAGAATTCCATTTTTCAAAAGCTTCAGATTTTTTGCCAGTTTTTTTTTTTAACCCTTTCTCAACTTCATTAATAATATTCGATATACGAATGAATCAAAAATAGAAAAATAGGGTACTTACATGGAGATAGCATGAGAGGAAGGTTCTATTCTTCGCGTGCAACCACGAGACTAAAATGCGTGACGTCGCTATGCGACGCCATCTTGTTTATCCACAAAACAAAATGGCGTATATATGCGAAGCTCTACTTCTTGCTCAATGTTAGCCTCCTTCGCAGCCGTTCTAAGGGTCCCTAAGAACGGCTGCGAAGGAGGCTAGCTCAATGTCGAAGTACATTAATATTTTATGAAAATATTTGAAGAACAACGCATACAACAATAAAAGTTGTGAAAGAATGTGCATATGATTTGCGGGATATTCTATGCAGTATACCTAGAATGAGATTACAACTGGAGAATGCGGGCAAATACTCCTCCCAAATACTTTCTCCCTAGAAATGACGACATAGTGGCGATGTAGTCTGCAATTAGTGTCCTCCATAGCCGTCATTATTTCCGGTCCCAGATCGCCATGGGCATCAGCGAGAGAATCCTGGTCTGCAAATCCTAGACTCTATGTAAGCTCGCCTTTAAAAAGAGATTCTCGCGAATAGCGAATACTGTGTAACATCCTAGGTAAATATATAAATCCTAGGTATTTGCTCAAGGCAATGTTCGCTCTTTAGGTAATTGATTAGGGGGGGGAGGGGTGGGATGCAGCTGGAAATCATGTTGCACGATATTTATTTCATTTTTATTTTTTTCAAACAACCTCTGTACGAATTTTTCGTCTTTGCTCGAAATTTCTTTTCTGACAGTGCAGCGCTCGCTCGCTTAATTTCTTGCGGATTTACGTACCCCCCCCACCCCCCCCCCCCCGAATTATCTCATGGCCTGTCCCTTTTAATACTCTTCCATTCTCGCCCTGTGATCGAAAGGGTAAAAGGACAACTATGAAAGGAAGTTTTTAAACATTACCATTTCCCTTGTTATGAAAATCTGATCTACACAAACAAAACTATGTTCGGGCCGATACCAGTCGGTTAGTTCAGAAGCCAAAGTCAGGTCAATGATAAGTATTTGGACGATAAATATTTCATAATCTCAGATATACGACATCCCGTCACGCCACATGGAGAATCAATAGTCCTGTGTAGAATAATTACATTATAATGGCATCCGCAGGGCAAGTATTTCAGTCCTGTATAGAGCTATGGGTTTCGGGGTATTATGCCGCCGTCGGTCGACTGTGTGAGTCACAAGTCATGCTGCGAAGAAAATAACTGATTTGCCTTTTTTTTCTCTTGGAACTCTGTGTTTAATGTTTTAAATGTCATAACCTGTAAAACTTGTTAGGACAAGCTGGTTGAGTTCATTACAAGATTTTCCGGACCACCAGGTGCACTCATTTGCAGTAGGCGGACTATCTGATATCATATGCAAGTTCTAGGTCATTCATTGATCGAAATATTTAAATTGCAGTTTTATGCAAATAGTTTTCTTGATATCAAACTGAAAAGCTACGTAGACCTCAATGGGCCTCAGTTGCCCTATCAAGAAGGATTAAGTAAAACCATTAAATTGATAATGCATTAATTATATACGTTTTGAAATCATATCGAAAGAATGTTTATGATTGGGCAAAAGTGTTAATAACCGGTAAATTACGTAATGTAACGTTATCTCGTTAGGCAGGTTTTTGATGAGTTCGATCTGATTTCTTGCTTGATTTACTCACTCCATTTATCCAAATGTTTATCGCCACGCATAAGCACCACTACCCTAGATAAGAAGGTACGTTCCGATGAGCATATATACCCCGCACACACACACACTTCTCAAACCCACTCAACACTTGAGTACAACGTATCATCTTTCGTTGGTTTTGAGTTTTTGAGATTCTGTTGCACGTAATATACCAACTGACGTGGACAAACACGGACAACGTCGAAAAGTTGGCTCATATTGAAGCGTTACGTGCAACACGTAAAAAATATTATTTTAGATAGAGATGAACTTGATAACAAGAGAAAGAGATGCGTGCGCGGCTGCAGCAGTGGGAATACATTTTTGCCTTTATTTTACCCCCACACCCCTCCCCCTGGGGATATTAGTACACTAGTTACTAATCCTCGCTCGACCACCGAAACAAACAAACTGGGCGTGTTGGCACAGTCAACTCTCGCCTTGCGAACACCCCAAAAATCAAAAGCAAACGGCAAAATCTCCGGCGAAAAAGGATTAAAAAGGAATGACTGTAATTAACCGTTGCTATTGCGGACGCTCACTATGATGTCAAAACGTACGCGCGTGTGTGCACCAAGCGACATACAGCATTTTAAAGCATACCAATAATAACATTGCAAAAATGTTTCACGTGTAGTTCTAATTGCATATTTGTTGACTGAGAAAAATAACAAGTAAAAAGTATATACTTAGCCAAAGCTGAATAAAGAATGTTTATAAATCAGAAAATCATGACGAGCGTACACCAAGAAAACGCAGTTTCTCGCTCCAAACAAGCTCCTGCGCACAAAAGATATTTTCTCACTTTTTTGTCAATGTCGTACACAGAGCCCGCGTTTCTTCTGGCCTGCGGCGAAGAACGAGGGCTCTGGCATGATCCATTTTTTAGACCAGGATTTCTAGCACTTCCGGTATAGGAGCGCATGCGTTTAAAGACTTGCCAAAGATATAAATTGCAATTAAACGATGCGCAATCGCGTCTTAGGAGCCCGCTTTTTTTCTGGTCAGTTGATCGGTGCTCTGGATCTGGGAACGAGTTATCTGATACATCGAAGCGCGCAAAGGATTCTGTCAGTGTATAATGACAGCAAACAGCTTTTAACATAGGTGAGTTTGGTCTGCCTGTGTGTTAGCTTTCAACTTTTATATCCACATGCAATACTTTCAAAACAAAACATCCTTGAGCGTTTCATCTTGTTCGAAATAAATAAGCACTTGCTGTGACTTGGCTAGTGACGTAACGATCACTAGAATTTAAACTTTAGACATTGCTTTTTTTTTTTTTTTTTTTGGTTTTTCTATTTTTCCCTTATCTTTTACTCTACTTTCTTTTTCCCTTCCTTCTCGTTTCTTTTCTCTTTATTTCTTTACCTTTCTTTGCTTTTCTTTTATTTATTTTTCTCGTTCCTTTATGATTTATTTTCGATAGTTCTTGCTTTCTATCCCTTCTATATAGGCACTTTTTTCCCTCCTATTTAATCTCTTTTGCACTTTTTAAAATTTTCAGATCTTTCACTTATTTCAAAACAGACTGAATGCTAAACTTTTTTCATTCATACACCCAGGATTATCTAACAAGTGGCCAGAACAGATCACAATATCCTGATTACGCAAGCGCCGTACATGAGTGGAATATCACGAGTGCATCAGAAGTAGGACACAAAACAATGCTGGAGTTTAACCGCAAAAGGGTCACTTCTGATCCTGTAAACACGCACTTCCGACCAAGAAAAGGACATATCCAAATAGCGGTGAGGTTTTATCTGTTTTATCGCTTTTACATTTCTTTTTTCCAGCGGGATTTTTAGTAATGAAGATTATGATGATTAATCAATGTCGGTGATGACGATGATGACAGCGATGTGGGTATAAATGTTGACGATGGTTGCGCGATATCAGTGAAGATGTTCGAGATGATATTAGTAAGCCGATTGCAATGGCAGGAGCAATACTAATAACGATGGCAATTTTCATTTTTCTGATGAAGGCTTTCACTAGTTATAGCCGAAACGTTATATTTTTACCAAATATACGTTTTTTATCAATAATCTTACGTTCAAAAGCGATGGCGATTATTTATCTTACAGTTCGCCCCATGTAAGGGAATCCGGAATTATGGTGGATTCCGGAATCCAAACGCTGGATTCCGGATTCCCAGACTCTGGATTACAGATTCCAATGTCTTGGATTCCGGATTCCAAAACTTTTGTATTGCGGATTCCGGATTCCATATCGTTAATTTACAGATACTTTCTCTGAAAATTATATTTGATATGCTTGCCAGTATAACCGAGGAAGTGTCCCTGGTATACATAACTAGCGTGATAAAAAACAATTGACAAAAGCGCATACATTAAGTTAAGACACCATAACGTATTGCACTCCTCCCTTTTCAGTTCATTTGTAATATAACATCTAATATTAGGCGACAATTTCCTGATGTAAATTTCAATTTAATCATTGTTAAAGCGCGCCGGATTCCAAGGCCTGGATTCCGGATTCCAGAGTGCTGGATTTCGGATTCCAAAGCCTAAAATTTCGTGGATTTCGAATCCGGATTCCCATACATGGGGCGATACAATGAAGAACCGTTGGACGTATGATGAGCATTTCGAGTTCAGTAATTTTTTAGGTCATAAACTTTTTTTGTTTGAAAGCGCTCTAAAATAAAACATGGAGTTCGAATATACTACGCGAGTATCATTAACTAAATAAAACGAGATGATTTACAATACAAAAACACTTGTTCGAGTGTCCTCGCTGTAATACGAATACTACAACGGGGATCTCCCACCAAGTAGAGCCCTTTAAAAACAAGCCGGCTAGGATAGTTTCAAGTGGGCAAAGTTAAATATAAACGACTTGCAGTTTTCACTGCTTCATACCTGCAACATGCAAAGCCTTTTACTTCAATCCACTTCAACAATACAGCTTTCATGACGACTCCAGCGCATTTATGGCTTTGATTGATAGATTGATAGATTGATAGATTGATAGATTGATAGATTGATAGATTGATAGATTGATAGATTGATAGATTGATAGAACTAATCCACAACTTGCTCTTTCTTTGCAGCCTGGTCTTCGATACTTCTCATGGGCCTACCACAAAACAATCGACACACCTTACCTCAATAATATATCTCTGGTTCACGATAAAAGTGGCTTAGAGCCTGTGGTGTTACTACCCCTCATAGATGACACAAGGCAACCTGTTGTTATCACATATGCCACCACAACTCCAACAGCGAGTGCCAACCTCCCTGGGTCTTACCTGGCACTCCTCGTTATCACCTTTTCGCTGATTTTGTCAGTCTTATAAGATAAATTATAAGAGTTTTAAGAGTGAGAGTTATCTAAAAGATATTTCTATCTATGGCATGTATTGCCATTTTGGGACAAGTAATTTCAAGATATATTATTATTTCTTTATTTATGGTCACTTACAGAAAATTGATTCATGTATCCAAATAAAAGAAAGTTTGTCAGTTGGCAAGATTAAGGAAATAAACCAATTTGGCTAACACAAGGTTTTACCCAATTCAAATCCTGTAAATCTACTTGGAAAACTTTTCTTGGTCCATTATATTACCATTCAATGAAACATTGGTATTTACATAACTAGATTATTACACACGCTCTGATTGGCCAAAAACCAATGAACTATTTCCCCATGGGCTGCACGCTCGCGCACGCTGATCCCAACGGATGATGCTCGCCTTTTTTCTCTAAATTTCCAAACCCGATGGCGTCAATAGAGCGCGCACAAGCGAGATGGGTGATATAACGCGCGCTCTGATTGGCTGAAATGCCTAAGAACTATTTGCCCATGGGTCGCACGGTAGATTTTTGGTCATATTATGAATCAGTTAGACGACAAAAAAGCGCTCGCCCATGTCGATAAAGACGCACTTGAGAAAATAGAAAGAACTCTTAACAAGCTAGAGTGTCACTTGGCTTCGCCTCATGCCACTCTTTGGCTTGTTAATCGTTCTTTATATCTTATCTCGTGCGTCTATATCGCCATGGGCGCGCGCTTTTATGTTGTCTAACTAATAAGGATATGATATCCAAAAATGATAGATAAAGAAATGAACATGTTCCCAGTAGATTTAAATTGGGTACTAACATTGCATTAGCTGAATTGGTCTATTTTTATGAAACATTCAAAGTAAAAGAATCTATTTACAAAAGAGTAGCAATAGGCCATTGGTACCTCAGTGCTCTTATTCATTTCCGATGATTCACTTGTTTTAAGTGGGTTGGGGTGACGTGACTTGCTATTTTATAAAACCTATTGTTGTAATGTATATTAATGTAACATTAATCTCCTTTTTTTCTCTCAAAGTGTTCCTTTTTCTATTTGTGGAATCTTATTCCCACTAAACTGCTAGCAGTTTGCCCCCTTAGTCACTCTAGGGCAGTCTTTGGTGTTTTCTTTGAAAACCAATTACCAAACCAGATACGTAGGTAGTCTAGCCTCCCCAGGAGGGGTGGATTAAGGACAGTGATCAAGTAAGGTGCTCAAGTAGAGGGACCACTTACCCACCATAATAGTCCTCTCTAGCTCGGGCATAATGGTTTCCCATTTCAGTACACATGTCATTCCCTAGAGTGTCATTTCTTTGTTTAACGGTTGTGCATAAGAAGACAGTGACATAAATATGGATAAAACACAAACCAAAACTTTTATTCTCAAGGGAATAACATGTGGTCTGAAATGGGAAAACATTACCCAAGCTAAAGAGTTCTGTTATAGGAGCATGCCTCAATCATTATTTACTTTGAATTGATATTTTACATGAATTTTTGGAGAGAAGAAAAAAAACCAAACAACCCCCTTTTGATCCAAGTAACCCTTGAGCATCATGGGAAGGAAGGGGTCTAAGTTTTACTACTGCAAGATCTTTGAATGAATAATCAAACTGGATTTGCAGTAGCACCAAGAAAAGGAGCTAATTTTACTGATGAAACCATAAAATCCCAGCTATAAGCCCACCTCAGTCATAAGCTCTCAGTTGAAAGCCTACTAGTATATATTACTAATGTAAAATGCAAATATTCTTCCAGTTAGCTTCCTCAGCCTAAATATAAGCCCCTCCAGTTTCAATTTAGTCTCCCCCACAGCCGCTTTCAGTGTCGTCACGCAACACACTGAAAGCGGCTGTGGGGGAGACTAGTTTTAAGTCCAATAAGAATCCTTACGAAAAAGTATAAGCAAAGGCCGTAATGATAATCAAGGTTTTGAATACGGGGAATTCATTTTCTAGCTTGTCAATACAGTATATTTTAACTTTTTTAATTTTATATGTGCTCAACATATAGAATATATATAACATGAATAAAGCATATACCTCCAAGAAAATGATATATATACTAGCTTGAAGGCCTTATACGCAGTGAGTCATAATGATAACAATGATTCTATAATAATATTTATGTGGCTGGGTAGCCTCTATATCTGGGTCCCAGAAGGGGACTGGGGCGGCCACGAGGGCAGTCTGGAGAGAGAGAGATGAAGAGCCGCCATGTGTTATATTGTTGAAGAGCGTTTATGTAATAAAAAGTATGTTTAAGGAAATACCTGGGCCATATTTACATAACAGGGAGGGTGACTCTGGGCTAAAAATATGGGGTATGCTCGTCATATCCCAACAGTCCTTCACATATAGAATTATTATAGCTTGTTACTAAGCAACCATAACTTAAAAAAGAAACTCAAAAACAGTGGAATTGTGAGGATTTTCAGAACACCAGTTGTACTGCTATATCCTGAACTGTTGTGACGTGTGTACTGTTGAGATGATCTCAGCGCACCTACCACCCACCACCCACTTAATAATTTCTTGAAGCTTTGCAATATAATAAGCCAGTAAGAAATTAATTTAGAGGGTGGAGTGGATGGGCTCGAGAAGACAAGGTCAATTTAAAACTTCTTAAGTCTACATTTTTAAGGTAGGGGCAGAGATGGTTTGATCAGCATCTGATTCTTCTCTCTCCGTAACAATCCACCCACCCCTATCTGTATGCATTTTAGTCTCCTTCACTTACATCATTAGGGTTGCTCCCAGATTCTTTTGCTAATGATGACTATGAAAGAGACTTTGCCCATTTTGGCTCAGTATTTAGTATGTGATACACCTTCTACATAGAACATGGAACATATGGTTTCGCCACCCAAGGCTTTTTATCATAAAACCACAGGGGTTTCACTAAAGGGTTGCAGATTACTAGTGGTCTATCACGCATTGGTTGATAGACTATAAAAGAGTAGCCAATCAGAGTGCAGGGTTTCTAATAGTCCACTAGTTTGTTTTAACAAAATTCAAAAAAAATAAATTTAAAACGGACAAAAACATTCTATTTTTACCTTGATCTCCCTGTTTTGTATGTCTTCTCTTGCTGCGCGCTTTAGCCATTCAAAATCCTGTCTTTAAATCTAAAGTCTCGGGACAGAATACACTTAGAACTGCACATCTTTCTAGATCAAATAAAGCCATCTAAAACCATTGCATATCTTCCAAGAGATCACATGTAAGCTTGATATAAGACTTTGCTTTTTGATGAAAGAAAAGAAACTGAACTTTTGCATCTTCTATAGCAAGTTCTTGATAATCATATTTATGAAGCCTTAATGTAGTTCGCGGGAAAAAAATTGTACTTCTGTACTTAGTCGCGGGTCCATTCATATAACACGTCTTTTGATTGGCAGATAATATAATACGTTTTTTGATTGGCTTAAGTTAATTTTTAGCTGTCAGCTAAAAATATGGGATGGGCATCCTGTGTTTTGCATTTTTGAGATCTAGAAGAAGATTTTGGGAGACGCCATGTTTATAACACTACTTTTACCTCTATTTCTGTCCTTATTTCCCTGTATAATCAATGCCGATGTGGTCTATACGAACCATACTACCATGGACGATGGAAAGTACAAGCTTTGGTGGACATTTAACAACGCTACAGACACATTTTATTTCAAAGTTGAGGTCGAAGCTCTGGGATGGATTGGGTTTGGTATAACTCAGTTAGAATATGGTGAAGATTGGATGAGGAATGGCATGGATACCTATGATGCCTTGGTGGCAGGTGTTTATACTTCAAATGGTTCATCATATGGCCTGGTAAGAGCTTCAATTTTTCCATTTGAAATATATTTTTACTGATGATACTGAAGGTTCAGCTGAAGCGAACATTGCGTTGGCTAAGCGATCTATACCGCACAATGCTCAAAAGTAATAATATTTTAAGCAAAACTGCTGTTACACGTTATCCCTTTAATTTACTTTGAACAAAACAGGCCTCTACTCTAGTTCTCTTTCGTTTCATTTTAATAATTAAATAATAATTATAATAATAAATAATTTTCTTTGCCCTAACGTTTGATTCAGATTCATTTTTAGTTACCATTTTAAGGATGTACTTTTGGCCCTGTTCTCCTTACATTTGTATTTGGGTCGCGATAAAATACTGAAACCGAAACAGCAGAGCTGAAATAGCTGAAAAGTGCAGAACTTTTTATTATTTTAGATAATAATCAGTAGAAAAAATATTATGAAAGATGATATAATATAAATAGCATAAACGACTAGCAATCTCCAGTTTTTTTAGGCAGTGGCTATTCGTACGGTAACCTTGCACCGACCTGCAATTTCTATTCGTACGGATATTTAACTAGTGAAGGACTTCTTGTGTCAGGTAAGATTCCAACCCGGCACCCTTTGCACCAAATGTTATTACAATGCCTCCTATCCCAACTATGACCATACCCCAGGGCTGTCAACCCCAGAGATATTCAAATCTGGAGAATTGATAGGGAAAGTTCATGACGTCACAACGAGTCAAAAGGCGAAAAGACGTCTTTCGCTTTGTAACATTTGATGTGATTGGTTCATTTCTGACCAATCAGATTATCGCTTACATTACAATGGCCTGCTTGCAAGAATAGCCATGAGGAACGTTTTTAATTTTGTTAGCGATGTAAAATAACACAAAATACATAAAACAATTGGAATTTTATGGTTGTGAAAGTCGAGTCTCACAGCTTCGGGGATTATCCAGGATATTTGAGACTCTAATCTGGAGACCGGGAGATACGGTACAAAATCTGGAGACTCCCAGTTTATCCGGGAGAGTTGACAGCCCTGATAATCTAACCACCACTTAGCCACGAAGTGAATTCACTGGAATGCTTTCAGATTTTTGTCTTATTTAAAACAATATCAAAATATTTAAATATATGTATGAATAGAAATTAGTCGTTGTACGGTTACCGTACGAAAAGCCACTGCGTTTTTAAATTTTTTTATAAGGTTCAACATTTTTTGAAGAGTTTGAGTGAGAAAATAAATAATAATAACAATAACATTTATTAAATCGTAAAGCGCCAATATCAATATTCATTTTCATTGTTGCATTTAAAGCAAATTGGACATGCTGTCGCAGCATCGTGGCAAGGATTTTCTAAACGCGTACATGTTCAGTTTGAGAAGCTTTGAATTTATTTCAGTATCCAGAGCTTCTCAGTATCGTTCATCACTCATCTTTGTATAGCGCATGCTTGCCAGGGCGGGGGCAGGGGGGAGGAAGGGTGTTTGGGAGGTGGGGGAGTGGTTGTTTTCACAGTTTTGGTGTGACTCATGTGACTTGCATGATTGATTTACTATTTTGCATAATTTATGAATTCAGTTCGGCACGTGTTTAAAACGGCCGCAACCGTTCGCTCCAGAGTCGTAATGTCCGACTTGGCTTGTCGAACTTATGCTGGACTCGAACCTATTCAATAGGGCCGTTCTCAATTGCAGCAAACGTTGTACTATTTCAAATGTAATAGGTTAGACTAAATTAAGCTCATGGTTAGTTTGACGTTTGCCCTGGGCCTTAGTAAAATAATGATTTTCAGTATAAACTAAAAAATGAATAAAAGAAATTTATATACATATATATATATAACAAAGTATGTAATGTGGTCTATACTGGTGAAACAGTGCTCAATGCTTAGGGATGCAGAGCAATAGATATATAGTAAAGATTGGATTAAAGACGAGACATGTTCACTGTAACTCCGAGTTTCCTGCTTACGCACTCATCAGACAGACTTTAAAGTCTTTAACATGTCTCGTCTTTAATCCAATCTTTACTATATATATATATATATATATATATATATATTGACAGGGAGAGATAAAAATAAAAAAAATATCTATATTCAGATAAATAAATCTAATCATCTAAAATTTGCATAGTAATTTATTCATGAATCAAGTGCCCCCTTAAAAAGATAGGTTTTAAGATAATATTTTCGAAATTACCAACTGATGCACAACTACAGCATGTTTGAAAGTCAAATTTACATATGTTTTGACTAATTTCCATACAGATTCAGAGCAGACTTTTTTCACTTGTGTCAATATGAACACTTTTGGAGCTGCAGTGCATTCAAAAAGCAACCAATTCACACAGCTACATGTACACCTCATGTTCCTCAGCTTCTCTCTTGCTCTACAGCTCCTGCCATGTTCATATCACAGTACAGATACATGTGTGCATGTTTCTTATTTATTAATAATATGCAACTTTAACACTTTTTTTTTTTTAATCCTATGGACTTAGAACTATGAAGAATTAAATTATAAACCAGATTTTAAAAAGTCTAACATTTCTTTTCTCATGTTTTGATTTTCTCTTGGTTTTGCAGTTTTCTCTTCAGAAATCAACTAACAATATTGTCAATTACATTTCAGTGGAATAAGAACCACTCTGTAGAAAGTGACCACCAAATTCCATTTAATTTATTTTTTCATTTTATTTTACATTTGAGTCAATACTTATACAGGAAAATCCAGTTTAGCAAGTCTAGTTTCAATGGAGTCCTGATATAACATAACAGTAAACTTACAGAAACATAAATATAATAGACATTACATTGGCTTGACACATAGATTGAGTATTAAATATGATAAATTCATTCCCTTCTTTAACCATATTAGTGTTGCATTACTATACCCCCCTATCTCCCATCCCAAACCATCTCCCCCCCCCCCCCCCCCCAAAAAAATATTCAAATTAAAAAAAAAAAATTTTTTTATTCAGCTATTTTTCGCTAATTCTTTGTTTTGTTAGGATTATTTGCTGATAAACCAGAACAGGTCACAGTGTCCTGAGCATGTTGATGATCAAAATGATTGGACTATCACAAATTCATTAGAAAAAGAAGGCAAGACTATTTTGGAGTTCAACCGTAAAAGACTAACTAATGATCCTGTGAACACTCATTTGAGACCAAGAAAAGGAGATATCCAAATAACTGTGAGTAACTGGTTAAAATACTGTTTTTAAGATTAGGATTTCTTTTGGCCTTTTATGCATTATGCTGGTTCAATCCCTGTAGACACCATATGTGAATTGAGTTTGTTTTATGTGTAGTTCTATCCAGACCTATGCTACAAGTGTTTTCTTTGGTTTCTCCGGTTTCCTCCCATTTTAAAAGTCAACATGTGAGTTGAGCGTTGTGTGAATAAGCCTGAAGCGAGATGACGTTTTACGCCTGTCTCTAGGCCATAATCCTTTTCACACTGCTTTTGTTCTTTAATTATGAGTATTGTTCTTGTATTCTCTAAGGAATCAAAAATTTTAATATGAAAGAATTTTAAAAACTATTATGGTCTAGAGACGGAGGTAAAACGTCATCTCGCTTCAGGCTTATTGCGTATTGATTGTAGTGGTAGTGTGTGTGAGCGTATTTTCACAAATAAAAAATAAACTTGGGTGTTTACGATTAGAGTAGGACAACAGTAAAATAAAGATCAATTTATTTGTTTGGGAAGTACTATAGCTGTATATTTTTTGTTGTTTTGCAGCCTGGGCTTCGAAACTTTGTTTGGGCTTACCACAAGACAATTGACCAGCCATGCCTTAGTTCAATTAACTTTAAGCACGACAGGAGTGGTCTTCAAAAAGTAGTGCTACTCCCTGTAGAAGAAAAAGAGTCAAAATACATAACTGCAAAGCCAGAGGTCCATGCCAGGAGGGGGCCTGCTAATATCCCCGTCATTGCCTCAGTGCTTGCATTTATCCCTTTTTTATTGGTATTAGCATTTGAGGGTCGTTAGGGTCTTTTTTAGCAAACCTAGGTTCTTATATAGCACATTTCACATGGTCACAATGCACTTCACAATTATGACCAGTGCAGGAATTTATGGGCGGCATATTAAGGCACTATTAGCAGCCGGGCAGCTTACAATCATGAGTATGAATTGTTAGTAGATTAGTATTGCCTCCAAACTAAAATAGGCTGTTGTTTATGATATGATTCAAGACCAAGCTCTTGATAGCCAATTATGATGAAATAGTGTATTCAATACATTGTGATAATCAGATTAACACAACAGACAACAATAGTGTGCCCTAATGACACTAACGATAATGATGATGATGATAATAATAATAATAATAGTTTAACCACACAATATTCAATACATTGTGATAATCAGATTAACACAACAGACAACAATAGTGTGCCCTAATTACACTAACGATAATGATGATGATGATGATAATAATAATAATAATAGTTTAACCACACATCACATAAAATATGAGGTCCAATGTGTTAGTTAACAAGTAGTAAGAAAATATACAAATGATGATGATGATGATGATGTTGTAAAACAATGACTGGTGATTAAAGGCTTTTGAACAACACTGTAAAAGTATACCAACCTAAAGAATATTTAAAGATCGTGAATGTATAATATGCGATGTAGTCATACCATGCATATGGCGTATACCCTTTTGTTTTGTACGAAAAACAATGTGAAACAGGTTGAAAGTCGATGTAAATTTTTCAATTTTAACAAAATTTCAACAACTTCGAAACGGAAAAAAAAAATGAATCTGGCACTTTCTGGAAAATTTTAGCATAGAGCAAATGTTAACTTTTTTTCTGCCGCAAAAAATATATTTAAGTATACATATTTACTTCATTATCGCTTTTGTGTACCAAAGCATTTTTAATTATTTTAGGAGCCAATAAAGAGTCAAACTTAGTGCACTTTGTAGGAAATGCATTTTCGTTAGAAAGCTGAGAAGGCTTTGGGGAACGAGAATGTAGGAAATCTTCATAGCAGAAAGGCTCGAGTACACGGAGCGTTCTACACAAGTTGCAAGAGCGTGTACATGGTGCAACGGAGACGCAATCGTTGCCAAAAGGAAACGAATTTTACTTTTAGCAACGATCTGCAACTTGTCTCGCAACATTTTTTTCAAATTGCGCTAAAGGTTACACGCTGCAATGCTCCATGCAACTTTTTTGACAAGTTGCAAAGAAAATTGCTCCGTGCAATCGCGTCTTTAAATGTAAAACTTGTATGTTAAGAGACCATAGAAATGATTTATGACAACTTAAAGCTCGCTCCAACTGGAATATAAAATAAGATGAAAATAATTAATTTAATAACTTTCACCCTGAATACACCGATCCCACATTCATTGTGCTACTTCCCTAGTTACTGTTGCTTTGACGTCGTACAAGCTCAAAAGTGTTTTCGCTATGCAGCATGCAAGAGATACCGATTGCTGAAAATCGTAAATAATAATAATAATATTTTATATTGCGTCGATATCCTCGAGAGTTCAACAACTCTTTACATTATATTTAGCAAAAAAGTTAAGTAATGCTCCAAATAAGAACGATAGCGCTTTCTATTGTTCTGCGGCATATCGCTTGCCTCACATCAGAATTTTGAGATTTTCTACTGAGGGGGATGTATCACCCTATAGAGAGATGTTTGCGAAAAAATATGAACTAAAAGTCGCTTCTTAAGACGTTTACTTTGGAGTTTGAGGTTTTTAACCAATCACAACACCCAAAAACAATAGAAAGAAAAAGCCTCAAATTTGTCATTTTCCCCACATAGCATTTCAGTCGTATTGAAGCACAGAAGTTTTAAAGGGTTTTAAAGACTAAAAGGGAGTTTATCAGTAGTTAAATATCTCAAAAAAAAATTTTTTCTCCATTTTTCGTGTTTCGACCAATAAGAATATTGGTTACATTCCATGCCGTTGAGTGCTATCGTTCTTATCTGCATCGTTACTTAAAAACTTGTATTAAGTTTAGCATAAAAAGTTAAAAAATATTACAATATTCAAATATTTTCATAAATGTATTCAATTTCATCCAATATCAATTTCAATTTTCATTCAATTTCAACATTAATATAATTACATATGCAAATAAAAATTACAAAAAAAAATTAACATCAAAATATTTATCAAGAGTAAGCCTTCTTAAAAAGTAAGGTTTTAAGATCACGCTTAAAACTCAAAATATCTCTGCATGACCTCATGTGCAGGAAGTGTACTCCATAGTTCAGGCGCAGCATTTGAGAATGCTCTTTTACCATAGGATTTAAGAACCTTTGGTTAAAAGATTGGATGATTGTGATCTCAGTTGACGAGCTGGCACATACGCCTTTACCAGTTCATTAAGATATGAGGGAGCACAACCATCCATAGCAACGTAAATATCTGTCTTTAGAATCAATGCATACTAAAGGTTACATTAAAATAAAAATTTCGATAATTACTAAAAGCTCTTATAAATTCGAGTTTGTTGGTCGGACAATCTTTATTCAAATTCTTCGTTTGCACGTGACGTCATAGTCCAAGAAAATAACAACTTACAATTAATTATGAATGCTATAAACTCGATTCTTTCATATGCTTTAGAGAACTATGTTGTGACTCTGTGTAGAAAACTTTAAATCGTTTTGCTTTTTTGTTTCCGAGTTGTGCAAATTTGCTTTTCTTCATGTAATTCTGACCTTACACTCCTTACGGGTCTGAAAAGTCTTATGAATGAAAAAAAAATCGCTAAATGAAATACTTTTATTGTTTGTAATGTCTTAAGTTCGATTTATATGTCTTAAGTGAATTTGATATTGTTGCCTGCGTGAAAAATTTTTTGAATTTGGCCTCCATTGCTGGTGAACCAAGCTAGTCCACCAACGAATTTTCGCCATACATTTACACTATAAAATCGGAAACTTCCTTCGACCATAGCTCGTTTCAGAAATGCTCTAATACACCAATTTTTAGCTCCAAGTTTCATTATTGTTGGCTCTGCATGGTCATGAGGATTGTTTTTTGATTGGAACCGAAAA
Source organism: Actinia equina (assembly GCA_011057435.1). NCBI lineage: Eukaryota > Metazoa > Cnidaria > Anthozoa > Actiniaria > Actiniidae > Actinia > Actinia equina. Next base: position 148,844 of record WHPX01001227.1, read on the forward strand.
ATATTCTGGCTCCAGCAATAACCACGTGGTTGCAAACGAAGAATCGGGAACAATTTCCATTGTTTGGATGGGCACTCAGGGGAGAAACCGTTGCGTGACGAAACTGAAAGCGGCTCTGTGGGAGACTAATCCGGATGAATCGTATTTTCCGGACAATTTTACTGACGTCATGCTCCTTGGTTATTATTGACAGTTCAAAACAAACACAACTGTAGCTATGGATTTTAGGATATAGGGGATGAGGTCATTCACTTAGCCAAATGGGGTTAGAATGATACTGAAGTGATATCATGTATATTTAACAAATTGACATCAGATTTTTATGTGTCTGTCCTCTTATTGACAATAAATTGCGTCATCACATTGTCAAAGTAGTGTGGATTCACGAGGCGTAGCCGAGTGGATCCGCATACTACTTTGACAATGTGATGACGCAATTTATTGTCAATAAGAGGACAGACACATAAAAATCTGATGTCAATTTGTTTTTTACAATAACAAAAACGATAAAAACTTCTCATTTTTAGCGATCAAAACAACCAACAGAAAGAGCGCGCGCTCGTTGACGTCAGCTTTATCTGTCTGTCCTCTTATTGATGATAAAAAATAGCCAATCAGCACGCGAGAAATTTCTAAGTTATTGTAAAAATACATATAATAGGTTAAAAATTAAAGTTAAGCCGAATTATTTTCACTAAGCGGTTGATACATTTCCGTGTGTACGTTGGGCGTGCTGTATTCAATGAACATCTGTAGCTATTACATATGTATGCTCTACGCCGAGTGCTTACACGGTCGACTGAAGCACTTAAAATTTATTAAACTGAAATAAATTAAGTGAAATCTTAAGTGAAATGCGTCAGTAGTCTTGAACGGACATATTTACATCGCGAATAGCGAAGGTAAGACTTTTTGAATAAGCTTAATTTACTAAAGTATTCTGGAAAGCGAATTGAATTAAAATTAAGAAGGATTTATTCGGAAACTTTTCTAAAATCGTATTCATTTGCCGAAATTGGCTGTTTAAGATTATGATTATGCATCGTCTTAATTTCTTGACGCCATTAATCAACTCTTTTTCTTTTAATTTTTTTTTAGATATTGTTTTAGCTAAGGTCGTTCAAGATGTCTCGAGTTCGTCCAAAAAATCCCCGAGAGCCCAGAACTTCTAATTGCACCAAATTTTCGCTATTTTTTCTCAATGTCGTCTTTTGGCTAGTTGGATCAATTATAGTTGCATTCGGAACCTACGTTCTGGTGGAATCAAAAGACTTCTACAAACAATTGGCAGACCTGTCTTTTCAGCCTGCTATCATCTTTTTCTTGTTAGGAGCTCTAGTTTTCATTATAACATTCATCGGTTGCATCGGAGCTCTGAGAGAAAATACGTGCTTTCTCGGTACATATGCTGCTATACTGACCGCCATCCTTCTGTTAATGTTGGGTATTGCTGTGGTCGGATTCTTGTACAAGGACAAAGTCGAGAGCAAAGTTACTTCGACGTTGAAGGATGCGATTGCTCGCTACAGAGATCCCAAGAGGGAAGATCTTAAAAATATAATCGATGCCACCCAGCAGGAGTTTAAGTGTTGTGGAGCTGAATCATACGACGATTGGAATAGCGATCTTTATTTCAACTGCTCTGCAAGCTTTAATGGGCTAAAACCCCAGGCAAGTTGTGGAGTTCCATATTCCTGCTGTCTTGCTGAGCTACAGTTGAACACTCAATGTGGCTATGGCATAAGGAAACCAGAAAAGACCCTAATAGACAGGAGAAATGTTATTTACACTGCAGGCTGCGTTGAACGAGGAAAAGCTTGGCTCGCTAGCAATTTGGTTCTTATCGGTGGTGTTTGTATTGCCATATTCATTCTTCAACTCATATCGATATTTTTGGCAAACAATTTAAGAGAGGAAGTTAAGGAAATCAAGAAGATGCGAAGATAAATAAAGGATTCACGCTGCCTGCACTCATAATTAATTGACTATGCTGCACTTAATTTAGTACTTAGTTCTCGGCTAGTGCCAAAAAAAATTTTGCTTTTTTTGTGTGTGTGTGTACTACAATATTGTTGAAGCTATTTTCGTATCAAAATTATTAATGCCTGCATAGTGGGGAGGGAGCGTTGCGTGACGGCCGACACTAAAATCTGCTGCGAGGGAGACTAGCATTATACCTACTTATCTAGTATAATTATTGTTCTTATCAAAATCCAATTGTTTTCTTTCTAGCTTGTTTATCATAGACCGCCCCCGTTTTTCAAGCACACTAAATATGTCTGATTTTCCTCTATGCATTCGTTGGGATAATGCAGACTGAAAACAAATTTTGATAAGATCAGTAATTATTATAGTATAAGCACTCAGTTGTCCGAGCTAAGAGACACAAACTCTCGCTGTTTTTTTATATATAATATAATTAATCACTGAATCGATAACAGTGTGCATAAAATGAACATGGAACGAGGACCTCGGAGGACGTAGTGGCAAGAGTGTAATTTTTCAGACGTTAATACATTAATAGGAGCAATTTTTCTTTTGTGACACATAGTCAGTTGCGCTAGATTTATGCATCACCGGACCTTATCAAAAGTTATAGCATGGATGCACATTCACCTATATAGCTTTTTTATAAGTAAATATTTATTCATATATAATAGCCATACAACGTATAGCTCTTTTATAAGTAAATATTTATTCATTGTAATAGCCATACAACGTTTGTATTATACGTTACTCTTTCAGCTTTACTCTCTCAGCTCTAAAATCAAGATTCCATTATAACTTCACACAGCAAGAGAGGCCATTTAATCGGCAATCAACTTTTTATCTTCTCGTCTTATACAGCGACTTTTAAAAAACGTTGTTGAGAGTTTTGTGGCATGTTGCATGTTGTATAATGCATGTTGCATGTGGCATGTTGCATGTTGCATGTTACTCACTATATAAGTTTGACATGTACTATGTTCATTTATAAAATAACTGTTATGAATGTCGCGTTCTGATTGGTTTGGAGCGCGTGCTTTATGAGAGCACATTCCACGCGCGCGCACTTTCCGTTGCGTCATTCCTATCTATTATTGTAATTTGTATTTTATAAAAAAAATAAATAACTTGTTTGCTGTGCTCTGTGCAGTCATAAAGCACTTGGGGATTAGCAGAACACTCGAGACGTGTCCAGAAAAACTCCGCCGTGCTTCTCCTAACACTTCTCTCGTGTTCTGCCAACCCCAGCGTGCTTTATGACAGCACACAGCACGCGCGCGCGTTTTCTTTTCCTTCAATCATGTAAATGATGTCAGCACAAAAGAAAGTTTACCGGAAAAACCTGCAGACAAAGTTTGTTTAGTAAAAATTTTAATAATCTTGTTATATTATAATTTCTTGTTGAAACTAATTTCATAATTCGAAATATGAAATCAAAGCCTGCTATTTCACATATCTGACATAAACTATATAGTGCAGTTCAAGCTTGGCCAGTGAGACAGCAACGAAATGCCACGCGTTAGATGAGGGTAGATGGGGTATGTACGAAACGTCCTAGCTACATGTTTGACAGCGTGAACGTACAACTAAAGAACTCCAACGTAAACATCTGGATTTTTTACTCAAGTCTTGACAATTGGATACAAATATTATGAATCAAAGCTCTACATACTGTAATAATAAACTCAATTAAAACGCTTTCAGACCTCAGTTGCCCAAAACTTGCCGAGTGACAGAGGCTATCCCAGACCTCTGCCTTGTCGTTGTCGCAGAAAGTTCCTTGGTAAAATGCATTTGTTTTCAAACTATGGAACTCGCTACCAATACACTGTAAAATGAACAAAGTCTTTCCATATTTAAAATGGCACTTGGATGAAAATAGATAAAAATTGAAAATGACTTTAAACTTAGTTAAACGTATTTATATGGCCCCAATAGTAGCCAAGCAACATACCTTCTTAACAGTAAAATGTAGCGGATAAAAATTATCAGTTTTATTCGGCATCTACTCAACCCTATTGTTCTTTCTGCTTTTGAACCAAAATATCTCAATAGCAAGTGGCTCCCAGGCTAAAATGTTTACTAATCTGGTTTATATAATAGTACATGTAATTGAGTCATATTATCCAAGTACCCCAAACAACAGCTTTATCCTCTTTCGTTTCTCTGGATATCATTATTCTAGATATCCGAATAAGAAGCTAGATGATGAAAATTTTATAAACTGTTTAATTTATGCCTCTAGTGGATCTACAGGCAGAGAAATTCAAGATTTTGTAGTACAAGTCCTTCCATGTTTTGCAAACAGCGTTTATAATGGAATGTATGGGCAGAATACTGGATTTTTGACCATTTTTTCTGCTTTACGTTATTCACTTAAAAACACGATTTTCTTTACCGTATTCGTGGGTGGATAAATGGACAAGTGAATTTAAGGTGCGAAAGTCGGAAGTTCATTTTTCAATGATCCTGTTGCTAGACCCCTGTACTCAATCGAACAAGAAAGATGGCAGACAAAAGGCTACCAAGTTCCCCAAACAACGGCTTTATCCTCTCTCTCTCTCTATCCTGCCAAGGGCATTGATATTTTTCTCTTACTCTCTCTACTTCATTGTATACACACCGAACGCATAATTTATCACTACTTTATTATGTCTATTAATTGCGTACATATTTACGGTGTTCAACTTATCTATAGAGAAAAAATATCGCTCTGGGATCCTCTCGAGTGCCCTACATTTCATATTCTGGCTGCGTTACCAGCGTGGTTGGTCCTTGTAGTGTAGTGGTTAACACATCGGACTAGAATACCGAAGACGTGGGTTCGAATCCTGCCAAGGGCATTGATATTTTTCTCTTACTCTCTCTACTTCATTGTATACACACCGAACGCATAATTTATCACTACTTTACTTTATCCTCTCTCGTTTCTCTGCATATCATTAATCTAGCTATCTGAATATAATGCTAGATGATGAAAGTTTAATAATTTGTTTAATTTATGCTTCTAGTGGATCTCCAGGCAGAGAAATTCAAGATTTTGTAGTACAAGTCCTTCCTTGTTCTGCAAACATGGTTTATAAAGGAATGTATGGGCAGAATAATGGAATTTTGACTATTTTTTCCGCTTTACGTTATTTAATTAAAAACACGATTTTCTTTACCGTATTCGATGGTGGATCGATTTTGAACAAGTGAATTTTAGGTGTGAAAGTCGTAAGTTCATTTTGAATGACCCCCTTGCTAGGCCTTCTGCACCCAATCGAACAAGAAAGATGGCAGACAAGATGCTAGCTAGTACCGAAATATTTCTGTTATAATAAAGGTGTTATGCAATAGTTTAACCATTAGGCATTACTGAGAATATCCATCAGTTATGTCTGAAATTACTGTTGTTGCTTGTGACTGAGGCGCTGACTTCTATAATATGCTATATTGGCTGACATATTAACATTGTCAAACGATTCAAATCCTGTCTCTAGATCTAACGATTCGAGTCTTTTCTCTAGATCTAACTTTTGCCGATGTCTCATCTTTTTGCATGGACATTAGTTTTCAAACTCAGAACTTGTTAGTTTGAACAACACTGACTTATAATTAGTTGTATAGGCGAAACACTGAACTACTCTATAGTCTTAGTACAAAGTTCCTTTTTATGTCAAACTTTCCACATAGAAAAGTTGTCGTTCCACTCGAGCCGTTTCGTTTACAATATGAGGAATGTACTTACCATATTTGGAAATTGGAATATAGTTTTCTTCACTAAATAGGCGAATTTCTTGCTCAAAACTGATCAAACTCACAGTAATTTGAGTGAAAACATCACTAATTAGTCAGCCATCTTGATTATGGCCGAAAAAGGACTGAAAATGTTTAAGGGAGGGGAGCGTGGTTTGTCACCACAGGAAACCCGCGAACGACAACAATTGTTTGATATGTAGCGCTGCCTGACTGAAACATCTTTCACGATCCTTCAAGAGAACATCAGTCCATAAAGAAATATCGAACAAAATAATAATTTAAGACTCTAAGCACCGATTGACTCAGCGTGACTTGCCCATTTAAAATTTAAATAAAATAAATAAATCGTTATACCAGCAAATTAAGTTTAAGAAATCTCATTAAACAGAAATCCCGATAGCTGTGCTGCTCATCGGCACTTCAGTTTCCCTTGATCATGCATGGCTTGACTCCCGGCAAGCTTCGGTATTAAAAAAGGGTTTAATTTGTTTTGATTTGGATTCAATTCCCATGTCTCAAAAACTTGGTGAAGACTTAGTGACTATCCTTTTAGAAAAAGATCTTGTACAAAACTAATGTCAGTCATGCTTGCCAGTTTTCTGTAACTGACTGATTGATTTATAATGGAAAAAGCACGGTTTTCTAGTTTTTAACTCAAATTATCAATCCCCTTTATTGCTGTCAAATAATCGGTAAAAAATCGCACTGATCAGAACTCTTATTGCGCTTTTTTTAACAAGCGCCAGCGTTTCCTGCAACGACTCATAGTCCATCCGGCACTTCATAAGAACAGGCTAAGCAGCTGTGATTTTCAGGTCTTGCTGTTGACAACAAGGAGAGTAACTTTGCCCCTCAAATTTAAACTTGTTAAAACTAAACTTACAATTTAAACGGGTAACAATATCTTGAATTCACAAACACATTAGCAAACACTTTGCTTCACTAATGTTTAGAACTTTTATTTATTACAAAATAAACATATCTTACACGCTAATCAATATTTCGATATTAATCTTCAATATAGCCTATTTACATTTTTATTAATATTATATTTGTTGAATTCAGTGTTAAACTTCGAATTTTACATGTACACTATAAACCTGAGAATTTTTTTAAACCAGTTCACGATATTCTACGATGTGTTGTTCTTAAAATCTGCTTTGACGCCGTTGTTTTGCGAGCACTTTCTTTTCAAACATGAGCTGAGCGAGTTATGGTCCTTAAGTCCTGATAAAATTGTCTCGATATGAAAGCCTTTATTTTCTTTCATCGACGTGGCTTTATTTGGTATGGAAGATACCGAATATGTCCCATAGATTCCTGAAAGTAGTTTACTACCACTCAATGGAACACCGCTCTTTATGTCATCAACTTTCGCCTCAGTTATTGAAACCTCTTTCTGCTTCTCAGTATTTTTGAGCTTGATATTTTCTCCATTTGATCGCTTTTTGTTTGCTCTCTTACGCCTGTATTCTCCTTTGCTGAAGTCTTCATAATTTGAGGGATTGATTGTCCAGAAATGACCTTTTCCATTAGGGCTTCGACCAACTTTTATAAAGCACTCGTTGAGACTCAGATTATGGCGAATGCTGTTTCTCCATCCAGGTCCTTTGTTCCGGAAGTACGGATAATTGGTAAGAATATAGTTGTAAATGTCGCTAAGAACAAGCTTTTTCTGTGGGGTGCTGAGAATTGCTTTCCCGATCAAGCCAATGTAGGACTGGCTCGGCTTTTCGTCTTCAATGGGATGGTAGCTGAACATACCTGGGATTGAAGCTGAGTGGTGCAGGTAAGGTCCTATGTGCTGGATAACACCTTTTGGGTCAAGTAATGGGACGACTCCATGATCCTGGCCAAGGTAGCGCTGAGTATAAGCAGGACCAATAACTGATGGGTACAAGTATGGGTAACTGCTGTGTTGTGGAGACTGAAAACAACCCAACGTTGGCGTCGTGCAAATGCCAGACGAGAAAGGGATCTTCCCTGAGCTTTCGCTTGCCACAAGGAATGGCGAAAATGCTGAGCTCTTGTCTCTTGAGGATAGTATACTATCGATACTCATGGTTTTGCAGCGTCTCTGGCCTCACGATCTTCAACGACAGTCTAACGCTATAAAGTCTGACTCGAGCAAAGCCTCTTCCAATGCAGTCTGAAGGTAAATGAGCTGTAGAAGGTCTACATACAAAGACTTATATTGGTTTAGAAACTACGCCCCAAACTATTGGTTCATTGAAATCTAATTGTCATGTCAAACAATGCAGTTTTACGGTCTTTGTAATCAGCTTATGAAAGGGAGCTATTGTTCAAGCTACTTTTACTCTCGACGATAGTATCCTTTAGATACTTGAAGCACTCGTACACTGTTTCCCCCGGCTGTTTAAAACCCTCTGGTCTTTGAGTTTGAAACTCTAATGCGACTCAATTGGATATTTTTAAACGTTGCAATTTGGTATGAAGCAGCCTTGTTTATTTGTCTATCACTTCATTCATTAACCTTACGTTTATTATCTTCAATTATTATCCCACGCATTCATCGTTACCCATTGTCAATCATGTTTGTACCAAACCTTGATTAATTCAATTTCAAGTCTTTGTGGAGGTAAATCTATCGAGAGTTAAGATTTTAAGAGAGTTCATTGTGATACGTAGAGATGTGGAAAGCTTGGAAACATTAGAGCAATTGGTAAATGTACGATCAGTTTAAGATGAGAGGCTTCGATGGGTTTTTACTTGAACCTGTTTAAGTAGCATGATCTATATACAATAAACAAACCGGGCTAAATCACTTTTAAATTCGACTGAAGAGCACTGGAAAACATTAACAGACAATAGAAAACAAGAGACAAAAAAGTGTCCACCCTAGTATTAACAGAATCGAATGGCTTATTGAGATACTAGTAATCTTTGATAGAAAGATGACAGGAGGTTAACAATAGTAACTTTGCTTTTAGAGAACAACACGTGAAAAGAATTTAATAAAGCCACCCCTTCCTATTCTCTTACGATCATTTAGTCATTAAACCCGTGTTTATTGTTTATCACAGTAATGACGTGTTAATACCTTGCTATTTTAGTGCTAATGGTTCAAGCTGAGCGAAGGGCGTGTTCTTGATCAGCCTTAAACAAAACAATTAGGTTGTATTTATTGCATTAAATCTATGAACGTTGTAAAGAAAAGAGAATGTTTGGTTTTTAAACAATTTATGAATGAAATGGTCAATAAAGTATATTTTAAAACGTATTTCGGAAATGGCTTGGTTGTTTAACTCTTTGAGTATAATTTTATTGGATTATATTTGCAAATCAAATGGTCAAGTTTCGTCTATTAAGTACGGAATCTTCATATCAATTTTTAATTTTTTAAATTATTCAATCCAATTCGAAAATATTTACCTAAAGTGCAGAATTTTAATCCTAAGATTACGCGTTTCGAAATTAGATTCAATAAGAAAGAATTTCTTCTACCAAGACTCAATAAAATCGATTGTCTTTTCCTTGGTCTCAAGCTTCGGGCAGAAAGCAATGAATGACAACTCGCTAGCTTTAAAACTAATTTGTTCGCACTTGGTTGTAAATAAATAAGGGATTTTTGCCTGCTGTTTACATATACACCTTGTTGTAAATATAGACAAATGAAGATTTTAAAATGCCTAGAAGAATAATACCAAGCCGTAATCATTGTTTGAAGTTGTACCACAGTTTTGAAGAACTCGACTTCAAACCACCAAAAACATTTCAGCGCGCGGTATGACATATTTAAGTTGAAAGCCTTTGTCTGAATTTTTCAGCAAATATTTATGAGTCATAACTCTTTTTTGTTTGATATTTTTTTAAGGGTAAATTAAGTCACGGTTCTTGAAATATTTATTTCATTTATTATCATTTTTTTCAATAACATGACATAAAGCCAAGTTTTCCTTACTTTTTTCCTTTATACATAGATTAGTACTAATATACATATCATACATATATATGCTTATTTTTCCTTATTCTTGCTTTGCTATCTACTTGCCTAGTTATATTGTACATGATAAGTTGGAAGCTTGCTGTCCTGTATAGCCCTTATAGGTTATTATAGCGAGCTTGCATCTAATATTCAAGGTAATAGTTGAATGTAATTTAAAATTTGTAAAAGTGATGCAAATAAAACATTGTCATTGTCATTTTAGGCATTCACTAGTCATTTACACAGCATATTCACCGTGTCGACCACCGTGTCATATTTTATTATTAATTATTATTACTTATTTATCAAACGATCATAGAGTAGGTCATGAAATATTGTAGAGCCTCATTGTTATTTCACATCGCTTCATACTATCAATTTTGTTTTCTAGAAAAATACGAATTTATTCTCAAGAACTTAAATCACCTGGTTCCTGTGGCAGAAATGTGCTTTGATTGAATAGCATTTAAATGATTCCACGATACCACGATTTTTTCTAATAAAAGACTTGACCAATACTTAGTGCTGACCTCCGTATGAATTATTGCCCAATTAAATCAAACAAAGATGAGAGTATATGTAAATTAAACAAACGTAAGATACTAGGTTCTCAATCGCAGCTTTTAGTATAGATTTTATTCAATTTTTATAGATTTTATATTGCTGATCACCGGTTCATACCAGCTGTTTTTCGGTTTTTTAAATCAGGGTAAATAAAAATATTATTATTATTATTATTATTATCATTATTATTATTATTGTTGTTATTATTATTATTATTATTATTATTACTACCTGGCCCAGGTGGAAAAAAATCTTTAAATTTTTCGTAAATCCCTAAAATCGTGCTCTAAAAATAGTTGCTTTAAGGCCTCTCTCTGTTTGTCCCCCGAAGGGACCATTACCAACTTTTAGTGCAGTGTAGAATCTTCCAGTAAATTTTTCTTTTCAAAAAGATGACGGGCCATGATTTATGTTTTCCTGCTCTCGACAACTCGGGAATAAAGGAAACCACTTTTTAGGGGGAAGCATTTGTCCTTGAGAATATTCGAAAGTAAACGCTGTATTGATGAACTGAAAATCATATACATATGGCCGATAAACCCATTCAATATGTCCTTGCAGAAGTTCAGGTCCTTGTAAATCTCATATGAGACTTGGTAGCTCAGTGGCTAGAGCACCGGAATCGTCAGGGCACGGGTTCAAATCCCGTTCAAGACTCAGAATTTTTTCTTAGTCTCATGTACTAATTAGCAGCTGCAAGCTGTTTGTAAGGGGCAGATCATCTCAATTAGATACATTAAATCCACAGTACTGACAAATATATAGTCTATATATATTCTCATATGAAATCATTAGCTTATAACTATTGGTTTTACATACGTTTTACATGAGTTGATTGTAAGCTGACATTGCGCTGCAACGAGATGCTGGACCTTTTTTTATTAAGCGAAGAAAGAGTGACTCGTTTAAAGTGCCAGTGCCAATGCATCTGATCGAAATTTCAAAAATCAAGGGAATAAGCCAAACGTTTGGATTGAGAAATAAATGATAGGCTAGCTTAACTTTGGGAAGTGAAGCTATTCACGATGTATACTCAATATTGTATTTTTATAACAGTAAATATTTGATAATCTATATCTAGTAATTTTAGAGATATTATTGCTATTGTCATTAATCCGTGTCAATTATGTCCAATAGCTAGTCATAAAAAAGTTTCCATGTTGAACTTGGATCTTGATCGTGTGTGAAGGATTTCGTTTTTCGTTTGGCTTAATTTTACAAGTCTTAATCACAACATGGCCAAAGAAAAAAACGTTTTCACTTCGCATAAGCAATACTTATTTATTAAGAAATCTGAAGATATAACTAGCTAAAAACTAGTGTGAGCTGCGTCGGTGTTTCTAATGAAACAGTAATGATGAAAAGGTAAATTATACACCGTGAAAAGATGAAAAACTTACTGACGTTTCGGACGCTAGTCCTTCGTCGGAGGACTAGCGTCCGAAACGTCAGTAAGTTTTTTCATCTTTTCACGGTGTATAATTTACCTTTTCATCATTACTATTAAGAAATCTGTTTGACAAAATAAAGCTATCGTTACCACGGCATTATCATCATTAATAACCTATTTGACAAAGTGTCAAGATGTATACTTCAAGCATTTTCGTAGTCTTTGGTCGACATACTTCAGAAAGGGAAAAAGGTAACGGTTTCTAAGTGGCGAACAAAAAGAGCAACACCTGTGTTTCGTTGGCTACCGATTTCTAAGCAATACCAGAAAGTTTTTAGCTTCCTTTTTTTAAGCATGTTGAGAGATTTAATAGTTTTTCTTAAACCCATAAGAAAATGGGCGTACCACAAGTAACACCAGATGATCCTTTCAGGTTTTGTAATACCTCTATTGTGCTCTGTTAACTCTTTTAAACCCCTTACATGCATTTTAACACTGTGGGCTGAACTAAATTTGTCAGGCATGATAATTTTGTTTAAGTTCGATAGAGCGGCAAATTGGTACTCGCTGTGTCTTTACTAGAACCACTGACTCAAACCATGCTACTCCAACCCAAAAAGGTTCATCACAGCACAGTAATTATCAATTAATTTAAATGTTGACTTAGTCCCCATAAGAGCCGTGGTCTCAACCGTTGATGGCATGATCACCCTGTTGAACTCTTGGTCAACTTGGTCGCTTGATCCACTGATCGTTCCAAGCATCTGTCCAGTCTGTATACACAAGTTATAAGTTCATATATTACACTTTATTACACGATATCATTGTGATAAAGCCGTGAATAAAAACCATGATAACATATCACTTCACGGTAAACTGCAAATATTGTTGACATTTTGTCATTTTATCGACCCTAAATGTGTACTAGCTCAAATATTTATTACATGCTTAGAGCTTGAAATCCGCGTTCTTATTCACTCGTTTTCCATATTACATCGCTTACTCGCTCAGTCGCAGACTCGCTCACAGACTCGCTCGCTCGTTCTCGATATCATAAGGAAACTCTTGAATAAAAAAGTTATCAAGCTCTTGACATGTGGTAATCTCTATGTACCTGTATTATGGTATAGCGACAGGCTATATCACAGCTAGTGGCACATGTTTCGTAACTTAGTGTTTTAACATTAAAATGTTAAATTTGTTAACTACTTTTTGCTCTTTCCTAAACCTGTTTTAAATCTTTCTTAAACCTTTTGATTTGTTCGAGTTTTATCAATTCCTATAATTTTACGATAATCACGTACCGACAGGCGAATATTGCTTGGGCTGCCTGTGTATATTTTTTGTACCTCAAATGTCCCCCCCCCCCCCCCCCCCCCCTCAGGGTCCCCCCCCCCTCAGGGTTTGATCTGTGAGTTAGCCATGCCTTGACTTTGATCAGACCAGATGGTTGTTTCAGGGTTCGATCTGCGAGTTCCGCCATGCCCTGACTTAGATTAGCCCAGAGGTTGTTTCAGGGTTCTAACTGTGAGTTAGCCATGCCTTGACTTTGATCAGACCAGATGGTTGTTTCAGGGTTCGATCTGCGAGTTCGCCATGCCCTGACTTAGATTAGCCCAGAAGTTGTTTCAGGATTCTAACTGTGAGTTAGCCATGCCTTGACTTTGATCGGACCAGATGAGTTAGCCATGATAAAAGGTTTTTGGGCTTCCTTTGGCGTTGTGTCCGCGAGGTACTAGTACTGACTCATAATCCGCCTAGTAGAATAGGACACGTACTTCAAAGTTTTCTTTCAAAAACTATCAAAATAATCAAATCGAAAAGCTTTCTTTCTGTTTACTGAAGCTTTCCTCTAACAGCAAACTCTCTAGATCTTCTGTAATTTGAGAGAATTCCAAGATTTTTAGATGGTTATGACGAGATCAACCCGAGCGAGGAAGGCAGTTGAAGCACGTTTTGAGAACGACAGCTTAAACAACATACCATCCTCATCAAGAACTAGAGTTGATGTTAATGGAAAGTTTTCAGACGTTGAGCAAATGCCTATCAAGATACCTAGCTCTGATCGCACCAGCATTGCCATTCTACTATTCTTGTACGTCTTACAAGGCATCCCCCTTGGCCTAGCAGGGTCTATACCTTTGATTCTGGCCAAGAAAGTAGGCTATAAACAGCAAGCTATGTTCAGCTTTGTCTATTGGCCTTACAGTGTAAAACTACTATGGGCTCCTATAGTCGATGCTGCTTATATTTCAAAGATTGGTCGAAGGAAGACTTGGCTTGTACCTGTTCAATATTTGATTGGTATCTTCATGTTGGTGTTGTCAAAGGTATCCCATCTTATTAATCATGCATCCTTCCAACTTCTTCTGTCTCTTTAATTTAATATATAGAAAAGATAATGAAAGAGTAAAATGGAATATATATGTTTATTTTTACATTTTATTCTTCAACCTTATATTTATATCTAATTCATTGTATAAGTATGATTTTATTAAGTGTGCCTGGGAATAAGGGACTTGAAAATAGCAATTGTGTGATAAAAGTCGATGTAAAAATTGTATTAGTGACCTTTAGATACGACGATGAACTCAAATCATGCATAATAATTAGAACAGTTGGTTTCAATTTTTTTTTTGTTTTACCCCAAAATAAATTAGAAAATATATGTCAGAAAAGGCATTAGGGAATCTAGGACATCCATGTTCCCATCCCAACTTACAGCTAACATTGTGGCTGCTCTTGTTGTGAAGGGTGACGGTCCAAGTGAGTGTACGCATCTTGAGAAACACTGTTGTTATTGGTAAATGTTGTTTGCGAACAAACTGAGTGAAAGTCATCTTCACAGTACAGTGATGTCTCTTTTGTTGCTCAACATAATACCAGCCACAATGATTGTTAAGGCAGAGATTTGACTGCTGTTATTTATAACCAGGCTGTTATTCAATCTCCCACATTTAGAAAACCAAATTAACACCAAATTATACATGTACAACAACATTCCTGCATTATTATTGGCTGAATTTTTATTGGTTTGAGATTTTATTGGTATGACATATATTTTGAATGTGTATATTTTAGCTAGTGTAGGTTTTTTCTTAATTAAAAACACATTTTTTCCGGTAACAGCAACAAAGTGGCTGGCCACCCCTTTGGATTATCGCTGGAGGTGATTATCGTGTGATAGGGTTAGTTTCTTGACCAATCGGAGTGCAAGATTTTCAATAATCACCTGTGTATTTTTACTAAAATAAATTAATATATATAATAATTAATGATCAAAAAGCAAAATCATTCCATGATCATTGTCAAATAATTTATAATTTCACAATGATAATTATTGTTTTTACAGAAAATTGGTTACCTACTAGGGGAAATGGATGGCTCAACCCCAGATGTCTTTATGCTTACAGCAGTATTCTTTTGTTTAAATTTCCTTACGGCCACGCAAGACATTGCTGTTGATGGATGGGCCTTAACCATGCTATCAAGAGCTAATGTCGGTTGGGCTTCCACTTGCAATACAGTTGGCCAGACGGCAGGATACTTTCTTGGGAATGTAGTCTTTCTTGCTCTTAGTTCTCCAGAATTCGCCAACAAATATATAAGATCTGTACCACTAGATGAAGGGCTTATAGACCTAGGAGGGTTTTTGTTCTTTTGGGGCATTGTTTTTCTTATTACCACCACTCTGATTGGACTGTTAAAGCATGAACGATCTGAAGATGAAGTTCATGGCGAACAACATGAAAAGAAAGGAATTTTATCAACATATAAAACATTATGGACGATTATTACACTTCCAGCTGTTATGAAGTTTATCGTAATCCTTTTGACTTGCAAGGTAAGAGATTGAAATAGGCAATTGAAAAATTTTGTCTGTAGGGAAAAGATCCTTAAAATTAACTTGTAGGATAGACCTACTTTGTTTTGTGCAATATTTTTTCCATTGCAGGCCATGCATGTGTCATTCTCTTGAAAATAAGATTCTTTGTTTGAGTTTTAAAGAGTTTTCATGTGCTTTGTGCAGTCATAAAGCACTCAAGGTTGGCAGAACACAAGATAAGTGTTTCAGACACTTCCTCGAGTGTTCTGCCAATCCCCAAGTGCTTTATAGCTGCACACAGCACAGCAAGCAAGTTTTTTATTTCTTTAAAAAATGCAATTTACAATACCATTATTTTAGATAGGAAGGATGCAACAGAGAGTGTGCACAGGCTGTGCAATGTGCTCTCATGAAGCATGCTCTCCAAACCAATCAGAATGCGACATTCATAACAGTTATTTTATAATTATTGTTTGTTCATATAGGTTGGATTTGCAGCTGCAGATTCTGTAACAGGGCTTAAGCTGGTCGAAGCTGGAATACCAAAAGAGAACCTTGCAATGCTTGCTATTCCTATGGTTCCTATACAAATTCTACTTCCTCTTTACATCAGCAAATATACTTCAGGTACATAACTTCACTTTTATCTTGAGAGGAATTTCTCTAGATTAACTATTGCTGGGTTTTAATCTGCTGATTAAATTCTTTGAATCTCGTTATCAAATGGTTGTCAAACACTGAACATTATTGTAATAATAATGATATCTTATTAATACCTGATTGGCAATATAAAATTGAAAATATAGGGCTTATTATATGCTTTAGTTATATATGTGGATCGAAAGTGTATATAGGTGGTGCGAAAAAACCTGAACTTGGTTTGAAAAGACCTGGATCGAAAAGATTTTGGTTCAAAAAGACCGGTTACCTTCCCCAATATTAACTTCACCTTCGGCAAATAATCGTAAAGTACTAATTATAAGATAAGAAACCATGACATGTATTTCAAATTCAACATTTGACACTAACCTCACAAATAATATTGCATTAATATTGATATTTTGATTTCATTTTTCAGGTCCAAAACCTTTTGATATATTCCTACGTGCCTTTCCATGCCGTCTACTATTAGGTCTAGTGTTCATACTTTGTGTCTGGTGGGCCAATAATGTACGTCAGCCAGGCGAAGAGGCATTCCTTGGTATTTTTATGCTGGCATTTTATGTGTATATGCGGTTCATCAGGTGAGTTATAAATAATAGATATAAAGCCTTTATATTTATTTATTTACATAAATTTATCCATGACAATTACCTAAGCTCATAGCTATCATGGAAGGGGTAAGCACAACAGAGCTTGGCTCCAAATAGCCTGCAAAGAAGGCATTCTTTTGATGGATTTGAGAGGAAGAATCAGGGTTTATGGTTTCTGTTTCGACCAGGGGCCCGTGAGAAAAATGGGACCAATCAAAAAATGGGAACGTGGGGGGAGGGGAAAGAAGGTCTCCCCCTTCGCTTCTTTTTTGCTCGGTTTCAATTCTCGCTTGTACATTCCAAAGTTCCCCCAAAACCACAAGAACGCCTGCTTTGCAGGCTATGCTCCAAATTAAGTGCACACTAGCAAAAATTAAAATTAAAATGATAATTACAGATTCTCCGTAATTTACTGACCCAGTGGTTAAAACCCTTCAAATTTTATTGATACCCTAAAACAGACTCTGAGCTGATCAAAGTGAGTGCACCGCTAACTCACAAATCAATTTAGTTTGTTAGAATATTGAGAGAGGGAGGAATTAGCCAGTGAAATGGCAATTTGTAGTTAACGGGACCTAACGTGTCTGTACTGGTGAGCAAAATTTATTTATTTATTTTAAATATTGGGAATTTTTTTAGCTACTTAAAAAGAGCTGAAATAACGATGTGTAACCAGGGTGTTACAAAATGCAGCTTTATTACGATCTCTCAAAGGTTGTGGAATTTGTTAGCTCACCAGTATATTTCACCCATGGGAATCAAGATGTTCATTCATTTGCTCTCAGTGAATTAATCAGCACATGATTACTGAGCTGCAAAGGGCCTATTTAGCCAAAAACCCTCAAGTTGATGGGTCCCCCTTTTGATGGACTTAAATAAATGTAGATGTAGAAGGGAACCCAGCAAGCTCTCTACTCACTTTGACAAAGCGATATACATGTAGAATACCATCATCGATCCATCCTATCACTTGGCACCCTGTGGTAAAATGAGTTAGAAGAAGACTGGGTTTGAGACTTCATACCCTAACCACAGAAAATCCATGCTGCTATGGAGAAAACTATAACCTGATGTTTTGTCAATTATCGCTAATGAGATTTGATCTTTGACCTCATTCTTTCTCTTATCATTACCTAGTTAACATTATCTAAACCATCCAGTTTTACTGTACATCAGTTAGATAACCTTTACCTTATCATCTGCCAACAGAGATCATGCCAGACTTAACTTAGATCATCATTTAATTGGCTATTATCTTTCTGGAGGGATTTCTCCCTCATTATCTAAATAACGAAATGTAAAATCCTTCATTTTGAAATGAAAATAGACCTCTTTAGTATATTTCGGTATAATGTTTTCTTATCTTATCACATGTCATTTCCTAGAGTATCATTTCTTTGTTTAACAGTTGCAAACCAGAACTCTTTACCTTGGGCGTAATGTTTTCTTATCTCAGAACACAAGTCATTCCCTAGAGTATCATTTCTTTGTTTAAATTATTGTTACGTAAATATGGATACGATTCAAATACAAAATCTTATTCTAAGAGAATGAAACATGGTCTGTAATGGGAAAACTATTATGCCCAGGGTAAAAAGGTCCATTTTTTGTCTCACATTGTGTCAAAAGAAATAATAAAATGGGAATTGATTATAGGGAGGGTGAGCGTTTCGCACTGCATAACAATGCATATTATTATTCCAATAAACGTTATTTTCACCTGACATTTGTAATATTTGACTTGAATAGCCCACTATTTCAAGCCCTACTCTAATTTCATAATTTGACACAAAAAAATATGTAAGCTATGTGAATTCTTAGAAATTTCTTTCAGTCCTGATAATGTAGTTTTTGCTTTGTTCTATTTCAGGTGACAGTGTACTGTATGTTTGTAGCCATCATGGCCTTCCACGCACGTATCAGCGACCCTCGAGTAGGAGGTACCTACATGACTCTTCTTAACACCATCACCAATCTTGGCGGCAACTGGCCTCCTACCTTAGCCTTGTGGTTGGTTGATGAACTGACTTGGAAGAATTGTTTAGGATTACCAGATTCCTCTACCATGCAGTGCAACTCTAAGCCCTTAGTTGAGGTAACTTTATTAGTTCTCATTAGCTTCTTTTAATTGCTATTTTCTTTGGGTGGAAAGATATTAATGATTGTTGCAAGGTCCCCAAAATGCCAAGAAGACCTTTTTTTTTTTGCTTCCTTGCTTCCTCGCTTTCTTGCTTCCTTGCTTCCTCGCTTTCTTGCTTCCTTGTTTCCTCTCTTCCTCTCTTCCTCTCTTCCCTCTCTTCCTTTCTTCCTCTCTTCCTCTCTTCCTCTCTTCCCTCTCTTCCTCTCTTCCTCTCTTCCACTCTTCCTCTCTTCCTCTCTTCCTCTCTTCCTCTCTTCCTCTCTTCCTCTCTTCCTCTCTTCCTCTCTTCCACGCCTCGCATCTTTCTTGCGTCCTTGCTTGCTTGCTTTCTTTCTTTCTTTCTCTCTCTCTTTATTTTGCAATTCTTACGAGAATCAAAGCCCTTCCTTAAGGTCAAGGAAGAATTCCCTACGACGACCTTTACTGCAAAGTATTATCTTTTCTTGCCACCTTGATTCATACTTCCACGATAATGTTTTTGTTTTGACCAGGCATGTACTAAAGCTGGAGGCAAATGTGTCACGTCCATCGATGGCTACTACATAGAATCTATCATATGTATTGTAGTTGGGTTTATCTGGTTAAGACTGAAGGCTAAAGAATGTCGTAGCATACAGGAAATGAGGGACACGGCTTGGAAAGCAAGTTAATTAATGAAAATAATGGACTTATCCATTGACATATCGACAAGACACGCAAGACGCACAGGCACCAAAAACAAAAATGATCGTTGAAAAAATGAAGCCGAAGGAAACAATCGAAATATAGCAGCTTGGTTATGAGAAAAGCAAAGACGAAAAAAGAATTGGAAAAATATGAATAAGTTTTTAGGCAAATACCAACAAGCGAAATTCCGAAATAACTAAGCAGCGACAAAATGAAAATCAAAATGCGCGTGAAAGGAATATTTCCTAAAGCAGCTGGAACAAAAGAGTAAGAAGAACAGTAGCAAAGACAGTAGCAAAAGCAGTAGCAGCACCAATAACAACACAACAGCAACAACATCAACAAACAACAGTCCCACTGCCAACAACAAAACAGCAATACAACGACAGTAGATGTGAAAGTAACAGCAACAATAACAACAACAACAAAAAGCCAGCCCAACATTAACACTCAAATCTACTAAATAAGACTAAACGAAACACCAAACGAAATACAAAACAATAAACAGCAACAACGAAAGCAAAAAGCTCCAAAACTTAACAACTAATTGGTATAAAGATATAGAGGATATTACGTGGCCGCGGAGATACAGATTTTATCTTCGAGTGTTGAGGTGATATCTTACTGGTGAGTGCAGCGAACAAGTGAGAGGTATTCTCATTACGAGAAGATAAAATCCGTATCTCGACGCGTCCTAGTCTCCCTCGCATCGACAGACGACCAACACTAAAAACGGATGCGAGGAAGACTAGACGCGGCCATGCAATGCTCTCATTTATAAATATATAATAGACCTTATTCGTGATGTGACAGTTTTCCCAATTCAGCGTGACAAACCTCCAGGGGATTCATTTTCTTTTGTTTTTACTCTTTGAAAAATTCATGAGTATCCCAAAGGATACGAATGGAATAACGATGATATCTCAACGAGTATCAAAACAATAGCTCTTCATTCCCCCAGAGGTTTGTCACGCTGAATTGGGAAAACATTGTCACACCACGAATAAGGTCGACTATATATCGATGGAATACAATTTTGGTGGAGTTTTTATTATTCAATGCGATTCCTAAGAATTCTTACCAATGATGATATTTCACATTGAGCTGTTTAGAGCATGTGATTCCGTTACTTCGTATTTTCTATCGAGAGCGAAGTCAATCCGCTCCTTTATTACTTACTGCACATGCTCGACAGTAAGAAATAAAGGGTCTGGGTACGAGATTGGGAGGAAGTGAATGAGGCTGAGACTCACATACGTGGATTCGTAAATTGTATTTATTTATTGTGCGTTCATTAAAACAATATATATCGCTAATGATAAAATAATCTGGCTATATAACTGCCCCTATATTTCTTGTAGTTTCATGATCTAGCAGCGACAACCAAGGTCGGATATGTGGACTTCCCCGGGGGGTGGGGGTCGTAGAATTAATATCACAGGACGAGGCGGCTAAAATATCTTCGGAACAAGAGAGCACAAATAACTAAGAGTAGAGTGTGTGAGACCTTAGCGAAATCTTTTTTCTAAATTCCTCAAGAAATTTAAAGAATTGTCAAAATACTGGAGTACTTTCAAGTTCAGTACAGATCTTACAACTGGCTATTTTCATTTGCCAAGTAAGTCGAATATGCCTACTAGTATCTTCATCAAATTCTAAAGGAAGAACTTAGAATTGGTATTACTAAGTATAATTATCATTAGGAAAATTATCATTAGGGAAAAAATGTACAGAAACCGGTTGAAACCAAAGAAGAAAAAAACAAGGCTAGCTCGAAACGGAACTTGGGATAGCCCTGGGAATCCTCCTCTGGAAGCAAAACAAAACCAGATGACATGCGACTGTCATCAAGAAATCCAGTGGTATCTTAGTTATCGTGTCATGCGTAACATCTATTTTTATATATCTTGGAAAATTGTCTTACACCTGAATTCTTAATTTAACACGAGAAACACAGAAATTCCTCAAATTCCACCTAGAAAATCAGTGTTAATATCTTTAATTAATAGCTTCCTGTTAGAATTAAAACGCCTCTTGCAGCCATGAGCATGTTCAAATCAGTAAAATTGTGAAGTTTTGAAGGAATTAAGTTGAAAACGCTCGAAAATATGATTCCTAGGATATTCGTTTAACTTTAACTGTTTAGTAATGATACGACTTCGTTTCACGGCCCAAGTATAGTCACTACGATGCTAAAAAAAACACTCCATTACATTCTTGTTAGTATTCCATTGTTAAGCAAGGCCTTGTAAGATACTCAGTTCATTAAGGAGCGGACCATTTGATAACTGAAGGGGAAGGGAGGGTTGCGTAAATCCCCCCCCCCCCCCAAAAAAAAGATCAAGCAAGCACTTTCACCTACGATACGATATCGCCCAACTTCTCCTTTTACTGAAGAAATTATCAAGCAAACAAAAAATTGCGTGTAGCGGTTGTTACGAAGAATATCTTGCAACACTGATAAACAACTGCGAGCCCCCCTACCCCCTCAGTTATCTCATGGTCCGACCATCCCTGAGGTCTCTATCGCTGCCCTGTTAGCCAGCGTAGCGGCTCTAGGGAGACTGGGGAGGAAAAGGGGAGGGGAAAGGGAAGAGGGAAAGCCTGCAATGATGACCCTTGATTTGCCATTGCGCCCCCTGATTAGAATGCATAAAATCAGCCAATCAAAATTCCCTTTCCCCTCCCCTTTTCCTCCCCAGTCCCCCGAGAGCCGCTACGCTGGCTACTGCCCTGTCGGGTGTATGGCTTTATTGCGTGCAGAAATGCCAAACCTCGAAGGCTCCATCTATGAAAGACAACTTGCATATGTTTGTAATGAAAATACTGATCTTCACTAACCTTGCTGACATATGTCAACTTGCACCTATCTCTTGTCAATACTTCGTTTGCCCTATTGAGCCTTGTGTCCCTTGACTGTATCCGCCCACTCCTTTAGCCCCCTTTACCGCCGAACCCAATTCTAATATAAGCTGGATGACGGATAGATATAGGTTATCTTAAGTAAAGTCATGTAATGGAACAAGACGACTTTGGCGGAATGTTTTGCCATTTCAGTTCACTTGTCATTCGCTCAAAAAAAATTTGTACATAAATCTATAAATGAATGATATAAATATATATATTAATGTATGATTAAGATCCATTTTCATGTGTCTTCTCGTGTGCAACCTTAAATACAAGAAATGATACTCAAGGGAATGAGACGTGGTCTGAAAGGGGGGAAACATTACGCCCAAAGTGATTTGGTCGATTTAAGCATGTTGCTCACATCAATTTGTTATTCCCTTCTAGCAATCGTGAATAACCCAGATGAGGTCTATATCCATGCGGTAAGCGTTTTTTCGAAGAGACGATACCGCAGCAGTAGCCAGTGAGAGGCCCAGAGCAGGGGAGGAGAGTAGAGGACCAAACTTTAACAGCCGAAGGGCTTTTCCTGAGTTCGGACCCACGGTAGAGCAGAATGCACCATCAGTTAACACATCAAGGACCATTTCTGTTCAGTCTCCTCATGGGACAATAATATTCAATATAATAATATAGTGAGGCGGGAAGTACTGTGCTCAAATCACGATTGATTGAACGCGCTTCATAGCAAGATTTTTCATTGAATTTACGCAGTGAGAAGTTACGTAACCCTGCAACTGAACCTAGAAGCGCCGCAGTTGTGTCAAGCTGAAGCACAGAAATCGGGACTGAAGCACTCGGCCAGTTGGGCACTGAAGAAGTTCTTGCTTAAACGGGTTTTCCTACTATAGACCCACTGTAAACCAATGCTAGAAAAATACTCGTTCAGAAATTTCTAATATTTATTTTTTATACTATGACAGCCTCAAAACAGACTCGAATTCCAAACGAGGCCAACCTACACTAGGAGCTGAAAATATGCCTACCTGCTGCCTGCACTTACGCTCCCTTTCTGTTTATCGAAAACATTCTAAAATAAGCTTCTACAGTGACCTTTGTAATTCTATCCCAACCGCTCAAGACCAGTCAATCCATTTGAAATAGTAAACCATGTGCACATCGTCCCTAAATGAGTTTCCGATCGATGCCAAAAGCTTTCCACTCGCCGACATTAACAACACATTGCTTACAGATTCCTTAACTTGAAAAAAAATCTCTCGGTAACTTTGTCAAGATAACAATGATCCTTGTTTGGAAAGTTTGTGTTTTTACGAATTGTCTTATAGCAGTGTTTGTGCTTGCGACTTGGACTTTTGATTTGCAGCCTGGAAGGTAGGTAGGAAGATAATTGAGGTATATTGCTTGTCATTTTGGCTTCGAATCAATTGTCAATCGCGAACTATCTAACTCTATGCTAGCTAAAATATTTCCTCTAAGACTATCCTTATTTTAAACGTGCCACGATAGTTGCGAACATTTGCTCGACCTAGCTCTCTTGAGTAACTTATCAGGGCTTATTTGAAGCGATCATAGTATAAAGCTCTTGATTAATTCTTTTGAGGAGTCGAATCGAATCGATGATTCAATTTAAGATTAATTAATTACCACATAGGCAGATAAACTAAGGTCATTTTATAAAATACAGAAGATGAGTCATATTTCTTTCCCTAAACCGGATTCTTCTTTTAAGTATAGGATCGTTATACTTTTGTAAAGCACTACCTTTGCTTCAAAGTCTGTCGCGCTTTATCAGTAATTTATAGATATAGAAGATCATACCTTATCCTCACCTCTCGTGACGGGCGATCAAAATTTAGGACTTATTTAGATGTAGAATTTAATTAAAATTCTTTAGGTCTGTATTAAGAAATCGGAAGCATCCGATCCATAAAGGTAGATGGCTTTTGTCGAATGACATTTTAAGCTTGCGGTGCTTGTGTTGATTGTTTTTGTGTACATAGATGTGTTGTTTTTTGAGGAATTATTTCGCCGTGAAAGGAAACGCACGGATGACTCGTAGTTCAGCACCTAATTAAAGATTGCGCTTAAATCAAATTTAAAAGACGCAAGTAAACATCGGGAGTGAAAAAGAAAGATGAGGTTAAAAGCTTAGCCTTTCATGTACGTGGTTTTGTAATTTAGGAGCTCTGTAGAACTGTCATCATAGATGTGCCGCGTGCCTTAAGCGCGAAATTGTCGGTTCCATTCCGGGTGGCTCTGCCAAAACTGTCGGTTACAGGGCACCAAAGTCGAAGTCGAACGAAGTCGAACGAATTTGGCAGACTTCAAAATATTGAAAATATGATACTCGATCGAAGCGATACATTGAAATAAAGATACACTGTCAGCAAAGATTCGAATGTAAATCAGTGGCGCAGATTTCGAATTCGGATCGATTCAGTTTACAATAGCACGTGTGTACAAGACGTTCGCTTCGTTCGGAAGTTTCATCAACGACGCAAAAATGTAGATCGACTTTAAAACTGTCAAAAAAACATAAAACTTAAATCTGTGAGTGAAATGACTTAAAATGAAGAAATCTAACAGGATGGATTATGATATTAACATTAACCGCGACATTCCTGTACATTATTATGATCTTTTTTCTTTTTTTCGCGCGCGCTTGAGACAAAACATATTCGAAGTGATTATTTAAATTATCTTTACTGGAATTACAGTGAATCATGCCGAGCTGCCTCGTTTACGAATACCGTGCAGCTTGCTAATGTTAAGTGGCATTCCGGCGAATAGAACTGAATATTTACGATCCAATTAACAATGATGTTTAATGCGGAAGTGCTTACAAGCCGATTAATTTTATTGTTGTCTGAATATCAAAGACCTTATAATGGAAAACCTTACTAGGGCTTGGCCCACCGTGGAAACTCGATGAAGAAGTGTTTTCCTTCATCAACAGTGTTACTATATGAGCAAGCTAGTGTGGTTTCCTTCTAAGATAATGTGGCTTCCTCCTATGCTAGTTTGGCTTCCTCCTAAGCTATTGTGACTCCCTCCTAAGCTAGTTTGGCTTCCTCCTAAGCTAGTTTGGCTTCCTCCTAAGCTATTGTGACTTCCTCCTAAGTTAGTGTGGCTTCCTCCTAGCTATTGTGACTTCCTCCTAAGCTAGTGTGACTTCCTCCTACGTTAGAGATGGAGGGAGGGGCTAAAGTAAGTGCGCACCGTCAACTCCCTGTAAGACAGCTACAAGCTGAAGGAACACTGACGTTAAATAAGGCCTTTTCCTCTCTCAAATCTCAATCTCTCTCAGATTTTCACTATTGCGTGATAGTGCGAAATTCTTACTTAAATTTCTGTATTTTATTTCCACAGCCCAAACGTGTGTTCCTTCGTTCGTCCCCAAGTCGTCCGCGACAGAAGTTAGTGAGCGGCGCTCCTATCGCAGAATTGTCCCAGTATTAATAAATGGGTGCAACAAAATCTGTATGAGATACGTTCCAAGGTATGTCAAACCTCAGTCATAAACACTCTTTACAACTGAATGACACGCAATTATGCTCAAAGAAGATTATAACAGCACTCGACTTGTCGAGTTCAACGGACTCACGCAGAGAGTTATCGCTTGTTATAACCTACTTAGAGTGATTACGTTTGACCGCAAGGAAGTAATTAATCTTTCTGTTTACGTGTTACTATTATTCAAGACGCGCAATATTCAAATGGTTTCTGCATTCAAGCGTTGTGATTGGACAGTGCGGATTTTGGCACTTCCTGATTACGCGAATACGCTAGAAAATCCACGGTAGCTCATACGCCGTCCAGTGATACGAGATCTGTTGTGCAGCATTTATATATGATTTGCGATTGATCGCGTTGCTTAGCTAAATATTGTGATATTCGTTCGGCTGAATGCAAGAAGATTAAGAAAGAGATAAAGACAGGGATGCCGACGAGCGAAAATGGGGGCGGGGGGGGGGGGGGGGGTGTGGGGAGTTTCAGTTCTTCTTGTCCGCTAAACCGATGATTGTGTTCGTAACCATTTAAAGAGGTTTTGCACCATCCCGTGACGGCAGCCATGTTGAGTGACAGAAACAATACAATCGATTTACAAGAGAAAGATTTCAATTCCTGAGAGCCAAAGGGATTTTATTGGTCTGCAATCTAACCACAGGCAGCCCAAGTTGTATTATGGGAGCCTGACGCGATGATGCAATTTGCCTATAAAAATATTTAACAACTTTAAAAAAACAGCGCCAGGTCCATTAGTATAATCATTGGCTAATATATAATCAATATCAGATCTATTAGGTCTATTAGATCTATTGGGTCTATTAGTATAATCAGTGGCTTACGAGCAACATTCAAATTCTCAAATCAAGAAACATTTTACTTTTGACTTATTTATTTCATGTGCAAATCATCGACACGGAGAATACTAAATCAGGGGTTATATGTACTTTAAGGTCAAGCGCCACTTTAAATTCGCTTGACAAGTTGAATCTTGATCACATATTAACCGGGTTTAGTATTCGTACTCGTTATTATTCTCCCTCGAGGCTTGTCCTAATCTAGCAATAGAAGCTTTCAATCATCACGTTATTGCAGCCATAACCGTAAGCACGTCAAAAGTCTTTCTCCTGGGAAACTGAGTTCTTGTAAATCAGATTAGACCAGATTCAGTTGTTCCTGCCTCCTGTGTCATGGCTGCTATCACGTGATGGTTCAAAGCCTCTATTTGTTTTATTTGTAGGACATTTTATTATATATCGTATCGTGAGGTCGAGAGAATGGTTCAAAGAACAGTCTTTGATTGTTGTGAAGGCTGGGCTCGTGTAGCAGGTCGAGCAGGATGTCAGCGACGTAAGTATTTGACCCTTTTTCCGGTAGAATTATGCTTTAACTAAAGGTTTTGCACCATCATGTGACGGCAGCCATGTTAGATGGCAGGAACAATACAATCGTGTTACATAAGAAGATTCAATTCCTGAGAGCAAAGGGATTTTATTGTTCTGCCATCTAAACACAGGCAGCCCAAGCTGAAAGAAAGGTCCGTAAAGGTTTAGTTGAATGTTTCATACCAAGCGCGAAGTGCATCATGGACGTCGTGATAAGCAATCAACGAAAGGTCATAACAATGTCAAATTTTACCAAATTTGTCTTTATTTTTTTCGGCACTTTGTTTTTCTGACATTATTAACATATGATCCGCAATACATTTGATATACAACTGCATGCAGAACTTCTACGCATATGGAGATATCTTTACGAAATCTAACCTAGGATCGCTGTTTTCCACACTTCCAGTCTTATTACCCGTATTCAGCAATTTGTATCATTGGTTCAGTGGTCAAATACAAAGCATTCAACCAACCAACGGCTACAAGGGATATACAAAGGATTATCCAAATTTGAACCCTGCAACCTCGACTGAGTGCATTACGTTTGACCAGTTTGCAAATTTAAAATATGATGAATATACTCGTTTGCTATCCATTTTTTGCAATCTAAGGAGTCTTCGTCGACCAAGAGAAGCCACTTCCATGCGCAGTTCAAAATGGTGGCTGTCAATCCATATGTAGTCATAGAGATAATCGTGTTGTGTGCGCATGTCACAGAGGATTCACATTAGCCGCTGATCTATCAAGTTGTTTAGGTAAGTCTTAAAAAACTGCTTGAATTTTAGTCTCTGTCTCTGCAATTGCATTGCTTTGCACCAAAGTTCTTTAAATGCGTAACCAAAATAAAACAGGCTTGAGCCTAACAGAGTGTTATCGCAAGACGATCTTCTTTGATATTGTTTAGCCAAAGCAATGTTTTTTCTCTTATTTTTCGATTGCGCAATATAAACGAGAAATTGCGCAATTGTTGTAACTGGCAGTTACCGTTGAAACTAGGATTTCATTTTTTCTTTACTAAATGCGCAGCGCGAAATTAGAGGTCATTGGAACTTACTGCTTATAGAGGTTTTGTACCATCACGTGCCCAGCTTGGGATGCCTGTGGTTAGATGGCAGAACGATAAAATCTCTTCGCTTTCGAGAATTGAATTCTTCCTTGTGTAAAACGATTGTATTGTTCCTACCATCTAACATGACTGTCGTCACATGGTGGGGCAAAACCTTTATATTTTCATTGTTCAATGATGATATCAATGGTTATTTTGTTACCATTTATCAAGTGCACAAAATCAGTGGTAAAACGGTACAAATGCAGAACTGGCTCTTATATTAAGGATCTCTGATATTTGTGTTTACGGAATTTTTAAATTGTCACTGCAAAATAAATTAAAGAGCCTAAAAGTTGGTGTCGTATTTTTACAGATGTCAACGAATGCTTAGTCGGAAATGGAGGATGCCAATCTCGTTGTGTCAATACATATGGATCTCATAGGTATGGGTAATTCCAATATTAGAATCTGTACGAGAGGGACTGGGATGAAAACGCTCTGCGCATGCTCTGAAGTTCGGCGGGAAATTCGCAGACGCGTTGGAGATTTATCCGCGTTGCGACATCTCTAAAGTCATTTTAAAATTAATATCCATATTTTAATAATATATTCTCAGGCGATATCGTACTTTGGATATATTAAGGTCTGAAATCTGTGGAATAGTACAAAAACGGCTAAAATTAAGGTCTTTTCATCACTGTAAGATATCAAAGCCTGTAAGATGACTACATCTATCTGTGCATGTGGTAAGATTACGTCACATTCCGCGTGCTCGCCCTGCTCACGTGCAGATCGATATCAAGAAAACTATAATAAAAGCAAAACGTTTAGCAGAAACGTGCCTCGCGACACACGTCTGTAATTGCACATTTTACTTTTACCTGGAGCTTTATCTTCAAGAAATGTTCATACCAGGCAAGTCTGTAACACAGTAAAACTAAAAATTCGTGCAGCTGAAACTTCATTTGCCGTTGGAAAAACTTTTCGATGTTACGGCTAAACTTTTCGCCGTGTTAAGAGCTGCTAAAGATTTTACCCAGTTGAGTGCAAACCATTTATTTGCGAAATAGTGTACTAACTAATTAGTACAAAATATCGCCAGTAATAATTGTAAACAAACAAAATACATGTGTTTAGTGCTATTTAGTTTTTGTGTTATTTCACGGACATATAGTTTGCACTCTACGTTTCTCTAGCAACTCGTCATCCAAAGATAATTTCATTTTGTTGCTTTTTCTTGTAGATGTGAGTGCGGAATAGGATATATAAAGCTGTCAACTTCAAGTTCTCGCTGTAAAGACATCGACGAGTGCAGCGAGGTAAGATAAAGTAAGATAATTACGAACAAGTTGATTTGGTTGTGTTTGGTTTATAGTAGTTGGGTATCCTGTGGTGAGATATGGATAAAATCGAAGTTTTCTTGGGAAATTAAAAGTTTCAACGTATTGTCCCTGACCTACGACATGGCTGCCGCGATCATAATCCTTACATGACCTTTATTTTGCCAGAGAGTTGCTCGATGTAGCCAAGGTTGTATCAACACTCCTGGTTCATTCAGCTGCCATTGTAGTCAAGGGTTCATCCTCCAAGGAGACAAGAGATCATGCAGAGGTAGTTGGTTGCGAACAATGATAGATCGCCGTTCAAACAAACTCAGTATAATAGACCTCTTTACCAAGGGCGTAATGTCTCCCCATTTCAGACCACGTGTCATTCCCTAGAGTATCATTTCTTTGTTTAATGGTTTTCCATGAGTAGTCTCATGAATAAGGATTCAACTCAAACAAAGAATCTTACTCACAAGGGAATGACAAGTGATATGATATGGGAAAGCAAAGCATTACGCCTAAGCCGAGGAGGTCTATTATGCCGCAGGTTATTTCATCTCTGTTATTTGTAATTTAACGGAAGACACGTAAATATGGATACAACTCAAACAAAGAATCTTATTATTAAGAGAAAGACATGTGTTCTGAGATAGGAAAACATTGCAACCATGTTAAGGAGGTCTATAAAAACTCTATACGCTAGATGAACGACGTTTATCCATTTTTCCTTTTTTCTTAACGTATTTTCCTTAGGCGCCATTGTATATTAATTCCTTTTGTTTTTATTAATTATTATTAGAAATATTTATAGCTCGCAAAACCGTTATTGAAGAAGTACAAATAAATTCAAAAGATAAACTCCAAGCGATTCAAGGTAGGGTATGTTTTATGTATCATAATGGCGCATATATTTATACAGTTGCTGGTGGGCTGGTGGGCTGGTGGGCTGGTGGCTGGTGGGCTGGTGGCTGGTGGCTGGTGGCTGGTGGGCTGGTTGGCTGGTTGGCTGGTTGGCTGGTTGGCTGGTTGGCTGGTTGGCTGGTTGGCTGGTTGGCTGGTGGCTGGGCTGTTGGCTGGTTGGCTGGTTGGCTGGTGCTGGTTGGTGGTTGGCTGGTTGGCTGGTTGCTGGTTGGTCAGTTTAATATTGCTATCCTCTCAATGATATATACCGCGCGCATGAACGTTAACGTATTTTCCTTCTGTTGTCTACAGCGTGCCCTTACGGCTACATAGGTCCAGGATGTGGCTTGACCTGTGATGACTGCGCAAATGGTGCGCGCTGTGACATAAGAAGGTGGACGGGTTTGTGCCTTCCTGGTTGGACCGGAATGACTTGTAATATAGTGTAAGTAAAACCGGTTTTTACTGGAAAAACCTTGTGACGCTGGACTTCGTATATTATTAAATCAGTACAGTATATTCATCACTGCAAAAAGGCTATTTCAGCTTGGCATAATATTTTCATATTTCAGTCCACGTGTCATTCCCTAGAGAGTCATTTCTTTGTTTAACGGTTGCGCATGACAACTCAAACAAAAAATATTATTCTCTAGAGAATATACCACGAGGTCTGAAATGGGAAACCATTACGCCCAAACTAAAATCAAACCTAAAAACAATTCTAAAATTTCTCTTCAGCGTGCGAATTAGATAAATATGGAGCTAATTGTCTTGTACCTTGTGCATGTGTTAATGGTGGCTCGTGCGATATGACTACGGGCTCATGTAACTGTCCAACCGGATATAGAGGAAAAAACTGTGAGGATGGTAAGAAAAAACACCTTAGGTTCTTCTTATGGTATAAACTTTAACAATGGGAATCTCGTATGAGTTGAAATTTGTATAGAAAATCGCACGATCTCGTGTAAAATTCGGAATTTATAGGTACGAGTGATGTTTGAGAACTTTCAAAACATCACGAGTATCGTCTATGCATTCTGAATTGTACGAGAAGATTATGCGATTTTTCGTTTCTAATACACTCAACAGAATTGGACAACTTAATTGGGACTCTATAGGGTACAATTTGGGGTTTAACTGTACTCCTCTTGTCCAATCCGATTCGAGTAATTTTGTAGAGTGTATTATAAAAGTTAAAATCAATTAGCTGAATGCATCTCATGAATCCATAATTACATGTACAAGCTTACGATGACAGGCAAACACTGTTCTTCATGTGCTTTCAACCAGTGTATTCTTCTGCAGCCTGTCCCGAGGGAACTTATGGACCAAGATGTAAACTTTTCTGTCAGTGTCGCAATAACGAACCATGCAACCACAAGACTGGGGCCTGCGCATGTAACCCTGGTTACCTTGGTGATAAGTGTAATGAAAGTATGTTGCTATGGAAACGGTTGCTACCTTGGTATCTAGGTTACAGTGCCATGCTATAGAGCGTTTTCACGTGACGTCACAGCAGCCATGTGTGTGTACCAAAACGATTCATTTTATCTCCTCGGGAAATTGAATTCTAATTTTATGCAAAAACTGTGCAGAAAGTTTTTTTGTTTTGTACACCAATATGGCTGTTGTCATCCCACTTGCGTTACAACGCTCTGCACACAAAGAATAACTAGATGCTGAAAATCCAACTGACTTTAGCATGCAAAGTTATGTATTTACATCATTTCTGTATGTTTTTCCAAGTCTGTCCGACAGGTCGATATGGTAAAGATTGCGTATCGCTTTGCGCATGTCATGTAGACAACACTGACCGCTGTAACAATATCGAAGGCTCATGTTTATGCAAAGCTGGTTATCATGGAAAACTATGTGAATCAGGTAGCTAAACATATTTAAAAATTGTATTGAAAATTGTATTAAAAATCAGAGCTTATAAATTGATTTTGATGATTTTGAAGTCTGTCCACCAGGTCGATATGGTAGAGATTGTGCATCTGTTTGCGCATGTCATTTAAACAACACCAACCGCTGTAATAATATCGATGGCTCATGTTTATGCAAAGCTGGTTTTTATGGAAAGCTATGTGAATCAGGTAATACACATATTTATAAACTGTATTGAAAAAACAGAGCTCAGAAGTTAATCTTGATGATTTTGAAGTCTGTCCAGCAGGTCGATATGGAAAAGATTGCGCATTCATTTGCGCATGTCATTTGAACAACACCAACCGCTGTAATAATGTCGATGGTTCATGTTTGTGTAAAGCTGGTTATCATGGAAGACTCTGCGAATCAAGTAAGTCTGCGTGAATTACAAATATGTAAGAATAATAATATGTAATTATTTATATTTTTTTATTTACTTTTTTTCTTTTTCTTCTTTCTTCTTTTAAGTCTGTACATCAGGTCGCTTCGGTGAAGACTGCGCCTCTGTTTGCGCATGTCATTTGAACAAAACCGACCGCTGTAATCATATCGATGGCACATGTTTATGCAAAGATGGTTTTCAAGGAAAGTCCTGCGAATCAGGTAACTCTGCATTTGGAAAATATTTAATTCATTTTAAAATCTTAAAAAATGACTGTAACAATGTTGGCTTTTAGTCTGTGTACCAGGGCGTTATGGAAGAGATTGCGTCTCTGTTTGCAAATGCCACATGAGCAACACCGACCGCTGTAATCATGTCGATGGCTCATGTTTATGCAACCTGGTTTCCAGGGAAAGTTATGTGATTCAGGTAAGCTATATTTAGAAAATATTGATGTGACGTCAAAGCAACTCAGAACAAAAGAATTTCAATCGTAAGAGAATAGTCCCCTTTACAGTTCCCTGCACCATCTTGAAAGGTAGCCGGGCCTTTGCACCGAAGCGAGACGAACGGTGAACTTGAATAATTGTCCAAGGTGTTAAAAAAGGTCTCGATCATTGCAAGCTCACCGCTTGGTTGCAAAGGCACGGCTACCTTTCAAGATGGCGCAGGGAACTGTGAAAGGGAATATTGGAATACTAGTGTTATGTCCTCCAAATTTAGCTGCATTCCGACGAATTATACAAAGGTTCTATAGCTCTCTAAACTAGGTTGTTTTGCATTTCGTTTACTATTCTATTGTATCGTAGTGTGCCCTCAAGGAAGCTATGGGCCTGGATGTTCCAACATCTGTCAGTGTGGTTCAGATATCAGTTGTGATCCTATATCTGGCAAGTGCATTTGTCCAATGGGTAAAATGGGCCTGAAGTGTACTGAAGGTACGCAGTAATCTTCCTGCATGGTTATTTATTAAAATATTTCCAAAAACGCTGCATACTATTATATATACTATTATTTATTTTTATCGGTTTGTTGCGCACAGATCCTTGAGAAATAGATCTATAACTCGTGGAGTCCCTCTGAGATCTGTACTTGAACCCATACTCTATCATGTCTCACTTATATTTTTCAAAAAATGCTGAATACTTCCCTTGTTCTTTTTAAATTTAATCCGTTTGTCGCTCACAGATCCTTGAGAAATAGATCTATAACTCGTGGAGTCCCTCTGAGATCTGTACTTGGACCCTTACTCTATCATGCCTCACTTATATTTTTTATTCATGCCCTTGTGGTAGAGCGGTTTCCGTATAGTGGGAAACGTAGGGTTTTTACTTACAGCACGTTAATCGTATTAGTCTCTTATGATTTTGAATTTTATTCTTATTTATATTTATTTATTTTTGAACTACATTTTGATGATTGTTTTTCTTAACTACAGGCTGTCGTGAAGGTTGGTTTGGATTCAACTGTGAACAGCGCTGTAAATGTTCTAATGATATCAAGTGCGACCCAATGACGGGATCCTGTGTCTGTCCCGCGGGACGCACCGGCAAAAGATGTGAACAAAGTAAGAATATTCAAATGTGGACTGGCTTTGGATCTTGCTGTCTTCAATGTTGTTTCGTTATCTTTCAAATGTGTCACAACAGGAGCCCATCGTGAATTTCATTCTTTTAATTCTTTCTATTCCTCCCAATTTTGTCCCATTCATCCATTCATCTATTCATCCATCTATCCTATTAACCTTATTTATCCAATTTATCCCATTCGTCCCTTTTCCCCTACCCCTTCCATCTATACGTGCCCAACTCCCCTCGATAGCATTGTGAATATACCCGTTTGTTCCCAGAATGCACTTCGGGTACATATGGTAGCAACTGTCGTGAACAGTGCCGCTGCGCAGGAGAGGCTCGTTGTGATCACGTGACAGGCGCGTGCTCGTGTCCTTCCGGAATAACAGGAAAATACTGCGAAGAATGTGAGTGAAATTTTATTTATTAAATAAGTTGTATATCAAATATCATTCAATTTAGTATTTATAAATATCCTCAATATTTATAAATAATTAAACCTAGAGCTACGGACACCTGGTACAACTTTTCGCACAATGTTACAAACAATCAATGCAAGATAAAGATAAAGCTTTTTTTATTTCGATAACGAGGGGAGTATTTATCCAAATATTCACGAGCCAGGACCTTATGTTAAATGCGCTCGAAGTTGTGCGCTTCACCCCCTCAGTCTAACAGTGCTCCTTATTACCGGTATTCAAAGCTAAAGCTATAAAGAACAGAGAGAAGTCAGAACAGACGTGGAGATCCCGAGGATTGAACCGTAGATCTCTATCTTTGTAGGCCGCGAACTAACCGAGCTACGCCTGCTCCTATAAAAATGTGACAAGCCATGTTACACGACGCAATTTGTTGAACACAATGTGGCTTAGGTAGAAAACAACGCTGCTTCATAGTATCAGCAGCATTACCTGCATTCCTGCTCGCATATGTTGTACCTAGTGCCCGCGCCTTACTTTTTTCTGCTTTGTAGCTTGTCCAGCTGGTTTCTATGGTAATGGTTGTAAATTGGCTTGTGGTTGCCCTGGCGACGACCCATGTGATCCCGCGACGGGACAATGTGCTTGCAGCCCTGGGAAGACTGGTAGAACTTGTGAACTTGGTACGTAGTTTATGCATATATTAATGATGATATTAACGATAGTAACAATAATAATAATAATAATAATAATAATAATAATAATAATAATAATAAGAGGGAAAAAAGTTGCTGTGCCTTCTGTCATGCTGTCATCACGTGAGGATGCAAAGCCTCTATAAACCATATTTATGCATGTACATGACATTATTTTTAGCGTGATGATATAACAATTTTTATTCTCCACAGATTGTCCTCATGGTCGTTACGGCGTTAACTGCTATCAGCGGTGTGCCTGTGAAAGGAATGCTTCGTGCGACCCCCTGAACGGTGTCTGTCATTGCCCCCCAGAAACCACAGGGAAAAGGTGCGAGAAAGGTCAGCGCTAATTTTGGGTAGCGGTATACCCTGGGGTAACTAAATTTCTGGAGTGCATGTGACGTCATAGCCGCCATTTTGGCTAACGGTTTACCCATTGATAACTAATTTCTTGGGGTGCATGTGAGTCATAGCAGTTATTTTGGGTAACGGAAGATTTCCCTTGGGTAACTAAATTGTTAGGATGCATGAGACATCATAGCCGCCATTTTGGGTAACGGGACATCTCCGTTGGGTAGCTAAATGTTCGGTACGCATGTGATGTCATAGCCGCCATTGTGGTTGATTTTGACAAAAAATTGGTCTTGGTTTCTTTCGTTATATCTACCAACATGGCGGCCCTTTTATCCTTGAGCATGTGGCATAAAGCCACCACCTTGCATTTGGTTGACTTGAACTTTAAGATTGCTGTGAGCTGTAAAAATGTCCCATTCCACTTGGACATAATGTACTCCATCTCAGATCACTTGACAATCTTCGTTTGAAGTTTATCAATATTTATGCTGTACTTCCAGCGTTTGGTTGTCGTGATGTACCAGGCTTTTGCCGTAACAATGGAGAATGTGACAAATCTACAAGTCGATGCAGTTGTGATGATGGCTGGACTGGAGAGACCTGTGAAGCAAGTAAGGATAATAAAATAGACCATACAAACAAGATGTTGTTATTCATTTTAATATATTCTTTTGAATACAGATAAATACCTGAAACAACCTCTGGGCTGAACTAAGTCAGGGCACGGCTAACTTACAGATCGAACCCTGAAACAACCTCTGGGCTGATCTAAGTCAGGGCACGGCTAACTCACAGATCAAACCCTAAAACAACCTCTGGGCTGATCTAAGTCAGGGCACGGCTAACTCACAGATCAAACCCTAAAACAACCTCTGGGCTGATCTAAGTCAGGGCACGGCTAACTCACAGATCAAACCGTGAATCAACCTCTGGGTTAATCCAACTCAGGGCTAGGCTAATTCACAGATCGAACCCTGCAGCAGCCTCTAGGCTGATCTAAGCCAGGGAACGGTTAATTAACAGATAGAAATAGAATTGATTTTAATCTTCAAGAGAAAGGATTTTTTTCACCACCAGATAGGAAATGAGTGCAAGCGATCTGTAGACTAACAGATATATTTAATTTTAGAGTGTGGTGAAGGGTTTTATGGCAAGGACTGTCAGTATGCTTGCAACTGTACTGCGTATGAGAACTGTAACTTTGTTACTGGGAATTGTACTAGAGGTTAGTAGAAAATGAAAACACATCCATCCATCATCCATCCATCCATCCATCCATCCAACCATCCATCCATCCATCCATCCATCATCCATCCATTCATCCATCCATCTATCTATCCACCCACGCATCCATCCATCCATCCATCCATGTCATGTTATTTTTCCATCTATCCATTCGCTCATTCCATCTATTACATTCATCCGTATATCCATCCATCCTTAGATTCCTTCCTCTATCCATGCTGCCTATCATAGGCATTAATCAATAAGCAGCCCTAATTTATTCAGAATACAATACGTAACTTTATTGTCTTTCTCAAGTGTGTCCTCGAGGTTTCTATGGAACAAACTGCAGCAACAAGTGCGCATGCCCAAAAGATGCAATCTGTGATCCACGATCAGGATACTGTCTTTGTAAACCTGGTTTCTATGGAGACAACTGTAAACAAAGTAAGTATTGGCCGAGAAGGGTATTTAATTTATTTAAAGATTTGGTGGGTTGGTGGGCTAGTGGGTAAGCTGTTGGGATTGTTGGGCTGGTTCATCGTTTCTTTGGACAGTCGGTCGGTTGGTCGCTTTTATTGGTCTGTGTTGTCTTGGCTTGACTTTGCTATATTTTTTTCTTGATTTACATCAAGTTCATTTTCATCGTATACAGGTTGTCCACAAGGTCGTTTTGGACGCAACTGTCTGTACAATTGCTCATGTCTTGGAAAGTCTTTCTGTGATGCGAAGACAGGAAAATGCTTTTGCACTCCTGGGAAAATCGGGCCCCATTGCGAATACGGTAGGGAATATATATATATATAAGAGAACTGACTCACGCTGAATTTACACGGTAAAAATTACACGGTCAAAAAGTTATACGTTTAGGGGTTCCGTTCACACGGGACTGAGCTATCCGAACGGTATGCCAAAAGTTTTGATCGGTTAAAAAATTCGTCCGGTACCGTGTAAACGCAGCCTCAAGCATGGGGAGGGGGGGATACACAAAGCCATTACATTCCAACATGGTTGCCACGAAACCTTTCTATAGAATTAATATACTTTTATTGTGAGCAGATTGCCCGTACAACACATATGGCCACAACTGCAAGAACCAGTGTAAGTGTATCCGTGGCACCTGTGACCCCGTGACAGGAGCCTGTCGATGTGATCCAGGCTATCGAGGAAAAGATTGTGGCCAAGGTAAAGGGTGCTTTTACCTTCCAAATAAAGCTTTGTACCATGACGTGATTGCTACCATGACAGGAGGCACAGCAATAGATTCATTTTCTAACTTGGAGACTGAATTCTTTCTCGTGTGAATCAGATTAGACTAGATGCTATTGTTCCTGCCTCCTGTCATGGCTGCCATCACATGATAGTGAAAGTCTCTATAGGTGGGTCCACGACGACGATTTTAATTGCCATCCACAAATTAATTGGAGAATTCAAAAAAAGCAGAGTGACAAAACCTGTTGTTCAAATGGATGACACATTAACATCACAATAACAATGTTTATAAATATCATGCCCACTTATAAAATAATAGATATACTATATCATGTTGTAATTTTTATTTTGTTAATGGAAAATGAACAGAATTACAGTAGAGGCTTTGCATCGTCGCGTGACGAACGCCATTTTAAATGGCAGGAAAAATACACAATCGTTTCACAAGAAAAATAATTCAATTCCCGAGAGGAAAGGGAATTTATTGTTCTGCCAACTAACCACAGGCATCCCAAACTACGTTATTGGTGATGGTGCATAGCCTCTATTTCAGCTATTTAGGTTTTAATTTCGTATGCATTAAAACCCCTTTAGAGTGTCCAAGAGGAAGATTTGGAAGGAATTGTGCTGGTACTTGTACGTGCCGCAATAATGCAATATGTGATCACGTGACAGGAAAATGTCACTGTGGACTAGGGTGGACTGGTATCGACTGTCATGAGGGTGAGTCTTTCTTCCTTGGGCGAAATGTTTTCCCATTTCAGACCCCGTGTCATTCCTTAGAGTATTATTTCTTTGTTTATTGGTTGCACATGAAAAGACACATGATACAACTCAAACAAAAAATCTTATTCTCTACAGAATGATATGTTTTCTGAAAACATTACGACCAAGCTATTAACCAAAGTTACGTCATCGCGGCCATATTAATAATAATAATAATAATAATAATAATAATAATAATAATAATAATAATCTTTATAAAAATAATAATAATCACTTTATTGACAATAATAATTTCTATAATAAGAAAGTTGCTATAATAATAAAACAAAAAGAAGAGAGATTATGAATATAAAATAACAGAAATACATATATGTTATTTACCGGCCAGGAGGTCCGGATAGGGAAAAACTGTGCCCGAGGTCTTGAATATACGGACCGAGGCCGTTAGGCCGAGGTCTTTGTTCACGGGTTGAGCCCTGTATTGGTGTGGGTTTTGCATTTGGTCTATTCTATTAGGTTTCAATTTTATTAGGTTTCAATTTTTAAGATTCTATTAACATATTCATATACTTTTATACATATATATGTAAATAAATATTTAATATATAGAGAGTGAGTTAGAGTAAGAGTATGTGTGTGTGAGAGAGAGAGTGTGTGTGTTAGATATTGATTTTTCTTCTATAGAGGGCCACAGGTTTGTCAGTTTTTAGTACTGTTACGTGTTTTACCCTCTTTAAATAAAGTTTATTGATTGATTGATTGATTGATTGTGTTCAAGACCGAGGGCACAGTTTTTTCCTATCCGGACCGACTATAGGACGGTAAATAACTTATTTATTTTTTCCCCGTAATTTTTTTACTTGCTTTAGTAATCGTTTTGTGTTGTCGTTTAGCGGCAAAGGATACCGGACCGCGCGCGCGGGCAGATACTTACAAAATACCGCCCGCTCAAACAGCCAATCAGAACGCACGATTTTTTAGGATACCGGACCGGAAAGAAATAAATATAATTATTACTTATTTATCTATGAAAACATATTTGTAAAATAAATTAATAGCTCAAAATCCGAGTCCAGCTCTTCACTCTGATATAATACTATATTAAAACTATACCTTAATTATTAAAATCTAAATATTTCTAAATTTCCGCTACATTGGCGTTAAGGTTAAAGTCATTTAAGAATTCATTGTCCTTAAAAAAAGGGGTTCTTGTCCCCATATAATAATAATAATAATAATAATAATAATAATAATAATAATAATAAATAATAATAATAACAATAAATAATAATAATAATAATTAAAAATAATAATTAAAAACAATAATAAATAATAATAATGATAATAATAATAAATAATAATAATAAATAATAATAATGATAATAAAAAATAAATAATAATAATACCTTTATTTTATATAGCGTCAATTCTCAAGAACGCTTTACGATAAGAAGTATAAAAAATACATAAATTATTTACAAGATAAATAAAAAATAAAAAAAATATTAAAACATTCAAAACAATATACTATGTATGAAGGTACAAATCTTACGTCAAAAAATAATTTGTCATTTTTCTCTATCAATGATCCCCAGCCTGCCCACCTAATACGTATGGAATCAACTGTGAACTGCACTGCGGATGTCAGAACCGGGCTTCGTGTGACCGTGTGACCGGATGCTGCATGTGCAGGCCGGGATGGTATGGTGACAAGTGCCAACATAGTACGTAAAATATATAGCTTCTACAAACCCTCTGCAGGAATGGACTTTCAAACCCATTTTGAAAAGGGGTAAACGCATATCGACCCTGCAGTTTGTCATTCCCATTATTTGAAAAGATATAGAAAATATAGAAAGGCCTCAATGAATTACTAGCGAAAATGGGGAATGCTGGTCTAGCTTGGGTTTTCAGGAAGGAAAATAGGATATTTCACCCAGAAATCGTTTCACATCATCTAAACATGGTAGTATTGACGTAGAAAATATAGAAAGGCCTCAATGAATTACTAGCGAAAATGGGGAATGCTGGTCTAGCTTGGGTTTTCAGGAAGGAAAATAGGATATTTCACCCAGAAATCGTTTCACATCATCTAAACATGGTAGTATTGACGTAGAAAATATAGAAAGGCCTCAATGAATTACTAGCGAAAATGGGGAATGCTGGTTTAGCTTGGGTTTTAAGGAAGGAAAATAGGATATTTCACCCATAAACAATTTTATACCATCAAACATGTTAGTGACGTTCATGGTCTTACAGCACTCCCCCCCCCCCCACCCCCCCTCCCCCCTTCCTCCAATTATTAATTATTTAAACTAACCAATACAATCCAGAATTCGCTTGAGTGACCCAAAACCATGGAACTTAATAAAACACAGTAAATGTATGAACACATCAACTCCAATCTCGACCTGGACCTATTGTGTCATGGTCACTCACATCAAGCAAATATATCTTTTTAGATTCGTTGTTTGTCCTTCACATTTCAGACCATGTGTGCCACTCTTGGGGGCTGATTTTTTTTTCAAGCATAAACATTTTAACATGTTCGTCATAAAGTCATTTCTCAATGGAATGTCTTGTGATCTGAGATGGGCAATTTGTATATTTAAAAGCTTAAACGGTCTGTTTGGTGATTTAATTTCATTTAATTAACAGTTCACCTTGCGCATTTCGCAAGCCTCAAAGTGATGATTTATTAATAAGTGTACTTTATGTGAAATAGGTTGCCCGTCAGGTCGTTTTGGGTCATACTGCTTCAAAATATGTAAATGTGTTAACAACGCCTTGTGTGATCCCGAGACTGGAAGCTGCTTCTGTCAACCGGGATGGAGTGGGAACGACTGTAAACAAGGTACGCCATTACTATCACGTGACAAGAGAGAACGCCAATCAGGTCAAGCAATGCTTTTTTCAATCAAATTATTATTCAGTTGTTAAAACTATAACAGAATAGTTGCGCATGCGTGTATTTGAACACGTTTTCCAAGAATTCAGGAATTAATGGTCTTAGTGAGAAAATATGTGCTTTGTTTTCTATAAATATCTTAAAAAGGCACGTATTATCCGTAAGTGCAGCCAATGCTGTATCTTTATTATCTTATTTTCATATCAAATATATAAACGATATGAAAATGACTTGGGCTTCATATTACCCAATTTTAGATCGTGTTTATTCACTTGGGGAAAAAATTCTTTGTTTGAGCTCTATACATGATACTTTAGGGAAATGGGAAAACAAACATGCCTAAGGTAAAAAGTCCTACTTTCCTTTAGTTTTAGAAATTATGAACTAAGTTTTGGCATTTTGTCAAATTAAAACGCTTTTTCTGAAAGTTTGAAAGACTAATGTACTTCCTTTTTCTTTAGTCCATTGTCGCTTTTGAGCGATTTGATTACGGATTGATTGTTTTCACGGACGCCATGTTGGATGAATTTTACAAAAGATTCTTCATTAGTCTCCTTTTTTATATCATCAAGCATGGCCTCCGTGTCTTTTTTATTCTATTCTCTTGGGATTGATGGAAAAGCAGCAATAACGAGCATGCGCAGACATTGTTTTCGACCCAACACCTTTCTCCTTGTCTTTAGAATGTTCGCCTGGTAAATATGGTCTGGATTGTCTTGCCAAATGCAATTGTGATTCAGTGTTCTGTGATGCAAAGACAGGAAAGTGTATTTGTTCGCCAGGGAAAGCAGGCTGGAGATGTGATGAAGGTAACGATTAAATTATTAAATAAATCCTTTAATGATATTAAATGAATCCTTCATATTTTATCGATACAAAGAACAATCTCAAGGCAGCTAATCTAAGTCAGGGCATGGCTAATTCACAGATCAAACCATGAAACAACCTCTTGGGCTGATCTAAGTCAGGGCAAGGCTAACTCAAGATCAAGCCCTGAAACAACCTCTGGGCCGATCTAAGTCAGGGCACAGGCTAACGCACAGGCTGAACCCTGACTGAAACAACCTCTGGGCCGATCTAAGTCATGGGCACGGCTAACTCACAGATTGAACCCTGAAACAACCTCATGGCTGATCAAACTCAGGCACAACTAACCCAAAGATCGAACCCTGAAACAACCTCACGGCTGACTCATATATGGAATTGGAATTTAACACGTAAGGTGTTGCGATGGGAAGGTATTAAAAACCGGAGAACCCGGAGATAAACCTCAAACCACCGAAGGTAGAGGCCTACTTACTTGTGATGCCGACTCAATACGAATCGAACCTGAGAGCCTAGAGGTAAGAGGCTACGCCATCGCTATGCCATCCAATCAGAAGGCATTAATGATGTTTTTGGTTTTCTGTAGAGTGCCCTGAAGGAACTTATGGTCCCGGATGTCGACATCCTTGTACATGCGCAAACAATTCCACCTGTGATCCAATCAGCGGCAAGTGTAATTGTCAGTTTGGATGGACGGGGTCTGACTGCACTAAAGGTAACACTACATAGGCCTTTTTCAAAAGTATCTCTGATGTATGAGGAAATTTAGTATAGGATTCGCCCGAAATCAAGTACAATTTTGAATTTATAGGTACAAATGATGTTTTCAAAATTTGAAGGCCCTTTCAAGGGAGGAAGGCGAGTTCAATTTGAGAACTTTCAAAACATCACGAGTATCTATAAAATCAGAATTGTACAAGAAGATTTTGTGATTTTTTGTTTATAATAGACCTTATTCGTGCTGTGACAATGTTTTCCCAATTCAACGTGACGAACCTCAAATATCAAAAATACAATTGAAATTTTGCTTTCATGAAGAACAAAACCTTTAAGCGACATCGCGTTAACCTCGCTCTGAAACGCTTAAATACAAGGCCACGCGGGAAAAATATTTTGTTCCAGTCAACATTGCTGTCGCATTGAGGAACGTCCAAACAAGTTACTTAAGTTTTCATTTTTGTTGCAGAATCGAAAAACGAACGCGAGTTCAGTGATGCCCACTTGTTCACAATCAACTGAAAGAATCGTCTCATCTTCATTGCCACTGCGGTAATGTACGGTAAACGTTTAGGGGCTAATTTCTGCCTTTTGCAACACCTTAATTTTGATCTCTTGAGAAACCAAAACGACACAATTTACAGACACTTTTGAACGACCGGTATTCTTAATTTTATGGATCTGCGGGTATCATCGATTCATTCGAAGCTGCTTCTCTCTGCACGCCAGCCATCTTGTCTTGCGGGGAGACTTTTTTTTTGTACAAACTTTCTGTCATAATTAAGAAGACATTGTTGAGGATATTATAGTCTTTTACGATATCCAAAAGAGATGTTGCTGTTATTGAAGTCTGGAGAAGAAGCTAAAGACGGCAGTTGGCCAAGGTTCTGGTTCGGTGGGCGGATGGTTCAGAAGTTGAAAGTATCCCAGCGGGCTGTGAATTGGGCCGCGATGTAAATGCTGATGTCTCTCAGTGAACCTTTGTAATGTACCAATGGAATTGGAATAAATCATGAAAACCGATAGATAAAATATGTAGATGATGGCTAGTGAACACTAGCGTGGACTGCGTCGGTGTTTCTAATGAAACAAGTTATCGTAGAATTATAAGCTGAACACCGTAGTGAAAATAGAAACTGACGTTTCGGACGTTAGTCCTCCTCCTTTTTTTCTCACCCATTGTTGCTTTCTATCCTTTTGTTTTCTTTTTGTTTTATGGCTTGTTTTCTTCTTATTGGTTTGTTTTCTCTATCCTCTACTATATAAACATCTCTCTCACTCTTACTTTCTATTGACTCCGACGAAGGACTAACGTCCGAAACGTCAGTCTCTATTTTCACTACGGTGTTCAGCTTATAATTCTACGATAACTTGATAGATAAAATAATTAAGAGAAAGGCTGGAGAATAGGAGGAAAGGACAGGAACAGGGACGATCGAAGGAAGAAAAGGAGGAACAGAGAAAAAGGAA
The DNA here is from genome assembly GCA_011057435.1 of Actinia equina. NCBI lineage: Eukaryota > Metazoa > Cnidaria > Anthozoa > Actiniaria > Actiniidae > Actinia > Actinia equina. Next base: position 193,830 of record WHPX01001227.1, read on the forward strand.
TCGAAAAACTCAACTGCTTCATTCCATTGCCGTCGTATCTCTCAACTACCACACATTTTGTCCATATTATCATGGAAAAGTCACTAAGTAATTCTATATTAGTCAATAAATCTTTGTTTAATGGCTGTCATCGAACTCGCTTTCTGATTGGTGATTTTCAACAATTGATAAGGGTACTTGAAATAAACGCGTATTTAATGCTTGGCGTTTATCGCTCTGCGTTTATTCGAGAAAAACGAGTGGGGGAATGGGACGAGTATCGCTTTGCAAGGGCTGCTAGGATTGTCACTTTGGGATACTTGTGTCATAGAATCACCAACGTACATTGCCATCGATGAGTCATTATTGAACGTCTGATATTAGTTCAGTAGAGTCAAATCTTATCGTCTCGCTTTAAAGGACGTTAAGAAGCGTTTATGGTCAATATAGCGCAGCGCACCCGTGACATCATAAGAACGATTTTCACAGCCGATCGCAGTTGATCTTAGTTTACATGGGTTAATTATTATTGTAACTTTATGTAAAAATGATAAAATCGGTTCGTATAATTCTCGTAGCGGTTAAACAGAAGGCAATGTTTGTCCGAATCATTAAGCTATTTCTAGAATCAGTGCGCAGCGCTATTTCTTTGGATCTTTTATAATGCTAAGGTCGACCACTTATTTCACAAAATATTTCTATATAATTAGAACTAATTAGAGTCATGCGAGATGCAAGAGATGATTAATCGAGCTATAAAATCATTCAACCAGAAACAAGAATAAAAGCTTTTGAATTCGATGTGTTATTCAAAATTACTGAGAATAATTACAAGGATTCTATAGAGTCACCAACAGCACGGAGCCACTTTTTGTTGACAAAAAAGCGATTGGACCTTTTAATTTCTTTTGACGAACGACGAAGTAATATTTTTGGAGCCTTCGTAGCTACTAAGACACCACGTAGACCTTTTCTACGAAAACGTTGTTGTCTTGCGAGTGAATCTATTGAATTCGAAAAGGTATTCTCGTGTTTTGTGTGAATCTGTTTTTGAAATTTTAAAAGCGAGATGGATTTTGCAGCGAAGAGTATTCGTCGAATTCGTCCATCTCACCACAGACAAAGTCGTCGTCTTCGACCTCCAGAAAATCCATCCAAATGCATCAAGTTCATCTTATTTTTCCTAAACGTGATGTTTTGGCTAATAAGCGTCTTGATCTTATTCATCGGGGTTTACCTAATGACAGAACTAGGAGATATCATCGGTGGCTTCAACGATATTTTGTATCAGCCGGCAATAATCATTGCCGTTTTTGGAGCTATCTTGTTCATCATTACATTCTTTGGCTGCATTGGTTCTCTTCGCGAGAATATTTGCCTTCTTGCGTTCTACGGAGGCTGCGTGGCTTTCATTCTTTTGGCTCTACTGACGGTTGGTGTTACTGCATATATACTTAGAGGGCCATTGGAGGAAGCAATCGATGACAAGCTTCGTAAAGCGATAGTATTTTACCGGGACGAAAAGAAACAAGATCTCCACTTTTTGATCGATACGACTCAAACCGAAATGGAATGCTGTGGTTCACAGCCACTATACAGACTGGCAACTCAACCAGTATTTCAACTGCTCGTCCCCAGCGCTTGAAAGATGTGGTGTGCCATTCTCCTGTTGTAAGAAAGATTTACAAACGAACAGGCAATGCGGATATGTCGGTAAATTATCAGCTGTTAATCGAGAGAAAAGCATAAACACTGAAGGTTGCTTGGACAAAGGAATTTTTTGGATACAGGATAACGTTTATATTATTTCGGCCGCATGTGGAACACTGTTATTTCTAATCCTAATGACTACTTGCATGGCGCTTTCATTTCGGAGCCAGGTAAAAGAAGTTCAAGAGTATAATAAGAACTACAAGAATCGTTCGAGGTTCAATCCACGTACTTAATAAGAATTATACATTGAAAGGTGGGCGGGGTTCTATCCAGAAGGGAATCCAGGGTTATACCATCATGCATTGCGAGTGAGAGTTACATTTTACATTTAAATCGCTATGATTTTGAATACCTTCGAAACCGAAAAAAATAGTCGTACTTAAAGTGCAAATGAACCCTTTGACAATACATTCAGTACTGGTTCCGCATAAAGTAAATAGTTGATTGGTAAAATATTTCTTGATTTGAGTGATGCTTCTCTAAGTTATGAAGGTTTATACTTCCAATATGTTAATGAAGGTGACGTCAGGTAAGGTATTTGAGTGTTTTTGCTGTAACTAGTAATACTAATTGGTGGCCATTTTGAAAATACAAATTCAAAATCGCTTTCGTGTAAACCATGAGTAAAATAATGATGTTTTTGAAATACTGTTTCTATGAACCAGTTCGATTTTGTATATTTAAATAAGCCTTAATAGACGTCACACACGTAGAATCAGTTCTGAACGACAATATTGTACGTCGAAGGGTTCATTTGCACTTTAGGTAGAGTGTATGTATACCTTGTAGCGTTAAATATTTTCTAAATTCTTCAAGAAATTTGGAGATACTTGCTAAAATACTTTAGTAATTTGGAGTACTTTAAAGTTCAGTATTGATGGGTTGCAAGCATTCCCTAGTTAAGAGAGTCATAAGACTAAAAAATGGCGGCCATTGTGGTGCCGCTAACGGTGGATGCCAATGAGAAATCTTTCGTTAAATGGCACAAACATGGCCACGAAGAAAAAATAAACGGTTAGCTTGCACAGGCCTTTCGGATTGAGCCTTGGAACCTCCTCTGGACTCAATCCCTGAACTTAGACATCACATATGAGTAGGGTTGCTTTTGTTTCTCTTTTTTTTCTTTTCTTGTTTTGTTTTGTTTTGTTTAGTTTTTTGTTTGCTTGTTTGTTTTCCTGTGCTTCTGGGGTCATTGCATCGTAATAGATAAAAATACTCTTAAGCAGTCTGTAAATTTTGTTAGAATAATAAGCCACTTATTTCTTTTTTTGCTACTCATTAGAATAATAGGTTATTGTTATTGTCACTGTGATGATCAACACATCTATCAAACTTGTTATTATAATTTGCATCATATGATAAAAACTCAAGCAACTCATCAGTATCAGTATGAGTGTTATTCCGCTATTTCCAACTATAAGTTGTTCACGAGCAGGGACTATATAGTCTACACAGGGCCAAAGTTCTGGTGTAGTAGTCCTTTTAGAACTTTTCTGTCTTGTTTAGATTTCTTAGCTTTTCTTAGCTTTCTTTCTTTTCATACACATCATTATCTCTCACGAGTGAGAGATTTTCAAGACGCGAAGATAAATATCGTATCTCCAAACGCCCATTCTGTTTATTATATAATTATCCATAAAATAAACTTAATAAACTTTTTATTAATATAAAAAGTTTTTATTTATAAACCAATAGCTTGGCAACGATATTTTTACATGTTAAAATATCTGTTTTTCAAAAAGGAGAAAAATAGGTATTCTATGGATAATTATACGATAAAAGTGTTTATTATATGATTACCAATGAAATATCTATTTTTCTCTATTTCGAAATATTTTCCATATATTTTCCCCCTTTCCACTAGTCCTAATGCGTTAACCACTCCTGGGTGGACGACTTGATGCCTAACAGGCAGCCGGTTAGCCGCGGGCACTGAAGTTGATCGTCACCAGCGTCTTCAGTGGATATTTTACGTCCGCCCTATACAGGGTTATATAGTGAAGACAGACGGGGCCTACGGTTTTAAGTCCTTGTCCGAGAAGACTTGAATGTCTAACCATTTGCAGATATAATTACGAAGGCAGCACCTTCTACTTCAGTAATTTTAAGACCCTGAGTGTTGGTCCGGCCGAGGCTTTCCGCTAACAGACCGACGTTCTATACCCGAGCTAATAGGGTGACGGTTAAAGCTATTGATAGAGTAATTTTAGGGTAAGTGCTGAAAATTTTAAGATATTGTCGTTAATCTTTAAGGATTAAAAAGATTTTAAAACTTCGATTGGATTTTGGTCTTTTCCTAGCCGCCAATCATCTGGCGCTTATGCAAGTAAAACCCCAAACATGTTCAGTGAAACCTTTCAACTCTTCTCAGCTATCGACAGTTCGTAATAATGAAGGGAGAGTAGCTCGAAACAGTTGTAATTCTCAAAATATTATTAAAACCACTGAAATGATTTGCTTTCAAGTACTAACAAAGTCAAATTGCAGTCAAATGTTTTGAAGAAAGAGGTCGAAAGCTAGTTAACAATAGTGAGAAATTTTCAGTGCCGGAATGAGAACTCGTAGCTCAAATATCCTGAAGTTATGAGTATGAGCAAAATAGAAGACCGCCAATACTTAGCAGAAAGAATACAGTTACTTGTAAATCGTTTTCCGTTTAGAACTTCTTCGAATATCCTCGAGCCGTTCAGATTTTCAAGAAGAGCGGCATAAGTTCAAAGCAAGAGAAAACTAAGAGAAGGAATCCCCCCTATATAGCCTTGTAAGCATCATGTGCACAGTTTGATGCTATTTTTAAACCATTCGTTTTTCTGCACGCGCATTTATTGCGCGCGCTCTACGCTGTTTGCTTACGTTTGGGGTTTTTTTCGTTATTTCGACTCTGCCCTGAATATGAATGTGCACGTCGAAAGCTTGGCAAATACAACAGGAATTTAAAGTAGTAATTTGTTTAAATTTCTGGAGTATCTTTACATTTATTTTCCAAAGCTTTTGACCTACATCGTCATCTTGAGGGCAGATTTGAACATTTGAACATAAGAAAAGCACAAGAAAACGTTAGCAAACAGCGTAGAAATCAGAATCAAAATCAAAATCAGACGATCAAATGACATCATTGGATGATATTTCTAGAATAGATTCTAAATATAGCATCAAAGTGTGCACATGATGGGGCACGGGGATTCCTTCTCTTAGTTCATATTCTCTTGTTCAAAGGTAATCTGCATTAGATGATTTACGGCTCGAAAAAGACCAAAATCCAATCGAAGTTTTGAAACGGCGAGTCGCGATGCAGCGAATATGGCTGTAATACATAATCGTAGGCACTGCCTAAGAGCGGAGCTCACAATGGACGCATAGAACCCAATTTAGATAAAACTAAAATGTGTGAAAATATAATCGGGGAGAAAAAAATTTCCATTATTTTCTTATTTTAGATAAAGACAATGTCCCCCAAAATGAAACCATGAAGTGAAAAAATTAAATTGAAATACATCGTTTCCTTTGCACTAGTTTTAATTTGCGACCTTACTAATCCTTGGCCCACTTAAGAATTTTGTCACATGCACACAAACCCCACCAGCCAGCCCAGGGGATAGTTTTGTTTAGTTTTTGTTTATTTTTATTTTGATGACGTTCATAAAAATATTGCTTATTGTAAGGTAACCTTAAATTTTATTATTTAAAAATGAATCCTAAACTTATGAACCAAATATTACAGAGCCCGGTAAGGGCCACTCAAAAACGCGCAACTTCTTTTGAAAAATCCCGACTTACAAAATCCCGACTTACGAAAATCCCGACTTTCAAAAATCCCGACTTACAAAAATCCCGACTTACAAAAATCTCGACTTACGAAAATCCCGACTTACAAAAATCCCGACTTACAAAAATCTCGACTTACAAAAATCCCGACTTACGAAGATCCCGATGTCACAGGGATTTGTGTTCCCCCGAGTTATGTGTTCCCCCGAACACTGAGCACTAGTGTTTTGTGTTCCCCCCTCCTCTCCCTATGAAACATCTTTTGACACGTTTCTCTCCCCCAGAACAAGGACATTTTAACTCTAAAATCGAAAAATAAATCAGTGGACTTTTTCTATCGTACATCTTTATCGTAAACCGTATAACCGCTGTCACAGGGATTTGTATTCCCCCGAGTTATGTGTTCCCCCGAACACTGGGCACTAGTGTTTTGTGTTCCCCCCTCCTCTCCCTATGAAACATCTTTTGACACGATTCTCTCCCCCAGAACGAGGAATCTCTATAAATGATTGGTTTTCGGTTGTGACAAACTGGCTATAAATCTGAGAATTTTCTTCAAATCTAAATTCAACGAACGAATTCAAAAAATCATGAAAGCTTCACAGTATGATAATGTTTTTACCTATTTATGCCGAAAGGGACATCCTCTTGATTTTGTGAATAAAGAAAAATATGTTTTACGAGAAGTTCTTGCTCGAAATAATTGCACACGAAGAAACTCATTAGCATCTCGTACTATGGTACGTAGAAAAAGGAGGGGAAAAGAGAGTGGTAATCAGAGGACGTGAAGAGAAGCAAATTAAGCTAGGTTCTTTGAGGAGTGCCATTCATCTGTTTTCGGCGCCCATGTAGGGCTAGATAATATTGAGCAAAGAAATTTTGCATATAAATTTTGCCGAAAGACCAAGAAAAGAACTCGCTTGAATTATTGCATTCGGTAAGTAAATTTTTATCTCTCAAAATACCAACGGCAGTAGAGGATCACGCGGTTATACAGTTTACGATAACGATGTACGATAGAAACAGTCCACTGATTTATTTTTCGATTTTAGAGTTAAAATGTCCTTGTTCTGGGGGAGATAACCTTGTCAAAAGATGTTTCATAGGGAGAGGAGGGGGGAACGCAAAACACTAGTGCCCAGTGTTCGGGGGAACACATAACTCGGGGGAACACAAATCCCTGTGACACCGTACTGTAAAATAATAATTTTCCACAATTCGTATATTTTACATCCAGTGGGGTTCTGAAATTTTTCAATCGATCTGGAGGTGGGTGGTTCCGAAAACATTTCAAGGCTATTAGGGGAGGCTCTCAAATTATTAAAGGCATCTGATTTGTACTGTACAAGAAATCTAAGATTTCACTTAGGTTTCTATGGTAACAATTTAGCCTTAAGGACGAAGTAATTATTTGAACAAACGATTTAAGTTTGTTGGCCTTGTAAAACACCTTAACAAAGGTCAGTAATTGAATTCTATACACCGGATAATGAAAGAATCTTCTTATCTACTCATAGTCTGGACTTGGACATTTTGAATTTTCAGCTGTTCGTAAAATCAGTTTAGTAAGACTTGCGCAGAAAAGACCTCCTAAGGACATGTACATTTATGGGGTCCCTTCATTATAGTTGTTAACTCGTAAACTTTTAGTTAAGAATTATTCCCTTATTTTTGGTATAAACTTTGGTTTATTTAGAACAGTAGGTCTTAACTTAAAAACACAAGCGACCGTCATCGACGGTTTATTCAGTTAATCCTTTTCTAAAGGCTCTTTTTAAGATTAAGGTTCTTATATATAATTAGGTCAATAAGGCCAATATTCTAATTTATTCCTGTAACTCAGTACTTTCACTGGAAACCAGACTCAAACCAGTTTATATGATTAATTCTACGATTATGCAAATTTTCTCTATATAATTATATGGGTAGACTTTCCCATCGTTTGCCGTGAAAGTCTTGTAACTACTAGGACTTAAATGTGAGCGTTAATAAAGTTCCCGTGGAAACTCATAGTCTCCCTGGCTTCACGACATAAAGCATTCTTCATTAGCTTCTATTGTTAGACCACCAAGATGACGGCTTTTTCATTGTTATTCATTGGGTCACATGGTTGTACACACTGTATTTCCAAGATGACACCTATTTTGGAACTTCATTTGAATGACCCTCTGTCGTTATGCAAATAATCTAGCAAGCTCGTTGGTCGATATTAAAAAGTTGAAATGTTAATTGAATTAACGACAGAATGTACTAAAGGAAAAGGTTCGAAATGTGCTATATTCACCTCCTGGGCCCAGTTGTTCAAAGCCATGTTAGTGCTAAACCTGGGATAACTCTTAATAAAACCTATAAAGTTAATCCAGAATTAGCGCTAATCCAGCTTTGAACAACCCAGCCCTGAACGGGCACGGTAACTCACAGATTGAACCCTGCATGAAACAACCTTTGGGCTGAAAAAAGTCAGTGCATGCATGGTTTACTTATCATCTACATATCAAATAGAAATTTAGCTTAAAAAAACAAACGGAATAGTGCAAATTTAAATACGAAACTTCACGATTTCTTTTTCATTTTCTTGTTAGCCAGTCACACATCATTGCAAGCGACAAAAATCGACAAACGTTCGTACCTGTGCGCATTATATTCACTTGTAGGCGAATATGGCAGTATTAGACGTAAATTGTGAAAAATGAGCGCGATGGATTTATTTTATTCACCTTTTGAAAAATACTAATAAAGTTATCAAATCAGAAATTTTCCACAGATGGAAGTTTTCTTTGGCAACAACACTAGATTCATCAAGTGTCTTTTGTATTTTCTCAGAGTGATGAATAAGGAATATATTTTCCGGCGGAATGATTTACGTAAGAATAAATTAAATGACGATCTGGTGTTGACTGGTCGTTAGAATAAACTTGTCTTCGAGGAGTCTGTCTTTTCGTCGAGGGTCGAGGGTCGAGGGTACCACGTCGAGGGTCGAGGGTACCAAGTCGAGGGTCCAGTATTACGTCGAGTACCAAGTACCAACTACAGGGTAGACTGAATTACAATGTCTAATATGGAGGAGAATTTCTAACTATTGAAAATATAATTGAAAACCATTCGCGGCAAAGTTGCATTTGAGCCCCAAAGGTCATTTCCGGTTTTATATTTAAACGACCGATTTTGTAACGCCACGCTTGACACGCTTACTATTATTTATAGATTTTTTTTAAAATTTAAAACAACAGCAAAATTATGATAACGTACCTCGTTCATAGTGGGAATAGTGTCGTTGTCAAGCATGTAGCATTCCAGCTGATTCACCAATACTTTTAAGTCCTTGTTAAAAAACTTTGCGAGGCACTGGTGAAAACAGCGGTTTCCTTGGCCCCATGGGTCGTAAATGACAAGCATTCCCAGCTTCTCGGCTTGCCTGCTTACTTGGTTTAAGTTCCCACAACTAGACATGATCTTGGTAATAGTAAATCGACTTACGAATATTAAAACTAACGAATATACAGCTCTCTTCTCTAGCTATCTGCTTCGAAAGACTCGTATTAGCTATGCGCACGGGAATACAATAGCGCACATTTCCGGTCAGTTTAATGCATGCTTTGCATCAAGAACTGTCAAATGACGGAGTAATCAGATGAGAAGTCTTTACAAAATATTCGTTTGGTTTTATATTTTTAATTCTTTTTTTTAGGATAATGGAAATATAAACTTAATGTAGATTTAGGCACTGCCTAAAAGCGGAGCTCCAAAGAAATAGTATATATAGTATTGAATACGTGTCAAGCGTGGCGTTACAAAATCGGTCGTGTTTGTCAGAGCCTAAATATAAAACCGGAAATGACCTTTGGGGCTCAAATGCAACTTTGCCGCGAATGGTTTTCAATTATATTTTCAATAGTTAGAAATTCTCCTCCATATTAGACATTGTAATTCGGTCTACCCTGTAGTTGGTACTTGGTACCCTCGACGTAATACTGGACCCTCGACTTGGTACCCTCGACCCTCGACGTGGTACCCTCGACCCTCGACCCTCGACGAAAAGACAGACTCGTCTTCGAGATGTTAAATCTACAGAATCAGAAGCAGCTTTTGGTATTTGCTTCCGTTATTTGTTTACTCTTCGTTTGTTTATTGTTGGCTCAGAAGAATTCCTTTCAAACGCTCACACACTACGGCTTCCACTCTAAATCTTCTCTCGGTGATGGTTTCGTTTCTTCAAGAACCAATGCATCCTTTACCGAACTTGATAGCGGACCAAAAAACTCGCCTATTACTATCAAACCTGGAAAAGCCGCCACGAAAAACAACCTCAACATAACGGGGAACGTTACTCTGATAGTCATCATTTCAACGGCGCCAGAAAGAAGCCAGCGAAGAGAACGAATACGGAAAACTTATTGGAAACACTGTCATAATAATAGCGAGGTAAGTACGGGTAGCATACTTTCGGGCTAATGCAATTGAGCCCGTTTGAAATAATTCTCAATCTAAATTAAGACTAGGTAATACGAAGCTAAGCCTGTATGGAATTAAGTCGTATGGAATTAAGTTGTAAGAACAATGAACACAGCAGGTTAAGTTTCAATTCATAACTTTACTTCAATTCCAGGTAAAAGTTCGGTTTATGAATTCGCTTACCCCCAGGTGTTTTCAACACTTGTTGTTGTTAACACAACATGAATTTCAGAGTTTCCCTAAGTTACTGACCAAGCCAAAAACTATAAACAAAATATAGTTGAATTGTAGAGCGTGATTTCAAGTAGAATTGACTGCGTTAAAGTATTTTACCCGTTAGATGAAGAAGCACTGCTAACGATCATTCCGTAACCAAGATGTTTGTGAAAATAACATCTGATGAACTTATGAAAGATCTAATAATCTATTTACTCCTGGGCCAAAAAAATAAGCATCTTTGTTCGACCACACAGGGAGCCGATTCGAAGAATGTGTGATCATATACTTTATTGGCTCGTTTTATTGATTCAAGGTGGAAGACGACTGCCTTACTACCATCGTACAGGTCTAACCAACCATTTGCGCGCAAATATTTATAATTAGTGGAGACAATAGGGTCCGTTTTTCGAAAGGTGGATAGCGCTATCCGATAGATAAATCCTTATCCAGTGGGTAAATCGATTATGTTATTGCAATACATTCATAATAATAATAATATTTATCTCTATGGCGCAAATTCAGCATATCGTTTTCAAATGCGCCTATTTATCTTTCCGATAGCGCTATTCAGGTACCAAAGTTTTAACAAGTTTGAGCTGTGCTTTAGCCATCGTCAGGGATAAAGAATTACGATACACATATGTTGAGAGAAGCCGTCACTAAATCATGCAAGCAGCCCATCGTGGAAATCTTTTCGTTGTCTTTTATAACGTTAATCATTTTTCCGGTTCTTTCACTGTTATAACGGTTCTCTAATTGTGAATTTATGAAAAGTGTTTTTGTCACTCGGCAAAGATCTATATGTTAAGTGTATGCTACATAATAGTAATAAGTATATGTACAAGGACTCCATGCTGTTCAATTAAGAAATTAAGACGAAAAAATATATACCTAAGACTTCCAAAATTGGATGAGGCCGTAGTCCGAGTCCAATTTGGCAGTCAGAGGAATTTTTCGAGTTTAATAATTTATTGATTCTCTAAAGTTATACTAGTTTTCAAAATAGTGCTAACTTATTCGGATTTTTTAGGGATTTATATCGACGGCAAGTTGGAAGAAATATACCTCCATGGTCGTAATCGGGAGATGTAGAGTTACACGCTTCACTCCGCTAGCTCTTGATTGTTGCCCGCAAATGTTAGCGCAGCGCATTATTTTTTGTAGTAGAAGATATAACTAGCTAAAAACTAGTGTGAGCTGCGTCGGTGTTTCTAATGAAACAGTAATGATGAAAAGGTAAATTATACACCGTGAAAAAGATGAAAAAACTTACTGACGTTTCGGACGCTAGTCCTTCGTCGGAGTAAACGAGACGAAGGACTAGCGTCCGAAACGTCAGTAAGTTTTTTCATCTTTTCACGGTGTATAATTTACCTTTTCATCATTACTGCTTTTTGTAGTATTTCTTTAAACGCTTCAGTGAGTGCATCATACTACCAAAATGCTCTGCAAATTTTCTTTATTATGAAATTTATATTTCTTAATGAGAATAGTAAGATTAACTGAACAAAAGGCAGTGTGAATATCGATTGTGGTAGTAGTAGCTAATTGACAGAAAAATTGCGCGTGTGATTCAGGCCCCGTCCACACTATGCCGGATAAATTTGAATCCGCAACTTTCAAACCGAAACCGAAAACAAAGTTTTCCGTCCACACATGAAAACGAATAAAATGTTTCGCGTCCACAATAGTCCGATCAGAGGCGGCAAAAACGCTTCATTGCACATCTGAGCACGTAAGTCAAAGCTAAAATTGAGCCCGCGGTGAATTTTTAGCCTTCTATAGCCATGTTCCCATGACAATCATGACACCATCGTATTCGAAAAATTTCGGGTACGAAATGTTCTCCGTACGCACTAATACGGCTAGCCGGCATCAAAATGTTCCACTCTGGAGACCGTATTCGAAAAAAATCGTTTCTGGTGAAGAATTGTTCTGTATTCGCCCGGGCTAGTGTGGACGGTAGGCCTAACCAAATAGATGAAAATTCGGTATCGAATTTGTCCGGCATAGTGTGGAGTCTAGCCTTGAGCAAAATGTCCCAGAGAACTCGAAACTGGATTTTGAACCCATGCAAATAAACTTGTCAGACCTTTACGTTGATTTGGGGGCTTTTTCTCCCAGTTTTCCATTTTTTATCTATTTATTTATTTTTAATCTACGCAAAACCTAATTACAGTATATAGGTCTTATTAGAAATTTGGAAATATGGATGGATATTTTTTCGTGTCTGCTGTATTCTCTCAAGCCCGATAGTGGTACACAAACTGACAAGGACGAGGAAAATCTGTCTTACCTCTCCAATTGAAAGTGAATTCCTGCAAGCAGGCCTATCTCCAACTTAATCGGGAGTGTGACAGAACAGAGTACAGAAAGAAAGAAATAATCGACCAGGGATTACGACGAGAAAATGTCAGCACTGAGTATCGAAAAATCATGATTTAAATTCCTCCGTAAAAGAATACTTTCCATATGTTTCAAACCTGCCGAATAGGACACACCGTACTAAATTATTTAAGAATCGTCTTTTAATTTTTGTATTTCTGTTTAAAGCCCGAATCAAAATATCAAAAATGTGCCAACAAAGAACGACAACAACATGCAAAACATTTATACGCCATTTGCATTATGGCCTCATTTACTACCACTACCAGACTCCATTGCACACTGTCTTTTGTTCAGTTAATTAGCACCAATTGTCTCACTATTCCTATGAGGAACTACAAATTTGAATAAGAAAGAAAATTCACGAAGCATTTTGGTAGTGGTAGTAAAATGACGCCATCATGCAAATGGCCCATTGGTAGCTCAGTAGTTAGGGAACGGGTTCAAATCCCGTTCAAGAATTTTCTGAGTCTTTCAATTTGAAGCTGCATAAGTTACTTCCTATACTTTAAGGATCAGCTCAATTTGATAGAAATAGTAATATTGAAACCACTGTTACAATGTCATCAAATTATTTAAGAAGACTCGCGTCTCGGGAAATACTCCCCGATATTCACTTCGCCGTCGGCGAATAGTTTTTTAATATAAATACACAGGTGAATCTTACAACAACAACAAAAAAAAAGATAAAAGACATTTTCCCGGCAACAGCAACAAAGCCGCTGGCCGCCATCTTGGATTATCGCTGGAGGTGATTATCGTGATAGTGTGAGTTTCTCGACCAATCAGCGCGCCGGATTTTAAATAATCACCTGTGTATTTGTACTACAAAATTACATATAGATATATCTCCAAAATCAACAACAGATAACCTATCAAACCAAAAGTATCTAGTTGTTTGCACCATTTTAAGCTACAGGTACGTTTACAGTTTAGTTCTTCATTTATGCAAATACACTTATTTCAATAAAGTTAGTCACCTGAAAAACTATAAAGCTGAGGCCGACAAGGATTATCGGTAGATTCTTTTTACACGTTCAACCGCTTGATAACTGTTCATGGACTTGCGAATCTTTTACAGGTTACAGTCTCACCTCTTCTGAGCATCATCGAGCTGCAGTTTGTATTAAAAAAGCTTTGTATGTATATGCTTTTTTGATATGAAAAGTTTCCCATGATCCTCAGTGATCTCAGCTTTCTAGGTTTTTGGTGAATAACTTTATTGAAATAAGTGTATAAGATATATAAAAATGAAACCTAAAGCACGATGAATATGAATTATACATTAGCAAATTTTTATTTGTATTTAATTGGAGGTGAATATTGTACGATATTCACCTCTGAATCTCGGAATATTGAGTCGGCAACAAGATGACATCTGCCGGCAATCGTTTTGCTACAACTTCCGAAGAGGAAATTGAAAAAATGAAAGTTAATGCTTAATTCAGTTTGTATGTAGTAATCAACGGAAGTTATGATTCAACAATTGATTTTAAGCGGAGTTTCCTGGAAACCGTACCCGTAATATTCTAAGTAGGAATCTCGATCACCGGAAAAAAAGATGCGAACTAACTACACCACAAGAAGAAAAAAAGAAAAGAACATTGATATACATTAGATCAGAGTAAGGGCCCAAGTGCAGAACACTTAGAAACTCCACAAGTTATAGGTCTATAATTTCTTAGTTTATATCAAGCATTTAATTATAAATGTAATGAGTGATAGATCATTATTATACATGGATATCGCGCAGTATAAATGATTTAATAATATTATTATTATTATTAATTTCTCAAAATTTTGGCAACTGCAAACTTGCGATGTTTCGAACGTAGTGTGTAGCAACCTTGTCAGAAACGGAGGTTTCAGGCCCCGTCCAAACGTATCAGGAATTTTTTGCATCCGCAAATTTTTTTCGGGTACGAAAATGATCGCGTCCACACGCAGGTATTCGAATCGTTTTCAAATCGTTTTCACTGTCGACACGTATCCGGAAATTTCTTGATCCGCCTTGATGCACCCTAGTGCCTAGTCCACTTGACGGATACTTTTCCTTAATGAGCATGCTCAAAAAATCGTGTTTACGTCAGCGTATTCGAACATTTGCGGATACGACCGTCCACACGTATCCGTATTCGGAGCGTATTCGAAAATTTCCACTCTAGAGACCGTTTTCGAAAATCTCCGGATACGTGTGGACGCAACCCGTATCCGCCAAAAATATTTGCGGATGCAAAAATTTGCGGATACGTGTGGACGGGGTCTCAATGTGAGGCTAAGTGCTGAGTGAGACTTGAGTATAATGCACATAGTATCACATTAAAACCTAATAGGCCATTTGCAGCTCAGTAATCACGACCTGATTAATTCACTGAGAGCAAATGAATGAACATCTTGATTCCAAGGGTGAAATTTACTGGTGAGCAAACAAACTTCCTACAACCTGTTTCCAGATATCGTAATAAAACTGCATTTCGTAACACACTGGTTGCACATCGTTTCATTCAGTTCTTTACAAGCAGCTATACAGAAACACCAATTTAAAACAAAAACAAAAACGTTGCTCACCAGTTACCGTTAACTACAAAGGGCCTATTTGTGAGCGGTCATTCCCTCCGTTCGAAATCCTTTTAGCTGGGCATATTACGCAAGGGCTAAATCTATCCCTATCCCCTATTAATCATTTGACGATTTTTTTTGCAGGTTAGATGTTTTTTCGTAACTGACGGAAAGGTCAGCAGCAATGTCTCAAAACAGCTTCAAGAAGAAAACCGTCGCTACGGAGACATGGTATTCCAACCACTAGCTGGTGGAAGAGAATTCGGACTTCGATTCCTTCATCAAATAAGATGGGCCTCTACTAACTTTAACTTTGAATATCTCCTTCGAGCAGATGATGATTATTTTATCTGTTTAAGCAGATTAATCCATGAACTAAAACATCGACTAACGGAGAATCTCGTGTGGGCACATTTTCATTGCGAAGGGCAAGATCTTGTCTGGCCGGATGAAGCGTGGATGGTCTTCACCAGAGACATAATTAATCGGTTTTTAGGTCAAAATAAGACGAAAATGTTTTGCCATCCTCATGCGGACCAGCAAATAGCTTTGTGGTTGAACGATATTCCTTCTAAGATATACTTCCACGACCCACGCCTTCATCATCATCCGCCGGCTGCGCAGATGGCCCAGTTTGCGGGTATCAAAAATATTTGTGATAAGTATATGGGCCTTCATGGAGCCTACCAGGACAAAATGATCGAGTATCATAAAGCAAGCAACGATGGTCAAAAGAAAGACGTACCAAAAATAAGGAACTTTTCCAATTATTGTTCTCATAATACCCGCTTTGCCTGGAATAAAATAAATAGAAGCTATAGGTTTGAACCCAAGTTATGTGTCGAGAATCCCGATTGGTCGTTAGGGCATAATTCTTGGAAAGGTGGTGAAGTAGGTCAGTGGCGGCGCCGCCGGTGAATTGAATAGTCGAAGATAGTGATATATAAAACAATATTTAAAACGATGCGGTTTTCCGGATTCTCCTGTTTTTCGAATAAAATTTTTGCTTTGGGTTAACACTTAGAGTCCAATTTCATTGGTCATCTCCACTTCCAAACAAGTTAAACGTTTTGAATAACAAGATTTTAGCCTTGTACAACAGCCTTTCTTCAAGAAGATAGGTTTGGCGCTCACTGCTTGAATACGAAAAGAATTAACTCTTAAATGCCAGGATATTTCACACGATGGAACAAAGTACCCAACATTTTATTGCATTTTATATTTTCTTTCATACACTTTTCATTTCAGCGAAGCAATATTTCTATTAATTAGTCATTGTTGAGAAAAACAAAAAAAAAATATGTCAAATAATGATTGAAAGGAGAGGGAAGCTTAGGGTCATTTATTTTGACGCCTTTTCTTCTCTTTTGGACCTAATCCATTGTTCAATCTGCTGTTTTATTTCTCTCGCTGTAAAATAAGAAAAAAATGTTACTTGGAAATAGTACCAGAGAAAGTGTAAAAACCTTTATCGTAATGACGTTTTGTAAAGTATTTTATACGTGAGCCCCTGGCTCAGGAGAATTGACCCTTCTTAAAATTGTCTTGAATGCAAAGCCAACATGAGAATGAAAATCACACTATTTCGATGGAATATGTGACATTCTTTTGTATTTCCATGTTAGCCTTGCATCCAAGACAATATTAAAAGTAAAATAAATTGTACTTTTATAAAATATAATACCTTGAAAATAAAATTCCAATTGCAGTAATGAATGTACTGTTTGTTTAAATCATGTGATATAAAGTCATTATGTATAAGTCATTACAGACTCAGTAGAAAGCATTTCATCGAGGAGCGGGGATGGGGGTGATACCTAAACCAAGCAGAAATCTGACCTATAAAGCAGTCCAATATATCAACACAGGCTGTGCGCCATCACGTGCCGTCACCATAATCCAGCTTGGACTGCCTGTGGTTAGATGGCAGAACAACAAAATCCCTGTACTCTCGGGAAATGAATTCTTTCTCATGTAAAAATATTGTATTAGTCCTGCCATCTAACATGGCTGCCGTCACGTGATGGTGCAAAACCTCGACTCGGACAACGCAATGTTTTACCCACTTCAAGTCTACTGGGAATACTTTTCTTTGTCTATTATATTTACATATCATATCCATATCAATGCTTTATTGACATGTAAATTAATAATGAAAGAGCCGCTAGCGAGGCTAAACGAACTCTTTACCTTGGCGTAATGTTTTACCATTCCATACCAAGTGTCATTTCCTAGAGTATTGCTTCTTTGTCTGATGGCTGCGTATGAGAAGCAGGGCCGTAGCTTCTTGGGGGGTTGGGGGGCATGCCCCACGAGAAATTTTGAAATTCAGACTCTCGGAAATGCGATTTCCAGCGTTTGGAAAACTTTTACCGAGGCGAGTGCCTCGTTTCACCTCATACTGGCTACGGCCCTGAGAAGACACATTAGAGCGGATGCAATAGTTAAACCGTGAAATAAAATCAAACTAAATACTTTTGTTTATTAAACAGTAATAGCAACTATTAGTCACTAAGATACTATTAGTTAGTATGATTTTATTTCACGGTTTAATTGTATCCGCTCTAATACTAACTCAAACGAAGAATATTTTTTCTCAAGAGAATGACACGTGGTCTGAAATGATAATAAGACATTAAGCCCAAGGTAAAGAGGTCTATTGAGATCTTCCATTCAGAATGTTACCTGGTACCAGCATGTCAAGGCTGAGAGGCTGTCTGTTGAAGGGATCCGTGGTGGAGTTTAGTAGATGTCTTGTTATGATTGGACGGTCCATGACTTTACCGCTCGTGGGTAGGATAACAGGATCCGCCATCAAAGTCATCATTAGTGGATCTAAATACAATAAACAACACGATTATCTTATTTCCTGATGCGCCAAAAATGAAATAAGCCCCTACCCCTTAGGAATGTTATGGTCTTTTTCTCTTGGCAAACCTTTGAAAGTCATTTATTGAAAATAATAAGTATATTTTCATGTGACGTGATGGCAGCCATGTTTGAGGGCAAAGCAAAAGAATTTTTCCTTCGGGATATTGATTCTTCTGCCATGCAAAAATATTGCACTGAACATGGCTGCCGTAAAAAACCTCTATCTATAAGCCCCCCCCCCCCCCCTTCTAATAAACCCCCAAAACACTGAAAAAGAACTAAGTTTATACGTTCAACTATTCACATTCAAAATATTGCTTATTTACCTTTGAACTCTTCCGGAGCGTCATCAAAGTCTTCGTCTCTTAAAGCATTTTCAACAACTTTTTGCTCAACTTTCTGAGCAAATTCTTTAAACTCTCTCACGACGTCCTAAATAAAAACCATATCATGTAAGTCCAATATATGGATTCTATACACAGTTCGAAAGATGGATAGCGCTATCCTGCGAATAAATCTTTATCCACTGGTTAAGTCGATGCTGTTATCCAATAAATTTATCCAGTGGATAAGATTTATCTATCGGATAGCGCTATCCAGGCTTCGTACAACTGAGCCCAGGAGATAAACAAAAGGTCGATTTTTATACTTTTCTACGCATTTCATGTATTTTTATATCTTTTATTGTGAACTAATGACCAGCTGACCTCGTTTTTGTGCACTTGTCAGACATTATGAGAGCGGTCCATATCCTTGGGAGAGAGTTAAGCCTGGCCCAATCGGAAATGACTTTTCAGCTCGCCAGAATTCTTTTTGTTTTGTATGGTTGCCTATAGGTTTTTTAATTCGATGTACTAGAGACTTCTATTATATTTCAAATAAGGCTTTACACATCAGTCCCTTGTGATGCCGTAGACCGGCGAAACCTTGGACGACACTACTCATCTTACGACATAGCAAGAAAAAAGACTGCTACTTTTGCAATTTTTTCTCCTTTATCTCTCATTCATGCTAAAAACATTTATTGTTTCAATCGTGTCTCTTGTGCTTTACACTTTCCACAAAATTCTGATAACCTCGAGCAATTCTACTTCAAGGTACTGTTTTTAGAAACATATTTCCAAGATGGCGTCCCCCTAAAACATACCCACAGTGCACTGCAATACAAACTCGACCCAGTTTTTCCCGTCAACCTAGAAACGGATAAAATATACTGATCTTTATAGATTCTTACGTCGGATTTCATGAGAGTCTTGTTGAGGTGTCCACAAGCATCGTCAAACAGATCCTTTTTGTATGATCTCTGGAGAATAAATAACATTGTGAGCTTATTATGAACAATAATAGTTTGAGGGGTGGGGTGGTAAAGAAATATGGGAGAATAAAAGTTGAAGTGGAGAGAAGAGCAAGCTTACCCTTGGTCTGGGACCGAAGGGGGCATATAGGGAAACGGGAATGTACCGGTCAGGAGAAATAGTTGCATGGGAAGGAGTACAATCATGAAGGCTTTGCACCATCATACGATGCCAGCCATGGCAGAAGGCACAACAGTAAGGTCTTTTAGACCGGATTCAATGGCTCCTGCCTCCTGTCATGGCTGCCATCACGAGATGGTGCTAAGCCTTTAGTGACTAGTGGTTAGCAAAGTAAAAGATATTGTAGGTATAGAAAAACAAGAGCCAGAATGGCGAAGATGTGAATGAAATAAAAGAATACAAGTTGAAGGGTAGAGAGAACAAGCAAAGCTATCCCCGGTCCACCACGGGACTTGATACACCTGGGCAATACACGGGACACGAAATACAGGATACGGGACTGTAAAGGACAGGAGAGGAAAGGGGAAAAAATAAGAAAGTTAGAAATTGAGAAAGGAAAATGTAGCAAACATTTACCTGGTCAGATGCTACTGCATTTGCAAACTCATCAGAATGAAGATGCAAATAGACGTCTATTAACCTGTTCAGTAGATTCTTGGGTTCGAAGCCATACTTTTCAGGATTTTTGACCTGGAATAATCAAGGATATTGAGACTCGACTAGTAAAATAGGTCTTGAATGGTAGGCCGTCAACGTGGTAAATGCGCTATCAGGAAAGCAAGATTACACTGTCTTTTGAACCTCAGTGATCTCACATTTTTCGACAACTTTAATAGCCCACTTTTGAGATATGTTTCTCTTGTCACGTACAAAGGTTGCAGTACCGGGCTAGGTGCTAAATTAAAATAATTTATTCTTTTCTCCTGTCAGGAATCACTGAGCATTATGCACGAGGCCTCACAATGAATCGTATGAACGTGACAAGCGAAGTATATCTCGGAAATGGGCTATTCAATTTGTAATTTAGTCATGTCATTACTTTGATTAGACAAAATGTTATTTTTATTTTTATTTTATTTTCTTGTTATTGTTCTGCTTTTTGTTGTGTTTGCTTTTCAAAAATATTAAAGTTTTATTTATTATCATTATTTAACAAAGTGCGCACCATCGCGGATACTATTGATAGCTCAAATATATTGATCAAACTTCCGGCGACAAAGGCATAGACACACGAGGCAGGGCTGAACACGACACTATTTTCTTTTACGACCGCATGCCTTGTCGTCTCGTGTGGTCGCGTCTTCACAGAGATGACCATGCGAGGTCAATAAGCATTAATTATCACAACTACGTAGCCTTAGTATGTAGTTAATCAAAGGACAGTTGCAAGATACATGACTGGCTTACCTTAAGATTGCGACATTTTGGACCACACAATTGCCGCAGGTTGAAATTCAACATCGCAGCCAAACGATCAATTAGTTCCTATAAGTGTGAAGAAGGAATGTTAGAAGATGAAGACTTTCAGTGGCAAGAGTAATTCAATATTCCCCTTTCCTCAAATAGATTGCTATCAAAATCATACACAATTTCCGATATCGTTGGGAACAGAATCTTTATCTTGGGCACAATGCTCTTTTCTCATTTCAGACCACGTGTCATTCCCTAGAGTATCATTTCTTTGTTTAACCTTTGCACATGAGGAGACACATGAATAAGGATACATCTAAAACAAAGAATCTTATTCTCAAGAGAATGACACGTGGTCTGAAATGAGAAAACTCTGGATTTACTTTAGGAAGCACTATAACCACTTACCGGCCTAAGAAAGGGTTCTCTGACGTGTTTAGTCAGGTAATGCATCATATCAAGTGTCTCCGAGCCGAGAGTCAAGTACGATTTGCACTGGCGTTCATCAGTATCAAGTTGACGTTGACGGCTTGTACGATATTCCTGACAACCAAAAATAACACACTCAGATATTTCATGTTTCAAAGCAACTAGTGTTACAACTATTGCTTACGGCCCTGTCATGCCAACATGGCGGCCGAAAATTCAGTTGAGTTATTATCTTATCCTCAAGAAAATGACAAGGGGTATGAAATGGGAAGATATTACGCCCAAGGTAAAGAGGTCTACAGAGGTGATACTGTATTCTTGTTGGGTGTTCAGGTTGATAATGCAGCTTACCCTGGACCGTGCTTCCCATTCAGCAGTGTTTTGCATCATCTGCTGTATTTCATTTATCCTTTTCAGAGAATCCAGCGATTCGTCGAGTAGAAAAATGGTATCGTTGATTAACATATTGACAAAACGAACAAATCCATCCGTCCTGTAAAATAACAGAAATGTCTTACTCATCTTGATTAATAATATTGATAGTGATAATGCTGTTGATAATGATAATGACGATGGTGATGATGAAGGTATTGGTGATGGGGATGACGATGGTGATGATGGTCAAAACGACGATAATGGTGATGATAAATACGACGATGGTGATGATGATGATGATGGTGATGACGATGATCATCTCATGATGGTGATGACGATGATAATGATGATGATAAAGCTGATGATGGTGAAGGTGATGATGACAATGGTGACGATGATGATGATAATAATGATGGTGATGATGATGTAGATTGTGATGGTGGTGATAATGTCTGATGATGGTGATGGTAATGGTGATGGTGGTAGTGATGATGATGTAAATTGTGATGGTGGTGATAATATCTGATGATGGTGATGGTAGTGGTGATAGTGGTAGTGATGATGATGTAAATTGTGATGGTGGTGATAATGTCTGATGATGGTGATGGTAGTGGTGATGGTGATAGTGATGATGATGTTGAAATGATGATGATGGCAATGAGATTCATTTACACCAAGATTGACACCAATCTATTCAGTAATATTTTGATTTGGTACTTTTCTGTTTGCACTCTACCAAGGCTCCGTCTTCGTACTCACTTGCTCTCCTTGATGATAGCCATACGGTGGAAAGGATCTTCCCACAGACTTTTCATGATGATCGAGATGTGGTATCGAATAGTAAACTTATCGTAGAATTCATTAGAGCTGCCTGTTGTCTCCACATCTTAACACAAAAGCAAAAAAAAAAAACACTTTGTACGTTAGGGTGTGGCGATAGGAGAGGTGGTCACCACAGGGTAACCAACCCACAGTGCTAGTGCTATACTTCAGTTTCGAGTTCTCTGTGCTCAGGGTTAGCCACTCTAGCCAGTATTTATTTTTTATTATTACATTAAGATTTGTGGAATTCCAGAGTGTATTGCTTAAGTTCTACATTCTTTAATTTACCGTTTGTCCGTTGGTATTTGTGAATATTTAGTCACTGATACGACGCTAACCCTGAGTAAATGAGTCTGTAATCAAGGAACACAGCGGTCTATTCAGTACTCACCAGTGTAAAACGTCATCAGTGCAGGTGCTAAGAACTGTTGTGCCAAGGGATTTCCTAGAATTAGCTCGTGTACTTTAAGGGTACGTGGTTGAATGTTAGGGTTGACCACGAAAATCACCTTAACAGAAACACACAATAAAAAAGCATTAACTTACAGCAATCCATAGTTGCTGCAAACCAAGTCTTCGTTACGCATAAGCATCAGCATCAGCATCAGCATCAGCATAAAAAAAATGAATGTTCCATCCCTTGTGCTTGTGCTTGTTAAAGTGTGAAGGTTCTAAGAGGCGTCCTCTTAATACAGGTATCATTGTATATTAATCAGAGTTAGGAAACGCGTACTAACACCAATACTCTAGCTCAGTTGATAAGAATGTCTTACCTCGACGAGTTTCGCCACCAGATAAGGGTTTGAGATATAATGTGGAGAACATACGATTACGATCAGGAACTTCACGATGTCTGTGATAGCGGGATCTTCGTATACTTGTGGAGCATGCCTGGAAAACAAGAAAAGTGTGTCAATAGAGTACATGCCATACCAATATGCGTAGAGTGTATATACCAATATATGTCGAGTGAATATCATATATCCGTGAAAAAAAACACTGCACAATTGCACAAATTAGTAAGTTCAGTAAATCTTAGCAGACCGTAGACCAACAACACTGATTTGTACAATTTTGTTAGTTAACTTTTACACGGACCTATGGTTTGCACTCCACTGTGATTGCTTTAATTAACCACCCTCAATAAATTAAAAATCTTACTCATGACAGTCTCTATAGCACTCCCTTACCCCTCGCCCCCCCCCCCCCCCCCCCCCCTTCTCAATATAAAGCGTACTTTCCCTTCGGAAACCCTTATTAAGCAGACTGACTACATTGGATAATGATCGATATTTTCTTGACTAATACGAACATTTAAATACACGTACCCAAATACCAACAGTACACTGAAGAAGACCAGTGGACACAGATCGAAACGTCGGTAAAAATGTTTTAAATATTTTAAGTCAGAGACAAACGTTTCAAGTTTTATTATGAATCCAGACTTTAATTATAGTAAATTTTTATAGTATTCTCTTGAAATATTCACTCTAAATATTTTGATTAAAACTTACATGTTGATGAATAAGAGGAATTCAGCAATGTCTTCAATGTAGTAATCTGGCAGTGTGGCAAACTGCTTTGGTACCTCAACAGACAGGGGTAGTGTTGACCTGTGATGCAAATAGAGTATATTAATACACTGTAGTGTCTTTGAATCAGTACGAAGCATTGAATTGAAAATAAAACCTAAGGGAGAAATAAGAAGCTCTAAAAAACGTATTTTGGCGCGGGAATTCCAGGGCAAAAGGGTGCTCCAGATTCAAAGCGTGGGCACTTTGGCGCCAAAATTCTGTGACAGCTAAATTTCTCGACAAAACCACAGGGAACGCATCAGTATGGCCCTTCGAGATTGTTCCCTCTTGCGAGGATCGAAACATTTTCGTCTTTCCTTTTTCAAAAATAATACATGAAATGAAGGGCCACTCTACTCTCATGAAAACAGCTAGTCACAATAACAAAAGAATTAGGCTAAAGGCAGGCCTTTTGCGAGATAGTGAACATGGTGCATTCTGGTCTAACATGGGTACTATCATCTTCTGTTCACCGTGTCTTATAGGGTGGAGTTGTTAGTACCCAAGCTAGACCAGAATGCATCATGTTTATCAAGCCGTGGATTGAACCCACAACCTTTCGCACAGCAGTCTAATGAGTCTATAGTTATATGGCAGACGTACCCCTCTACTTCTGGCGTTACCATGGTGAGTATCCACGAAGCAGCCATGCCGTAAAACTTGAAACATGACTGTAATATTCGTTCGTCTACGAGACCTGCATTGGAACACATCTTACTTGTCTCCAGTTTCTGTTAGAATAACAAATAAACGGATATCATGAATCAAGAAATATCACATTAATACTACGTGCAATTTTTCATGAATTATAGACCTTATTCGTGGTGTGACAATGTTTTCCCAATTCAACGTGACAAACCTCTGGGGGAATGAAAAGCTATTGTTTTGCAACTCATCGGGATATCATCGTTATTCCTTTCGTATCCATTGGGATACTCATGAATTTTTCGAAGAGTAAAAACAAAAGAAAATGAATCCTCTGGAGGTTCGTCACGCTGTATTGGGAAAACATTGTCACACCACGAATAAGGTCTATTTACGGCTCTGAGCCTTTAAATACATGTAGATGATGGCTAGTGAAACTAGCGTGGACTGCGTCGGTGTTTCTAATGAACAAGTTATCGTAGATTTATAAGTTTAACACCGTAGTGAAAATAGAAAACTGACGTTTCGGACGTTAGTCCTTCGTCGGAGTCAATAGAAAGTAAGAGTGAGAGAGATGTTTATATAGTAGAGGATAGAGAAAACAAACCAATAAGAAGAAAACAAGCCATAAAACAAAAAGAAAACAAAAGGATAGAAAGCAACAATAGGTGAGAAAAAAGGGAAAAGAAAAGAAAAAAAAAAAAAAAAAAAAAAAAAAAAAAAAAAAAAAAAAGAAAAAAACAACAAAACAAAACAACTTAAATGTAGGCGAAGCGTTCGTTCATCCCGTGGGGATTAACGGTGCCAAGTGAATGAATAACACGCATTTCTTTTGTTTTGCGATGATGGTTGCTGCCGTGGGTTAAACAAAGACCAAAAACAATAGCATTAAGCTCAGAGTGATTAGTAGAATTGAAGTGCCGAGCAACTGGTTTATTTAAATCTTTCTTACGAATGTCGTAAAGGTGGTCTCTAAAACGATCACCTAATCGGCGGCCAGTTTCTCCAACATAGAGCATGTTGCAGCTTGAACATTGAATACAGTAGATGACGTTAGAAGAAGTACAATCAAAATGATCAGTAATATTAAAGGTGGATTTGGGACCTTTAATAGAAGTATATGAAGCAACAAAAGGGCAAGTGTAGCAACGTTTGCGAGAGCAGCGAAAAGTACCGGGTTCATTATTAGAAGGAAGTACACCTTTAACTAAGAAAGAACGTAAATTGCGATCCCTTTTGAACGAAAAAAGAGGGCGTTCTTTGAAAATGTTAGACGTGGTTGGATCAGAATTGAGTAAATTGAAGTTACGATTAATAACAGGTTTGATAGAGTTGTTAATAGGATGGTAAGTGATGGTGAATGGAATGCGGTTAAGGTTAGAATTGCGTGATTTAGGGGTGAGAGCAGTGTTACGATCTATGGAAGAGGCTTTAAGCATAGCACGCTCGATGATGGTAATGGGGTAACCACGATTAAGAAAGAAGGAACGCATTTCTTGACATTTGTGAGAAAAATCAGTGTCGTCACTGCAAAGACGGCGCAAACGTAAAAATTGCGAAAAAGGAATAGAATTGAGAGTGTGTTTAGGGTGTGAGGAGGAATAAAGTAAATATGAATGAGAGTCTGTGGGTTTATAATGAATGGTGGTATTAAGATGATTAGCAGAAATACTCACAGAAATGTCAAGAAATGTGACAGAAGTTTCACTAATGTCCCAAGTGAATTCAAGAGCTGGGTGAAACGAATTGACATAGAGAATAAAAGAATCTAAGTCTTGTTTTGAACAAGAAGCAGCGCCAATACAATCATCAATGTAGCGACCAAAAAATTCAGGTTTAATGCCTGGGTAGAGATCAAAAATTTGTTGCTCGATGTAGCCAACAAATAAATTAGCATAGCTAGGTCCCATTTTGGTGCCCATAGCTACACCGTTGATCTGTCGAAAAAAAACGGTTGTCAAAGGAAAAACAATTAAGGGTGAGAACAAGTTCAGCTAAACGCAATAGAGTAGGAGTGCTAGGTTCTAAAGCGGTGCGTCGATCAAAAAAATGTTTGAGAGCATTGAGACCTTCATCATTAGGAATGACGGTGTATAAAGATTTGACATCCATGGTAAATAAAAACTTAGATTGAGAATTTTGAAATTGAAAGTCATTAAAAATCCTGAGGGCGTGATTAGTATCTTTAATGTAGGTGGGTAGAGTCTGAACGATGGGTGACATAAGAGAGTCAAGAAAGCTAGAAATAAGTTCGGTGGGACAACTACAAGCTGATACAATAGGACGGCCAGGATTATTGGGTTTGTGAATTTTAGGTAAAAAGTAAACATGAGAGGTACGAGGAGTGTTGATGATAAGATTGTTGGCAGTAGCTGGAAGACTGCCGTCAGAAATAAAAGAGTTGATCGTGTCTTTGACAGTTTGGTGGTAGGTAGGTGTGAGGTCTTTGTTGATTTCAAGGTAAAAATTGGTGTCTGAGAGTTGGCGTAAAGCTTCCTCTTTGTACAAATCGGTGCGCCAAACGACAACAGCACCACCTTTATCAGCGGGCTTGATGGTGATATCAGTGCGAGAGCGAAGATTACGAAGTGCCGTCCATTCATCAGTGGAAAGGTTGGAAAAATTAAGTTTACGTTTAAAGTTGAGAGTAGAAAGATCGTGACGAGATTTATTAATGAATAAATCTAAAGAAGCAAATTGGCCCTCAGGGGGGATCCAATTAGATTTACGCGGGTTGAGGAGTTGAAAAATATCACGATCAGAAGTATTGGTCGAAGAATTATCAGCATCAAAAAAAGCTTTGAGTCGAGTACGACGAAAGAAAGATTCAGAATCTTTGTTGATTTGAAAAACATCAGTTTTTCTAGAAATAGGAATAAAGTTGAGACCTTTGCTCAAAACAGAGATTTCAGCCTCAGAAAGCGGGAGATTGTCAGGAATAGTAAAGACCGATTTTTATGCAGCGTGAGGAAAACCACAGAACCCGGAGAAAAAGTCAAAGCATGAGAAAATAAATGTATGGAGTGTTGAGTAAATGACGTCAAAGACTCCGTTAAAATTATTTCCCTATAAATCCAGGGACCACAGAATTAAAACGTTGATTTTTGCGGGGGTGGAAAACCGGAGACTCTGGAGAAAAACCTTCGAAGCACAGGAGAGAACCAGCAATCAATTCTACTAACATACGATGGCGGGTTGGAGGATCCAACCAACGAAAAAAGCAATGAGAGCTGGCGCATCATCAATGTTTTTCTTTTTAAAACGCTCATACAAGAGAAAGTCCCTTTTACTTACATGAACTTGCGCTCGCCATTTTTTCAATAACATTCTATTCCTCGGTGCCAACGGCGTTTCCATCCACTCGCTCTCCTGCGTCTCTAAATGGAGTACCATTCTTGAAAGATCTTGAATGGCACGCAGCCTTCGTATGTACCGTCTACAGCATGGAATGATAGCTTCGTGGTGACCTTGGTAGGCCATGAAGAAGCACTCTGTGGGGAATTTGGGCTCGGACCACGTCTCGCTGGAACCTGAAATAGTGGTAATTTAAAAACACATTCAGTTTGCTTTGACGCTGTTGCATTGCATTCTAAGTGAACGTTTTGGAGGGTTTACCCCGTCAAATCTTACAAAGCATAACATACTGTATCACGCACACACGCAAGCAAGCATGCATGCATGCAAGCAAGCAAGTGATGTAAACCCCCTTGAGCAGAAAATTTAAATGTTCCAGTATCAATCCTTGTTTCATGTAATATTCGTTACCTAATTGGGTTTTCCATTCTTTGGCTTCATTGGTTGTTGCTTTCAGCCTGCTTTCCTGTGATAGGTCAAGTTTACACTTGGGGTGGAACAGGTAAAAATTATCGACCTGAAGAAGTAATGAATTGAACGTGGTAAGTATGGCCTGAACGGAATTGGGGCAATAAACAAAGAAATAAAACTCTAGGGAATGACACGTGGTTTGAAATGGGAAAATATTACGCCCAAGCTAAAGAGATCTATTTTTGTTGAAGTTATAACAATTTAGATGAATTCTATAATCCTCTTTAACTGGGATCCTCTCAATTCTTATTCACAATAAGTAGTAAACAGATTTTCAATCAATTACGCTTCTCAAACATTACTGCAAGTCCTATTTCCATTGCTCTGCATCATTAGCTAAGCATCATTTCGGGGGGGAAATAGACTTACATTCATTATTGACATTTAGACTTACTTTCTCGATTTTGACTTTAACACACAACTGTTGTAGTACAGCCATAAAATTCATCATAAATCCATCACTGGCTACTTGTCTGTCATCAGCCTGTCAGAACAGTAAAAGTTATTATTATTTATTATTAATCTATGTGCTAAAGGAAGATCAATGTTTAACTCTCAGTGAGGTTACACACTTGTTTTAAAGAGCAAGTGTGCCTTGGTTCGTTTTTGTGCTGGCTGCTAAGCAAGAGGTCCATAGTTTGATCCTCAGTGACCTCACACACTTAATTTAAGGAACGTGTGGTTGGTTTGGTTGGTTAGTGTGCTGGCTGCTAAGCAAGAGGACCATAGTTTGATCCTCAGTGACCTCACACACTTAATTTAAGGAACATGTGCGGTTTGGTTGGTTAGTGTGCTGGCTGCTAAGCAAGAGGACCATAGTTTGATCCTCAGTGACCTCACACACTTATTTTAAGGAACAAGTGTGGATTGGTTGGTTATTGTGCTAACTGCTAAGCAAGAGGTCCATAGTTTGATCCTCAGTGATCTCACACCCATTTGTGAAGCCCCAACAGTAGATTTACTCACCTGCATTTGTGATTTCTTCATATTTCTTTGAAGCACAGTAGCAATGTATTCTAAACATGCCCCTCTGCTCTCACTTGATACTAGCAGACTGTGCATGACTTTAAACAACTCAATCTGCAAATCCAAAATACCATAAACGATTAATAAACTATAGAAACCACATATTTATTGTGCAGAACCAGTGACGTGTACTGCTAATGATGCACCACCTCTCACCAATGAGACCCTGAGTTTAAGTCCTAAGTGGCATGCACTTACTAGAGTGGATGCAATTAAACTGTGAAATAAAATCAAAATAAATACTAACTAGTCACTATTTAGTGGCAAATAGTTGCTATCACTCAAGAACATTCATACAAAGACAAACACACAAGAGACCATTTCCTTTGTTTGATTAATCTTCTGGTTGAGTAATAGTGACTATTAGTCACTGAATAGATACTATTAGTTAGTATTTAGCTTGATTTTATTCACAGTGTCTCACTCTGCATTGTTCAGACTTTCAGACTTAAAAAAACGTTAAAAAATGTTACTACTACAGTCGAACCTCTGTTAAGCGGCACTCTATTAAGCGGTCACCCCCTATTCAACGGTCACTTACAAAAGTCCCGAATTTTCTCTCTTATGTATACTGTAAACTTGACCCCTATTAAGCGGTCACCTCTATTAAGCGGACGCGGTCACCATATCAACGTACCAATTTGTAAACTTGCATTGTATTTCACCTTTATAAAGCGGTCACTACTGATTACACATTGATGTATTATGACACCAAATACATAAAACATGTCAACGTTCTTTTAACAGTTGTTTAGGTAACATAACATCGATAACAGATGTTCGTATTTTACGTCACTGTATATAAAGCAAATCCGCAGCACTAGCCAGTTTGTTTCGGACAGTTAATCGAAAATTCTTCTTTCACCAACTTTCGTTGCAGCCATTTAGACGAAAAACTGTCCCCTTCAAATATATATTCGCAAGGAATTTCAAGGCCAAAGCCACCACCTCTGTTTACTCGCTTGCCCTTGATTATGACTTTTCCACAGTTCGTAGGCCTCTTTAGGAACTTGCTCACCCATATAGCCATTAGTCTCGGAATATGACCAATAACTTCGGATTTGTTAGTCAGATTGTTTGGATGGAGACTCGTAGTTTGCGGCGAAGGCTGCAGTTCCATTTTGCTGGATTTTTCTCTTACGACGCCTACAGCATTTGAATCTTTGACATTGTTCGGCTCGCGCATGAGTCTATAAACGTCTTCCAGTGTTGGTTCCCACTCAGTTTGATATTCATGATATCCCCGAATAAAAGAATTCACCTTAGTAATTTCTAGAGTCATTTCAGCAAGGTTGATTTCGGACGTAGTTAAATACAGCAGATTCGGGTTGAGTATTTACGCGCTGTTGTAATCAGTGGTTGAAAGAACACGTTGCGAAGCAAAATGCAAGCCCGTGCTAGACTGAGTTGACAGCCTTATCGCGCTCGGAATCAGTGTAATTAGCTAATCGCTAAACTAATCTGGGACTCGAATTTCTATTCAGATTATTCAGGCTAAGATTGCTAAGATGTAAGTTCGTAAAAGCACTGCTTGAAATGATGTCTTTAATGCGGTTTTGTACAAATTGCAAAGCCGAAACTAAATATAGCTGTTTAATCTGTCAAGCGCCTGTGTGCAACAGACCAGAGTGTGCTTTGTTTCTGCCTGAGGAAACTCCGAATTGGAAACTTGGTGCTCGTGTCTCGAGATGTTTGTCCTGTAACACAACAGCAACAAACAGCGAAGCGAGAGATAAAGAAGTGAAAGCAAGCAATGCACATAGTACATGGAAGGGTCCACAGAAAAAAAGCAAGGAAACTGGAAAGAGAAACTGTTTAAGCTTACAACAAAGAGTTGATATGATTGACTATGCAAAAACTCACCCAAACGAGGGATATCGCAAAGTCGCGGAACACTTTCGAATTGGAAGAACGCAAGCTAGAGAATCTTGAAGGACAAAGCAGCAATTCTCGCTCAATATGAAAGCAATAAGCAATCCAGCAGGCAAAAAAGAGTTCGTACAGCGACATACGAGGAAGTTAACAAAACTTTGTGGGACTGGTATACATTGTGTAGAGAGTCAAACATACCAGTTAGCGGCCCTATGTTGCAGGAGGAGGCACTTCTAATTGCAGAAAAGCTCGGTATTAGTCGTTTCACCGCCTCGAATGGCTGGCTCCAACGATTTAAAGAACATTACAACCTTAAAAGAATGGCAACTGCCGGCGAGGACGGAGATGTTGGCATGGCCACCCTTGAGAGTTGGAATGAACGCGTTAGGGAAATAACTCGAGGATGTATGCCAGAGGATGTGTGGAACATGGACGAGACTGGAAGCTTTTGGAAAGGCTTGCCTGAAAAAAGCTTGAATGAAAAAGGAAAACGGTGCAGTGGCGGGAAGAAGGCCAAGCAGAGAAACACATGGGCATTTTTTGTAAATGCTGCTGGGGAAAAGGAGGATCCAATCGTAATCGGAAATTCTGCAAAGCCACGTTGTTTCAAGAATATGAAAGATATCAAACGGCCATATGGTTGCTGGTATTATTCCAACCCGAAAGCATGGATGAAGACCGAGATAATGGAAGAAGTGCTGAAGAGGCTTAATGCAAAGTTGAAGAGGAAAAAGCGTAGCATACTGCTGTTCATGGATCATGCTCCCTGTCACCCTCAAAGCCTCGCGGACGGCCTCTCCAATATTACGATCAAGTTTCTTCCCAAGAACACGACATCGAAGACGCAACCCCTTGACGCTGGTATTATAGCGAACTGGAAGGTGGAATACAAGAAGAAGCTCTTAAGATATGTGTGTTCCAAGTTAGAAAGGGACACTAATACAAGCGAAATTGTGAAGTCCATAAATGTATCTATGGCAATCGAATGGGGAAAACAAGCCTGGAGTGAGGTATCCCCAGATACCATAGTGAAGTGTTTCAAGAAAACCCATATGTATCCACAGGAAGAAGAAGAAGAGGACGATCCATTTGAAGGTGAAGACGAGCTACCAGCCCTGCAAAAGCTCATAGACAAGATGGGCTTTTCCTTTGATGCTGACAGATTTATTTCTGAGGAGGAAGACATAGCCGTGTGCCAGGGATTTATTGACGATTCCGATCCAAATTGGAGGGATGACCTACGGGAGCAGGTTCTTGATAACGAGGATGTTGAGCTAATGTCTGTCTCATCTGAAACTGAGGCCATGGAGGTGGAAGCCGATACTGACGAGTTTGATCCAGACCTCAAACAACCCGTTATCAAGACGGTAACGGAGGCAGAGGTGCTCGCCGAACAGCTGAAAGACTTCGCGCAATTCCATGGTCACGAAGAGCTGTCGCTAGCGCTTAGCAAAGTGAATGACATGTTTCATGAACTTAAGTTGTCTGCCCCTAAATTACAAACAACCATAACCGAGTTTTTTTCATAATACTATACTGTACTATAAACAAATCATGTTTACACCAGCGATGTGAATTTTGTGATTTTTATAGCAAGGACAAACCACTGTATCGCACAGTTTGCGACGAAAAATAATATTTTGAGTGAGCAATTTCGCACTTTATTGCTCTATTTTCTAGTGTTACTGTTTTCCAAGAATAAAATGAACATCATTCGTGATCAAATATGCACTCTTTTGTTAATTGTCTACAAAATGTGGCCAAAATAAGTAAAACCTCTTTTAAAGGGTCAACCTCTATTAAGCGGTCACTTGGATAAGTCCCGTGGGTGACCGCTTAACAGAGGTTCGACTGTAGTTAAATTCTTACCCTGACAAACTGGAGTGAATCTTGTAAAGATGCCGTAGCCAACTTTATTGCCTCTTTAGTCATGGTCTCTTTTGATGAAAAACATTTTTCAACTACTTTTGGCTGAAGGAAAAAAATTACAAAAATTAAGATGTAAAGTAAATGAACCTTCAGATTTTATCAAACTCTGAAACAACCTCTAGGCAAATCTAAGTCCAGGTCAAGGCATGGCTTACTCACATATTGGATTGCTGGAATTCAGCATGGTTTAGTGGAGG
Source organism: Actinia equina (assembly GCA_011057435.1). Taxonomy (NCBI): domain Eukaryota; kingdom Metazoa; phylum Cnidaria; class Anthozoa; order Actiniaria; family Actiniidae; genus Actinia; species Actinia equina. The sequence continues at coordinate 227,193 of WHPX01001227.1, forward strand.
GGGAATGAACTGGAGAACCAGGAGAAAGAGCCTCGAATAAAGGAAGAGACCTGACTCTTACAAACTCCTTTCACAACTGATGCCAAGCCCAGAAATCCAACCTGAGACCCCTGAGGTGAGGGGTGAGTGAACAGTTCCAAATGCACTACTCCACCCTTGATTTCCATTACTTAAGGCAAGTCATTTCCCATCATTTTTTTATATGAAAACTGCTCTACTATTTTTACAGCCTACATTATACAAAGAATGTTCAGCTCTTGCTGGCTTGGTATGCACCTGTTCAAAACTTTTCCCTGTCCATAGCTACAAAGGCAGAATGTACATTTGTTTTGATACTTACACTTTCTTCTGCAAACACAGAAAGACTGAAGAATGCCCCAAGGAATGACAACTTCTCAATCTCTTTACCAGCTGCAGCACACAAAGGAGCCGGCAACCAGCATTCGAGGTTAACAATCTTGAAAAAAAAAATTTTCAAAAGTATTTAAAAGGTTAAATCTAAGGACTACATTGAGAGAGAGAAAAAGAGCAATGATGTCCGATGTCAGCTCAAAAAAAATTAAAAAGTCTTTGAAAAAAATCAACAGAGCAAAGATAAGGGAAGAGAATTCTTCAGAAGCATAGTCAGATTATTAAGTGAATGTTTACTGCATATATTGGTTCTTAAAAATCAATGGTTATATACTTACAGCATTGCAGATGGGTCGGACTGAAGCACTCCCTAACCGCACTTCGCACAGCTCAGAGAGACTCTGTTAATGAGTGGTCAGAAAATAAATCAAATAACATAGAATTGCCTTTAAATATCATTAAAACTGTGTAGTACAGTACATGTAAGACATTGGAATACATAGTTTTGCTAACCTTAGTAAAAGAAAGACAAATCATTTATCATTAATTAAAATAGTAATAATAATAACTTTAATACTAATAACACACTTATTATACTCAAATGCTCACTAGTTAGTATATTTACCATTAATAAAGATTTATAAGTGTCATCTGCCAGAGAGGTTTTCCTCATTTCTTGCATCATTCCAATAAGTACTGGTTGAAATACCTGTAATATTGGTCCATAATTACATAACTATCTATAGTAAGAACCACCATATCTCCTAGTATTGAGACAGTTTTCTTTGTTATTCACAAGGCTTTATTTTTGTTATAACCCTCATACGAGGTCAATATATAGTTAGTTATTAACCCGCTTGATAGAGAGTTTTAGATTGCCCTCTTTTTCCTCTGCGAACAGCAAATGTGAGCACGTTTTCATGTATTTTACTTTAAATTTTACAAACCTTCTCACCAAGCGCAAATACTCTTTTGTTTTTCTACTACTTGGACTTTTTTTGCGATTCTCTTTCAGTAATTTAAAAGAATTTTTTACTGGTCAACTGACGTTTCACGTTTGCCGTGAACGTAAATCTAAAACCCTCTAATAACTATATATCAACTTTGCATTCATAATTGGGTCTGAGGCCCTCTGGATGTATATGGCTTATTGCCTCCATACTTGGTACCCCGATTTTAGTCTTATGCAAGTTAGTCTGCCATATTCTACTAAGTTTAAGATCCCCAATTTCAAGCTCCCATGTGGGATATAAAAGAAATACAAAAATGCTTCCATAATTTCTTGACATACACTACAATGGTAACTAGAATTATTTGTCGTACCGCTGTTGCAGTTTCTTGATCCTTAGCAGCACATGTGACTAGATCAGTAATAAAACCTCTTGGTAACTGTTGCTTGTTGTGTACAAGATAGTGTACCATTGGCGAATGATTGGATGGCTGATTATTGAAGCTGTGATCGATAGGATGAGAAACATCAATTTGTTTAGTTTATTACTTATCAATATTATTTTAAAGTTAGTACAAAGATTTAACCAGGAAATTCAAGAATAAGGGGGGGGGGGGGAGGGAGGGGCAGAGGGTGGGCATTACTAACAATATACTGAGTAGTTTAAGCAAAAGTAGTCACCCCGTTTACCACCCCTGGATCTTCCCCTGCACATGAAGCAAAGTCGTATGATGAATATTAGCGTTTGCATTTACTTATTACTGCTAGATATGTAAATGCTTCCATTAGTATTTTTTTTACCTATTACCCTATGGCAAGAATACATACCCCTGAGATGTTAGAACCCCTTGTAATACAAGAACAGTGGATGATATACACTGTTGTCTTTACTTGATTTACTTATTACTGCTAGATATGTAAATGCTTTAATAGTGTTTCTTTTACCTATTACCCTATGGCAAGAATACATACCCCTGAGATGTTAGAACCCCTTGTAATACAAGAACAGTGAATGATATACACTGCTGTCTTGACTGGTATAACAGATTCTTCCATTCGGTATCTTGTAATCTCTGTAAAACAATTAACAGAGATGAGATGACCTGTGGCGTAAAATAACCTTTGTGGCTTGAGCATAATGTTTTCCCATATCAGACCACTTCTCATTCTTTGTTTGAGTTGAATCCATATTCATGTGACTTATTCTCATGGACAGCCATTGAACCAAGAAATGATACTCTAGGGAATGACATGTGGATTGAAATGGACAACCATTACGCCCAAGCCAAGGAGGTCCATACAAAAGTAGGTGTCGAGCCACCATAACTGCTAAAAATTACTTCAAGCTAAAAAATTATTCATCCATTTTAACTCAGTTCTTAATTTGTTCATTCATTTTTTTATATAGGTATTAAATTATACATTCGTTCATTCATTTTTATTTTTTCAGCTAATTCGCTCCTCTCCTGGTTTTAATGCACTGACTCATTCTCATTCAGTTAATCATTCATGCATTTATTCATTCTCATTTATTTATAGTCTCAGTGCAGACTCATACCTTTGGATACCATTTATTCATTTTCTTATGCATTCATTCATTCTCATTCACTCTTTACATAGTACAGACCATACCTTTTCATTTTTTCAGTCACTCATTCATTCTCATTTCTCTATTAATTCAGTATATGTACCTTTGGATACATCTTTTCAACAATTGCTACCCGTTCATAACACTCCATCAAATACTTCAGACAATCATCTTGCGTCACCAGAATTCCAGACTTATTCCTTGGATTCCCACAAATTCTTCCCGGCGATGTTCCAAATAGAGATGAAGGTGAAATACCGTTATGTACAATGCCATCATTGATAACCATCTGTGAGGTTTCTTCGGCTATTGTTGAGCTGTCTATGCTCATTCTTGTATCACTAACTGTACTTGAAGGCAAGATTCTCTCCATGATGACTTGGTTTATTAGATCCACCATGTTGCCATAAGCTGAAATCAAAAGACAAAATTTGACAAAATTTTAATATAAGAATAAGACTAAGAATAAGGCTCAAGCATTCACTTTGATAAAGGGCTTAAGATCTGGAATTATCTGGAAAATTACAGCTAGCTCACGTCACTAGTGACCGATACCCCTTATCTTTTGTCAGAACTTCCGGCAACTTTGCTTGAAATTCCAAGTCTAATTGCAAACTACAAATCTTTCTCAAATCTTCAGCAATTCAAATTAATCTTAACTTTAAAAAATAAAGATTTTCAAGCTATTTCTCAGTGATGTGGTTGGGAAGGAAATTCTTTAGGAACATATTTTACAGTCATTCATGATAGCTAGCCTACAATTTTCTTATTAGGAGCAACACACTACTATGAAGTGTCACACTCAAAACAAGGGCAATAGTTATTTTACAGTATGTGATCACACACACACAAAAAAAAACCTCTAAAATGTGCCTGAAAATGTCTAATAATAATCTTACCACTTGATTCCTCTTTTGAAAATTCTTGAGCTAAATTTGGAAGATATGTAATGCCAGCAGAAGAATTCTAGAAACAAAAATCATACAATGTTCAACAAAATTTATCAATATTTAATGGTTATATAATAATAATTATAGATTATTATTGCCAATTATTACTGTTAATCTTGGATTTGTTCTTACCTTCCAAGAAACATTAAATATTTTGGATACAGCAGATAACAAGACCTCTTCTGTAATAGTAACCTGGAAGAATGAAAGATATTCATTTATCAAAGGAACAACATGAAGCAGTAGGAAAGAAGTGAGTACATGTATATGTTGTGTTCCACTCCACAACAGACCAATGCAACCAGGGTTCGAGTCCCACTGAAAGCTTTACTACTGCTTAATAAGTTTTATTTAAAGTGCTACTACGACGAAAATCGCTCAAACTTGGATTAAGCTGAAACTTCCTAAAAATACTCTTTAAAGGTCCAATAATCACTGTATGAAGTGTTTTCTCGATATTCAGGACGAAAGTATGATATTTTTACGATTATTTTTTGGAGTCTGTGACGTCATACACTCAACATCAAACATTGCTACATATATTTCTTTGTATATAAATCCTTAATTTATTTTATTCCTATGAAACCCAAAGGGTAGCTAATGTGCTTATTTCACATTACTTGTGACTATAATTTATATTTTGGGGTGTTTGGGTATTTCTTTCTCCCTTTACTACTGATATTTTGATCATAAACTACAAAGAAATGTATGGAGCGATGTTCGATATTGAGTGTATGACGTCACAGACTCCAAAAAATAACCGTAAAAATATCATACTTTCGTCCTGAATATCGAGAAAACACTTCATACAGTGATTATTGGACCTTTAAAGAGTATTCTTAGGACGTTTCAGCTGAATCCAAGTTTGAGCGATTTTCGTCGTAGTAGCACTTTAAACTTCAACACCACGCAACTGAACCATATATTAAGAGTGACAAAACAATGACTCCAGGCAAGTTTACGAAATGTAGTTAGGCTAACCGATTTCACCAGATTGTCCTCGTAAAAGTTGGGTCTACTGTACAGTGCGTATCAAGGGAAAATTTATGGTGGTTTATAATCTAGTGTCCATAATACAGTATATATATAGAGGTGTACCTTAATAGAGGTTTTGCTGTATTACAATATTGTAACATTACCCCTAAAATCATTAATAATGAATGGTGCCACGAAAAAAAGTAAAATGTACTACTCACCTTGGATGACTGTGTATTAGGACTTGGCTCGGTGTCTGAGCTACTATCTTTTGATCGTTTGAACTTAAACCCATCAGTGGGTGAAGAAGACATGGTAGGAGAAGATCTCTTTCCCATTTTCTCAGTAACTTCTTGGGAATCCTCAAACTCCAAAGAATGAGGGAAAGAGCCATACCCACTATCCAAGGAGTCAGACTCTGGAGTCGTGCATAATGACTTGGATAAAATTGCAGTCTGGGAATTGCACTCGGAAGACACTGGTGCCGTTGGGGGAGAAGTGGAGAGAGTTGGGGACTGGGTGAGTCTTGCCAGACGTCGTCGTCTTATCTAGAAAGCCAAAAACGTTTATATATATATATATATATATATATTCTAGATCAGGGTATGACCTACTTACAGATCGAATTGAAATTTAATAGAAACAAATGTGTAGTAAGTAGATAAGTTTATCACTGTAGGTATGAAAGTTAGTAGACTGACATTTCAGATGTTAGTCCTTCGTTGGAGTCAATATGAAAGTTAGTAAACTGACGTTTTGGACGTTAGTCCTTTGTCAGAGTCAATGACTCCAACGAAGGACTAAGGTCTGAAACGTCTGTCTACTAACTTTCATACCTACAGTGATAAAATTATCTACTACGACACATTTGTTTCAACTAGAAAACACAGACGCAGTCCAACCTAGTTCCAAAACTAGTCGTTATCTACATATTTTATACTGACATTTAGTATGTTGTGTTTAATTTATGGAGGGAGAAATACTGGAGTACCCAAAAGAAAAACCCTCATACCAAGGGAGGGCCTTTTAACAAGGCTTACTCATTGGCTTAAAAAGGGCAAACCAACCAGTAAAAAAATACTTAGGTTTATATTAAATGACAAACAAATTAACAAAAAAAAACAGATTGGCCAAAATAGGGTTCAAAAAATTGGAAAAAAATTGGGTTTCAATCAGCTGATTCAAGTCTTTGAATCTCATTATCTGCTCCAAATGGTGGCCAAACACTGAACACCATGTGTTGCCAACCATAAAGAATTCAATAAAAACTTGTGATTCAGCTGATGAACATTCAATATGAGTCACGAAATGCTGGCAACTGGCAATAAGCCCTAGACTTTTGTTATGAAAAAGAAGATAAAAACTTATGTGTTTTTCAGAACCTCCATCATGTTTCACATAGTTTGTTAGTTCACTCCTGTACATGTGCTTCAAGGTTATTTCTCAAAATGATTATTTCCTTAATTATTTCTCTTCAGTGGGTTCTCTGATTTTCCTCCCTCCACAAAATTAAGCTTGTAAATCTCAATTCAATCATGGAAGATGGGCCACAAATGTGTCTTTTATGGGCAACTAGAATTTAATATCAGACCAAAACTTTCAATATCTCTGAAAGCAACAAAGATGTTTTCTTATAAACCGAGTTCAGATTAATCCCATCGAGCATTTTTTGGAGAAATAAGATGTCCATGCATGCAGAGCAAGAAAACTTCACTTCTGTCACAGTATCTTGACTAACACAACTGACTGGATAACTTTTTATCAATAAAAGATCTACATTAAAAAGTTACATCTACTGTCTTTCCAAGAAGGAAAAAAAATAAGAATAGAGGCGACTACAGTGTATACGAGTAACCAAGGGGGGCCACATTGTTGATAAATATACCTAAGAAATTTACCATTAATAAAAATGATCTAAATATTGATACGTGGAAAGCTTTGTTAGGCGTTAGTTTACCACAAGTTAAAAAGAAGGACGCCTTAAATAAGAGTCATATAACAGATGAGGTTATATTAGTTTAAACTTATAAGATCGGAAGAAGACTAGTCACTAGATCGGGAGTTTTAACTTTTTGTTACCATGTGTAAGCTTATTTTAAGCATAAATTTATAAAAAAATCGTTCCCAAGTATTTTTAGTTTTAAAGCACTGAAAGCTTATTTTATCCATGAAAGAGCTGATATCCCAACAGAGCTCAGAATAGTCTACTAAATGACAGGCAGTTGGGTTATTCCTACAACAATCTATCTCCATTCCTGGCGTTAAAAAAAAATTTCATACAAACCTCGTCAGCTGAAAGTTCACTCATGGCGACAAGAAACACTTCGTTTTGTAATAATATAACCTTTCAAATTGTTCAAATACCCGTAGAACCAGCTCTACAGCAATAAAGAAGTATTGACTTAGCTAGAATTCATTGAATCATGTCTTATCTAAAGTCTAAAGTATTTTTTCGGAGCGGGTTTTTGTCATAAACATAGCAATGTTGTGACCGCCATGATTTTTCTGTTGTGTCATAGTGGTTCCCGTGATGCATTTGATGCGCGTGCTGCTACCCATGAGCCTTTGAATAAGAAGAGAAAAATGGACAAACGGGATGAACGAACAAATATACAGTCATTAATATAATGACATTGACTGTATGGAAGGGATTGGTCATTTGTTAATCAGAGGAGAAAGAGTGGGTGAGAAGATGAGGAGGAACTTAATTTCTTGCCAATCACTTTACTAAAGCAATTAAAAGAGAAGATATAGAAGTAGTATATAGTCCATATACTCTCATCTTTCAATTAAAAGAGAGTTGAGAAGTTTAATTAAACATTTCTTTCTTTCTTCTTTTCTTTCTTTCTTTCTTCTTTCTTCCTTTCTTCCTTTCTTCCTTTCTTCCTTTCTTCCTTTCTTCCTTTCTTTCTTTCTTTCTTTCTTTCTTTCTTTCTTTCTTTCTTCCTTTCTTCCTTTCTTTCTTTTTCCTTTCTTTCTTCCTTTCTTCCTTTCTTCCTTTCTTCCTTTCTTTCTTTCTTTCTTTCTTGCTTTCTTTCTTTCTTCCTTTCTTTCTTCCTTCCTTTCTTCCTTTCTTTCTTCCTTTCTTTCTTTCTTCCTTTCTTCCTTTCTTTCTTTCTTTCTTTCTTTCTTTCTTTCTTTCTTTCTTTCTTCCTTTCTTCCTTTCTTCCTTTCTTCCTTTCTTTCTTTCTCTCTCCACTCCCCGTGTTGCATGTAGGGTATTTTAAAGTCACGTGCTCCAAGCATCATCTTTCTTCACAGGACGCCATTTTTTCTCGAGCATCGTGTTCTACAAGGATTCAGTACCTTTACTTTGACTTTTTATCCCTTAAAGCCATGAGTCGCGATCGAGGAAATCGTGTTTTTGTTGGTCGACTACCACCCCGTATTGAAGAGAGAGAATTAGAGCGCTTTTTCCGTGGTTTTGGGCGAATTCGCGACATAAATTTGAAGACGGGTTTTGCTTTCGTGGTAAGTTTGCTTGAGCGAAGGTCAAAAATTTTCTAAAGGATCTTGCTTGATATTTCTCTCAGTTAACAAGCTCAGCTATAGATTAAATCCTTTCTTTACTGTGTCATATTCATAGTTTCCTGTTTTTAAGAGCTTAGGAAGACGTGAAACTTGCTTTTTCATTGCGTTCTTTCTTCGACTTCGGGCGTCTTTCATTCAAGCATCTTTTCACATCTTCTTTAGGAGTATTAAAACCTCTTTTATTTTCAATAGGAATTTGAAGACGAACGAGATGCAGAAGATGCTGTTTATGAATTAAATCACAAAGAACTTAAAGGAGAAAGGTAAATTTATCTTAAGCTTACCGTAGTAATTTTTTTTATTATTGGCTAATATATGAGATGGAGAAAGCTTCATTAAAGTTCAATGACATTTTAATTTAAAAATTCGAACTTGCTATATTCTAATCTTATTAATAATTAATTAATCCAATACATTGTCCCTCATTTCAATTTTCGGCCGCTATGTTTGTCTTATCCAGAGTAACGGTAGAACATGCTCATCCAAGTAGAGGTGGAGGTGGAGGAGGAGGAGGAGGTGGTGGTGGTGGTTACAATAGAAGTGAATCAAGAAGAAGTAGTTACGGGTTAGTTGAAATCACATTCAAAATATTATTGGGGTGAATGTTACATCATAGCTGCCAGGTGTTTGACGATATCAAAGCATTCCACAATAACTTTTCTTGTTAGATCAACCAACATGGCAGCTGTTTTATTATTCATATCTCATGCGTCATGTGGTTGTACCCCAAGAAAAGAACTCGCAATATATGCATGGGATATTGCATTGCTTGCCTTTGAGTTATTGTGGAACTAGAAGTTAAATATTTTCAACTTTATGGATATTCTGAAACAACCTTTAGGCTGATCAAAGTTGAGGGCGAGACCTAATAAACTTTAATCAAATATGATACTGAGTTCAGAATTCAAATTTGATACCCATATCATACAGTATAAGGCATTGGGGTGCATTAAAATGTGTCCTACAATTGGGGTTCCTGTTGTATTTCACAGCAGTACTAAATGATACTTATAATTTGAACTTTAGGCGATTTACCCAACCCTACAATACCCAATGGAAAGTCACAGTAGAGAACCTGTCTACAAGAGCAGGATGGCAGGTAAGATCCTCAGAGTCTCAATGTATTATCATTCAACCTAGGTAACACCTACAAAGTGTATTCCAAAGACCTCCAGTTTCCTACTGTCTTACATTATGTTTATCAAACCTAGTCTTCTTTAAACACATTCTGCAATCTGCATTTCAATTTTGTTTTCAGTCCTAATTGTCTTTTTCTATACATGCAAGGGCTCAGAATTAGCAGTCATTTAGCTAGACACTATCTTAGGCTGGAAGTCACATTGAATGGTCAAATGTTGATCACTGCAATGCAGCCAGTAATCATTTCATGCCAATAAGCACCTGCACAATTTCCAAAAGCACACAGAAAAAGACTGTGTGAATTTCTCATAAAGTTAATTCTAAATTACTAAAACTACTACCTGTAGGTATACTGTTAGTAATAAAGGAGTCTGCTATGCAAATTTTTTCAAGTTTAATAGCATTTTAAAGATTTAGATTACTAAGAGCCTTTGATAAGACTTTTTTTTCAGAATAAAATGGAGATGAAACGTTCTTTAATATTCATAATGAAAAATGCGTGCAATTTATAACGTTTATCGATTATCTAAGCTGACTGTATCCCCCTTTATATTGCTCTGTAGTATCATAGTTAAGACTTTGGTTAAATGGTTTGGTTGGTACCGAGATCTCAGGAATGGGCATGCTTGCTAATCTGCTAAAGAGATTTCTGGCTAGTTCTCTTTGACTTTTCTCTGGTCCTTCAACTTGATCTGGCTTGGCCACTTGGTATCCCATTTGGTTTGTCTTGGTCACCATGTTGCTGCATGGTGTCTTCCTGGTCAATTCCCTGGGGGTTTCCCATTCCAAAACTAATAGAATAGCTATGCAAATCAAGGAATGGTGGTAGTGAGATAGGTGGTGGTCCTGTCAAGGTACAGGCTGGTTAAGGCACTCTTGCATTGAACTGTACTCCCCTGGCCAATAGAACTTTGGGCAAATTTAATGGCAAAATTTGGTAGTGGTAACAAAGTGTAACTTGGACTATTTTTTGAAATGCCAGGTAAGAGTAAAAGGTGTAAGTCCAGGATGTAGTTAATACTTGCTCCCAGGATAATATTTTTGAATTCTTTTGTTAATTAAAATTGTTGAATTAACAAAAAATTCCCTTTTTTACACTTCTGGTTTGAAAAAAAAACAAAAATAATTTTACAATACTCTTTCACTTATACCTGATTTTACTTTTGAATGACTATATTTCTCACATATTTTAAAGATGTTATAAAATATTGTTTACAAGCTGTATGATTTACAGTACTGTCCAGCCTTAAGTTTGTTTTTCAGGCTTTTTCATTGTTAATAGTACATGTAATCTTTTATTCGTTAGAGTAGGCTGATTATTTTGGCATTTTGTACTGATGTGGGTCTGCTTTCCCTTACTATCACTACAATTACTATTTGATGCACACAACTCAACTCACATTTTGATTCTTACGGAGGAAGGAAAACCTGGAGAAAGACTTTTGTGGCAAAGGAAAGAATGACACATCAAACAAACTCGATTCACATGTAGCATACACATAGCCTGCGTCACATCCGGAATTTTCTTCATAAATACCATCTGCGAAACATCGCCAGAAAGCTTGTTCTGGACCCCCCGCAAATTGGGCAATTATATATAATAGATTCTGATTGGCTATTAGTTAGCTATTTGAACTCCCATTGGATAAGACAGTATTTACGAAGAAAATTACGGATGTGACGCAGGCTACATACACAGGGCTCGAACCAGCAACCTGACCCGTTGGACTCTCAGTGGTGAAGTCAATGCATTAGCAGTATACACTTCTCATGCTACTCATAAGCTACATAAATAATAAACAATTTCAAGTATCAATCGTTTTGAGTCTATTTAGTCTAAAAGTGTACTGTCATGAAATTTATTTCTCACCCTTTGCCGTTACAGGATCTTAAAGACTTCATGCGTCAGGCAGGAGACGTCACCTTCACTCAATGCCACAAGGACAGAATTGGTGAAGGGTAAGAGAGTCTTCCAAGGGTTTTATTATACAACTGTGATATCCAATGAGTAGGGGTTTTAAAAAAACATTTTGAAAAAGAAACATTTAAAACAAAAGTATTAGAAATTTTAGATGACCTCAAAAGGTCGTTCTCTACAAAATTTATCCTAGATTACTTGTGCACATATTTAACCTCTTCTCTAAGTAAACTTGACTAACTGAACTGTGTTTCTTAAATTGCGTTTTTTTTTTTATTCTTTCCTGGCAGTGCGGTTGACTTTGCTTCAGAGAGTGACATGAGGCGTGCCATCAAGAAACTTGATGGATCTGAATTATTGGGTAAAAGGATTCGAATCGTAGAGGTAAATAAATACTTTGCTATATAAGATAAATATAAACTTAAAAACAGACTTAAATTGTGTGTTTAATTTGTAGAATACAAGATCTGGTAGATCATCCAGACGATCTAGATCAAAATCTAGATCTGTTTCTCCTTTCCGCAAAAGAAAGTAAGTAATACTTCTGTCATTCATTTTGAAGTGCCAACCAAATGAAATTTTATTTACACATTTCTTTACTTTTTCAGCTTTGATCGCTCCAGATCACGCTCTCCTCGTCGCTCCATTTCACCTCGCAGGTCTCCATCACCAGGTGTCAGCCGTCGACGCTCACTGTCTCCTCGCCGAGATGACTTGGCTCAGTAAATCCATGGCTTAACCATCACAGATTTCAGTATTGTGCCAGTCATTAGGTGGCAAATACCACCAATAACCCTTTTCTCTAGCCTAGGGTTTATTATATGGAAGTAGCACAAAAAGCCTTGGATTCTATTCTTATTTCATTGTTCAACTTTAAGAGAAAAAAATAGATGACTTGTTAATGAAATTTGGCTTAGGTACTAGGACTATCCTCGAGATATGACCAGATTTCTTGGTTGCCATTTTTCCGCGTATCTATAGTATTAGTTTTTATGATCAAAATATTGAGTATTGACACAAAGATATGTAATCTTTTTTCGTTTATTATTCATCCTATTTTTAGCAATTGAAACGAAGTAAGTAAAGACGAACATCTTTTTTTCCGAAATATAATCATTATGAATTTCTGGGGATTCTGTCTTTTTGTTGTCCTATTTTTTTAGTTACTTATTTGTCAGATTTTGACCCCGTTATATTAAAATTTCCAAACTTCTTTGCATGTTACACCGTCGTATTACGTATCGCGATCTTGTTCTAGCGTTACTGCGGTCTTTGCATGACGTAAAATTGAATTTTACTTTTTGCAGCAATTTTAAGATAATGCAAGAGATAATAGACTATAGTTCATTTTCTCTTGCCTAATGCCTATCCTTGCAATGAAATGTTATGCGCGACAGTAATAATTTAATTGTAAATAATTAAGACCTAAGCAAAATCTTAGTTTCAATGTTTTCCAGGAAATAAAAGGTCATTTAAATGACAAATAGAATGTTCGCAAGTTGTCTGATTACTCGCGACATTTTAGCGGCATATATCTATGTTGGATCCGGACGCTGAAGTGTTCTAAAGGAATAAGCGATATAAACAAAAACTTTTCTTTATTCGTCTGTCCGAATTTTTACCCATTCGTTTCATCAAGGAAGAAACTGATATAGTAAAACTATTGAACTCGAACCACATTTTAGCCTTTTTTCCTGTCAAAACCGCAAACAATAGAACCACACTACAGCCTGAAGCGTTTATTATGCAAATTTGTAAGGCACCTCGTTAGACCGTCTCAGAATTTAAAAAATTACATCAAATGGAGGCCATAAAAACTGTCGGTAAAATTCAAAACAAGTTATGGAAAGAAAAAAGTACTTTTCGCGCCCCAAAATTTGGTTCCCTTTACTATTTCCACTGCAATTTCGTTTTACCGGAACGGTTAAGTGTGTTGTTAACACTTTTATTGTCCCTAACCTCAATACTTCATTTAATCATAATTATTTTCTCTCGAGAAAATAAACGCACCAATCAGAGCGAACGATCTTTTATGTTTTGTTTTAGTTGAAGATGGTAGCCTGGCTAGTTCTCACAGGTGTTGCTTTTACATTTGTAAACTGATCCAGATATCTGTACTCAAAATGGTTAATTCATGATAATGTTACTACCATTTTGAGCAAACATTTTGGTATTTTTGGGTAAACAGTTTTTCGTTTACATAAACTACAATTCAAGAGCTTTAATAGCAGAAAGCGAAAAGAAGAAAAAATAACGATCTGACTACGTGGGTCGTGTATACTGGACAAATCCAGGTTCGTAGGGACAAGACTTGTGATATCGTTCAAATGTATCGACCATAAATAAACTTGATACTAGCACTGAGCGCGCAAGAGCAGGAAAATGCTGAAATAAATTTTATCACTTGATTTAAAGCCGGTTCTGCAAATAGTATCAAAACCCAAGAAATTACGTAAAATATGGACATTTCCTTGATATCGACATGTTTTAGATTTACTAGAGAAGAGAATTAGAATGTATTTATTTTATACGTAACATTTAACGTAAGTTGAATTTGTAACACTTTACCTTATTTTTCATATACATACAGTGAACTTTTTTTCTTGCAGCTGGTAGGTGACCCTCCTCTCCCTCATTCAGGCCCATTTTTTCAGTCTGGATAAGTTTTGAAGGAGGAAATGAAAAGCGATCAGCATCTGGTATTTAGGACAAATATCAATCACACCCTCCCGTCCCTCGTACTTTAGCGAAATTCCACAAATCTTACAAAGGGTGGGGGAGGATGCTCCATGGAACTCACGGAGCCAACCGTAATGATTTTCGTGTCGCTTCATCTTGAAAAAACAACGATTCATCAGTTTTCCATATGTGATTACTAAGTAACTAAGCTATACCATTTATAAATTCATTAACTCTCGATCTTAATGAGCTCATTCAGATTTCCTACTTACTACCTACTTGTGTAACTCCATATTAGGCCAGCTTCTTGACCAAGCATAGGTTTTGGTTGGAATAAAAGCGTTTCCATAACCTTCCTTTGAAAAATTTATATCTTCCGACAATGACTTCGAATAAAGACAACCAAAACCTTTTTTTGGCAACAGCAAATTCATTATGAGTGCAGTCCAAGATCCCATACCCAGAACCCACGTTCCTCTTGGTCAGGACGAAATGTTGCTGATGAAGAGAAACTGCGGGGTCAAGGTACAGCCAATTATTCATTGGTGTTCTTTTGCAGGTAAAACGATGAGTTACCTCAAAGTAAAAAGTGGATACCTCGAATTCAGCGGTATAAAACTTGAAGAAAGTGACGTAGACAAAGAGGAAGTCTGCAGACGACTCCACCAACTCATGGCGATGCAAAACATCCTTGACAATCTACCACTGACACAAAACATCGTGGATTCACAATCCCATTCAACAGTTCCACCATCCATTCCATCAAGCAAAGACACTCGCTTTGGTATTCTCTCTAAATCTTGGAATTTTCCCAATTTAGAGCTCCCTCGACAAATGTGTCGTTCTGCTGATTTTTACGAAACGAGGTTCAGAAAACCTACCCGATACGCCTCTGTATCGGATCTTCCCCAAATATCGAAAAGCGAAGAAATAAAGCTTCCGTTAATTTTGAAATTCTCGAAGAAAAATTCAGCTCAGTTGAAAGATGAGTTTTTTATTCAAGGACGAAACCTTCCTTCGGTAGAAAAAAACGCAAAAGAACAAGACGAATTGAATCGATGCACTTCGAGGTCCTCTCACGTTCAAACTCCTACGTCAACGGTTTATGCGCATGCGTTTTCTAGATGTGTTAAGATGACAAGCAACAACTTGGTAAAGTTGAGCAAAGAAGGGAAACAAAGTGATTTTGAGATGGAATTTCCTTTAACTGTCAGGCAATGCTTTCCAACCACGGACACCCCGGTAAGAAACGATGAAAAAAACTCGGCTGAAAAAAATACGAACAATGAAATCCAACCAATGGAAAGAAAACTTAAGTTTAACAAGTACGTTCAATGTCGGTTTGGCAGAAGCCTGGGAACTAGAACCAAGCAACATTCGAAATCACCTGCGCAGACTGGAGACGGGGGAAAACAAGGTAGGAAAGTTCAGAACAGGATTGGAATCGAAGCAGATGCTGTTGAAAATGTCGTGGAGGGAATCTTTGGAAGTCGGGAAAAGGATGATGGGAATGATCATGTGACTGGAGAGTTTTTATCGTGTTCTGGTCTTGACCTGTTAAATCCTGTGAACTCAGCCTTGATCGATTGACTCAATGGTGTTTCCTTATGGTGAGGACACCTATTAGCCATTCCGAGGTTGACCAAAAAAAACAGGATCGCGTTTGACCCATTCCACCCAGTTTTTCCTCAATCTCGGAAAGGCTACAGTAGTAGGACCGCGCTTGTGAGTCATGCATTTCCAAGAGCGTAAAATCCGACGAAAGACCAGACATGGCGGCCATGTTGGATGGTCATGATGACGCTACACAATAACGTCTGCACACAATAATTGTTATAACGTCTGATACTCAAGCTTTGGGGATTAAAGGATTTTTGCAAGTCGATTCTGATGCTATAATGATTGCGATTTCTGAGTTTATTCAGGCTTTTATTTTGATACTAAGAATAATGAAAGCCTAAAACATGCCAAATGTATTACACACCTTGAATTGTAAAATGTACTTGATAAATAAATAAAAATAGAATGAAGGAAACATAATCGATAAAGTAAAAGAGGAAGAAGAAGAAGAAGAAGTCCATAAAAAGAAGAATGTCCAAAATTACTTACATGCAAAATTGTAATCCTCTTTATTGCGTTACTTGAAGCCTCTATATATTGTGATTGGGATATCCTACACTATTGCGTCATATAAGTCCTTTCATTGCTATCGTCCGCCGGGTGTATCTTTTAATGGCACCAGAAATAGAATCATCATATTAAGAACTTAGTACCTGAAATCTTTAGTGACGTATAAAAACGTCTGTGTCATGATCGACTAGTGTAATAGCAAAAACAGCACTTAGCTACTAATTGTGTAACCATGACATTTTTGATATCATTAATTGGGACTTGATAAAATTTCATGTTTGAGTCTGCTGTTAGCAAACAACAAATAATCTAGTGCATTTTACATAACTAACTGTCGACTAAATGAATGAAAAATGACAGTGTTAATCATGTTCATGCAGGTCGGAATTTAAAAGCAGATGGAGTTTTTGAAGAAAATTTGTAAGCCAGGTTTTTTTTCGAGGATGTTTAAGTAGCGATCTGTAAATGTATAATTTACAACATCAAAAAGACGTAACAATAAGAAAAGAATAGGCAGGTTATTACAAATCATGACATGTGACTATTTACTATAGCTAACGAGCTGATAAACTGAAAATGAAAATTTGAAATACAAAATCTGATGACTCAGTGTTTGATCTGGTATCAATTAATTCTGAAGAACGAAGCTAAACTTGTTTCTAAACTTATCGACGTCTGTAAATATTTAAGGGCACAAATTAATTTCGATTTGCAAGATGTAGTTTTCATGGTAAGGTTTATATTGGTGGCGAGGATGTATCGTGTTCTTGGTCTAGGTTTCTTGATGTTGAAGGATGTATTGTATTCTTGGTTTTGCAGGATGTGTTGTATTCTTGATCAGGTTTCTTGGTGTTGCAGGATGTATGGTATTCTTGATCAGGTTTCTTGGTTTTGCAGGATGTGTTGTATTCTTGGTTAGGTTTTTTGGTGTTGCAGGATGTATCGTATTCTTGGTTAGGTTTCCTGGTGTTGCAGGATGTATTGTATTCTTGGTCAGGTTTCTTGGTGTTGCAGGATGTATTGTATTCTTGGTCAGGTTTCTTGATGTTGCAGGATGTATTGTTTTCCTGGTGTTGCAAGATGTATTGTATTCTTGGTCAGGTTTCTTGATGTTGCAGGATGTATTATATTCTTGGTCAGGTTTTTCTTCGTACATTCTCCATGTTAGTAGAACATCATTCAGATTGTGTTTTCCTATTTTCCTGTAACATGCGCATTACTATTGTCTTCTTGGTTTCTTCATTTCTTACTTCGTTTCAACGCTATCCTTCTCTCTGCCAAGCTCAAAGTGTCTTTCCTCGCCAACCTTCGCTTATGCAGCTCTTCTTTCCCAATCAAAAGAGGTACTGACCCTCTATCTTTCCATCCTTCACCACGGCATGGAATCGACCCGCGATTTCCATGGAAAAGATTGACTTTTTCCCGCCACGCTGACGTACGATAGATTGGAGGTAGATTAGATTTAGTTTTCCCCGCATCTTGTGTCAGACTAACCATATCTTCTTGGGACCTTAATGGAAGAATATGCAAAGTTTGCTCAACTTTTTCATTTCTGCTATCTGTAGACGTCGAAGGTCTACTACATGACTCAGAAGCTGCGCAATCCTCGTTAGAAAACTCTCCCCAAAGAGATCTGTCGTATTCTGTGATTCCACATGATGACGCCGTGCTGGCTCGCGGAACCCATGTTTTCGACAAATCGTCTTTCTTGAAATCTCTTGGAAACTGAAACCCATGTGTTGTTTCGTTTTTAAACGGCACAAGTCGTGAAACTGGAACACTCAACGTCCTCCTCTGTGGCCTATGCTGTTCTTGATGTTTCTTTATTGCCTCTTCTAATATTTTCTCCGGTCTTTTACTCTTTCTCGCAGTGTTGTTTCCAAATTCATTTACAGTTTGAACTATCTCGGTGGTTTCTTTTCTTGGAAGTAAGTTCCCTTCTCTCGCCTTTCGTATGGCTTCGATGTAAAGTTGTTCTATTCTCTTCTCGCTGTTGCTTAAGTTCCTTTTGTCAGTTCTTGTTCTGGTTTTTCTTCCCATTTTATCGAGCAACTGAAATATTAAAAAAATACGTTACAGAATATTCCCGTTTTTCATTCGTTAAATACTGCTTAGTTGAAATGCATTCACAAGCTGTCAGTGACAACACTCATACTAGCTTTTGTTTTCAAAATGTTTTTTACTGCTCCCAAATTTAATACTTAATATATAAGTTAGCGATGCTTCAATGTTTTGGCTGATCAGTGAAGCTAGAGCCAATAATATTCCATAAACTTTTGTTATGTTCTCTATAAAGCCTATTTGTATCACGTACTCACTTAGATGTCGAAAAAAAGATTAAAAAGGTTACCTTAGAAGATTACTATTGTTTTTAATTCATATGAATTACACTCGTTGTAGTTTCTTCTCTGCAAAGATATATGTCTGCAAGTCAGGATAACAAACGCTGCCCAAAAACTTTGCTGTCTACATTCAATCTACATTCAAATCTCAATTTGAATTGATCTTGATTTTTCTAGAAAAAGTTCAAATTGTTTCCAAACAGCTAGAAAACACCGTATATGTACCTATTAAACTCAGATCTATAAAACATGATTCTAATGTTCCTCCTTACCGTAATTATGAAGGCGATTTATTCGGCAACTTCATTAGCCATATTACAAGTAAATTGTTATTTTTCCTTCTGTTTTGCTCCTCAAGACAAACAGATATATGACGTGTTTTCATTTTGATAATTTAGGGTTATGAATTCAGTGTTTGTGCAAATTTGTATTGGACAATATGAAGCTTTCGAAAGAAACCGCAAACTGTCCATATCCGAGAGAATATATAAATACATTGAGTGCAGGTGACCAGAGCAACACGTAGGACAAAAGATGATTTATTAGTGTCTGTCGCTTTCGTTTTATTTCATTAATCTTCTGTACTGTTTTACTGTTTAGGTAAACAGTTGGCCGAGTCCAAAAAGGCTTTATTAATAAAGGAGAGCGTATCAATGATAGTAGCATCGTACAGAAGGAGAAATGAAGATAAAATACACGAGAGGACGTAAGGAAAAGGGAAGGAAAGGTAGAAAGGAATGAATATAAGGAAGAAAGGAAGAATAAGTAAGACAAAGAGAAGGAGAAATGTTTAGTAAAGAAAGTAAGAATGAGGAGAGAGTACATCGAAAGCAGATAGTATGGAAAAGAAAGAAATGAAGAATAGAAGAAAAGAGGAAAAGAAAATGAAAGGAAGGATATCCCCAAGGTAATTTAACCAGAAGCACTAAAAAAGGAAGAAAGGATGGTTAGAGAAATTGAAATAAAGAATAAGGAAACCAAAGTAAATGAGAAGGAATGGAGAAAGAAAAGGAGAAATGATGGAAAGGATCGATGGAAAATCGAAAGAAAAAAATGAAAGAAAATATGAAAACATTGATGAATTAAAGACAGGGAGAAAGAATTGAAGGACAGACAGTAAACTAAAGACTGAGCAAATATAACTGCCGGATATTCTTGGAACATTATTTAATCTTCATGTATACTTTAAAGTTACTCAACGAATACTATATAGGGTTCTTTATGAATGAACATTTATAATAATGATAAACGTTTCATCTACGAATGGTAAACACGACGAACAGCAAAGATGAGTAAAATGTTAATGATATTGTAGACGGCATGTTTGAACAAATACAAGCAAACAGATTAGACCAGTGTAGACATATTTGTCTAACGTACAAACATGTTTAGCTTTATCAGAGTCAGCATTTTCGACATGTCACAGGGCTAAAATGTGTTTGCTTGCCTAAAGTTTGATACTCAGATTAATGTTCATCAAATGAATCACAATTTTTCAATAGAATTCTTTTTGGCTGACAGCACACTGTGGTCAGTTGAAGAAGTTTGTACTGTTTCAGCGCCCAGTTGTACGAAGCCTGAATAGCGCTATCCGTGCGGGTAAATACTTATCCAGTGGATAAGTTAATGCTGTTTTCCAATAAATTTATCCACCGGATAAGATTTATCCGTCGGATAGCGCTATCCAGGCTACGTACAACCGGTCCCAGTAGCATCATGCGAAATGTGTATAGATATCAAACAAATGATTATACAGCAGTGTATGGCCTAACGTAATTCATATCTACCAAGAGAATATGAACTAAGAGAAGGAATCCCCGAGCCCCATCATGTACACACTTTGATGCTATTTTTAGAATGTATTCTAAAAATATCATCCAATGATATCATTTATTTGATCATTTGATTTTCTGCGCGCTCTACGCTGTTTGCTAACGTTTTTTGTGCTTTTCTTTTCTTTTCAAACAGCATAGAGCGCGCGCAGTAAATGCGCTTGCAGAAAAACAAATGGTTTAAAAATAGCATCAAACTGTGCACCTGATGGTTACAAGGCTATATAGGGGGGATTCCTTCTCTTAGTTCATTTTCTCTTGTATCTACACATTGAGATCACTGTTTTACCACCATTTCGAGCAGATATTAAAACTCAAAGACTGAAATTTATCAGCTGACGAAACCTACCAATAGAAATGTATGGACTGAAATGATAAGCTTTCAAGTTACAACCTCGTTCCCAGGGCCAATTCTTCTAGCTTTTTTTTTCACAATGGCGGCGGTCGAAGGGAAAAGGATACAACTCAAACAAATAATCTCATTCCAAGCTCAAGTAACGTATGGTTTGTAATGAGAAAATATTAAACCCAAGCTAACATGCCTATTTTGATAGATGACGACTAGTATTAGAACTAGTTTAGACTGCGACTAGTATTAGAACTAGTTTAGACTGCGACTAGTATTAGAACTAGTTTAGACTGCGACTAGTATTAGAACTAGTTTAGACTGCGACTAGTATTAGAACTAGTTTAGACTGCGACTAGTATTAGAACTAGTTTAGACTGCGACTAGTATTAGAACTAGTTTAGACTGCGACTAGTATTAGAACTAGTTTAGACTGCGACTAGTATTAGAACTAGTTTAGACTGCGACTAGTATTAGAACTAGTTTAGACTGCGACTAGTATTAGAACTAGTTTAGACTGCGCTTTATAAACCTCTTCATTATTCTCTTTTTTTCTCATTGACTCCGACGAAGGACTAACGTCCGAAACGTCAGTTATTCTGTTCTCATTACGGTGAAAAGATTATACTACTATTTTTTAAAAGCCTTATTTTGTCGAGACAGAAAATTGTACGATTTCGCTCGTGTGATTAAAAAACTTTGTATTTTCTGACAATTTCATGGAACACTTTGAATGATGACGTCCACCAGTTTTTTTTATTAACCTTATCGTTTTGTCGAGACAGAAATTTGAATATGATTGCGCGCGTGTGTGATTAATTAACAATTTACAGTTCATTAAGCAATTTTTTTTTTCTTTCCATAACTTTCGTAAGTTAATGAAACGATATTGTACTGCATCCTGGTTTCCTAATTTCCTACCATCATTGCGTCGGTGGCAAAAGCAAGAAATTTCAATGGTTGTTATCAATATAGTGTTATCTGCAATGGAGCCTTGAATGAAACTCTTGAGCAAAGCGCCAAAACCACCGGAATAGCAGCAACAACTCATTCAATAAAGTAAGGATTCTTGTTTTGAAAGAGTAATTATAGGCTACCGCGGGGACAAAAACGACAAATGAGTGCTTGGTTATTTGCTCGTTAAAATACTACATCCTCTTGAATCCCTTGGATATAGTAATTTGGACGACTTTACTAAAGTATTACACTTTGTATAAGCTTTGTATGATAAAGACTGTTTTTGGATATTTTTGGAGGCTGAAATTAAGTTAGAAGATGAGTGCTTCAGACGAGGAAAGCTCAGTTCGACTTCCAGTCATTCTCAATATTGATCCAATATGGCCGCCTCACATGAGAAGAATTCGAAGCGACAGCCAAAACATTTTCAACACTTGCTGAAAAGAAAGAAAGGTTTATTGATGTTTTGGGGTAAAAATCCTCTTTGAGAAGCATTTTCGAGTGATTATAGAAATAAAGGGGATACTCTTTTGACAGTTATGGAAAGAGTGCAACGGAAGGAAGTGCACCAAAGGAACATCTTGATGAAGATTCAGAACCAAGTATTAAGAAATTTAAAGACAGACACCAAAGAACTGGGAAATAGTGACACAAGTTTCAGTGAAGATAAAAATGGCTATCATTAACAATTCAAGCGGGTTTCAGAACGACATGAAACGATTAAAGATACAGAGAAAAAAGAAAAATGTGATGCAAGGCAAGTCTTCTGAGCGTTCAAAGGAAGTTCCAAAAAAGTTGAAAAAAAATGATAAAGATACTTTGCATTCGCATAGGGTAGGAGACGATGAAGTCGAAATTAATGTGCCTCAAGGAAGAAAATTCGAAGCTCATGAAAGCAAGAAAGTTCACGGAAATAAAGTTTCAAGTTCCTTTTCAAGGAGGAGAAGGATAAGGCTCACATAACTCCAAATGAAACAGATAGTACTCAACAACAAACAAAATTGGGTCTTAGAGGAAAAAATAGCGGTCAAGAGGATAAGAAAACAAAAGACACCCAAAAATAAGCGGAAAGGGAAAAGATAATTATGCGAAACCAGAGGAAATTGAATAAATACTCTTATCACGAGCACCTATTTATGTTAGTCACTAAACTCAGTGAATCAAGAGCCTACTCAAGTCAATGAAGTAAAAATTCAAAATGAATTCACAAAAACTGAAAATGCAAATCCTAAAAGCAGAAAGGAAAAGGCTGTCAGATCACCAGAAATTGAAGAAAACACAAATGAAAATGAACTGAATTCTCTCTTACCGGAAATAGAAAGTAATAAAAGTATTGACAGGAAAAGACCGGTCATGGATCCACGATTCACGAAACTTTTGAACACTCTGGTAGAGTGATAAAAAGATAGGGCCGAAGCCACGTATTTAAATTTCACAAAAAACTTGATTTTCTGTACAGAATCGATGATTTATAAAAGATTGATCGCAGATTGTTTTATTTGAGGCATAAATTTCAGTAGTTAAACAAACAAAACTCCTCTAGAAAACTACACAGTTGCTAAGCAACTAGTTCATATTAGCCATTCTAAGTTGGAGGGAAAATAATTGCTACAAATTTCGCGTTCTGATTGGTTGAGAGTGCGTGCTTTATGAGGACACACAGCACAATTGCGCACTCTCAGTTGCGCCATTCCTATCAAATAAAAAGGTTTTAGTAATTTGTATTTTATAAGAAACACTGCACACAGACTGACGCGCGCGCGTTTTCTGCTTTAAGATTTAATGCATTGCTGCACAGAATTTGATAGACCAGTGAAACACGTACACACCCCAAGGAGAAACAGGTCTGAACGTGCAGGGGTTCACGAAAGAAAACCGTAGCTCTAAATTTCAATCTTCATAAGTTTAAATATAATACGGCATGTATCCTTCAAGCACAGATCGTGGAAGAAAACAGCGTTGTCCTGATTTCTGCGTTTTTCGTTACCGAGAGTTCTTTTCTCAAACTCCTTCGTAGCTTGTTCTTTGTTCGGGACAAGCTGCTTGATCAGGCGCTGGAAGCGAGGATCTTCCGTTGGATTGTGGATAAGATAACCCTCTCCTCTTTCATTCACTTCACAGCTACTGCTATGGGATTGACTGGGATGCACCCTTACTATAATGGCGCCTTTGTCATTAATTTCTGTCGTCCTGCTTGACCCATCAATACGTATACCCAATTGTTCTTTCTCCGTTTTCCCGGTTTTTACTTTTGACGTAGTTTCATTCATGCCACTGCTTGATGAGTTATCTTTATTTCGTAATTTTGGTCTGAGTGAATTACCATGAACTCTTTTCCTTTCCAATGACCTATCTTCTTTCGTTTCCCTCGATCTTCTTTCCTTGTTTTCTTTCTGGCACAAAAGCAACACTTCATTATATTCTTCCTCTGAAGACAAATCCTCAACATCACCGTCATAAGAGTCATTCCCTAAACATCTCAACGATTCCATTCACTACGCGACAGAAAATTCAGGTTTTGAGAACATTCTTAGCACAAGCATAAATTAATTGCTATTGCATGTAGCTTCTTGGATTTGACTGAAAGTATATCGAGTGGTGATACCGTATAGTTTACACGAGAAACGTTTATGTTGACTTTGTTACATACGTGTAAGACGGGATTGTGTCAACAAGAAAGGACTTCCAATTCAAACTAAAATGCAATTTCGAAAAGAAGAATTGAAAAGATCGAAAGTTTATACTTAAAAAAGTATGTCCCGATTCTCTTAGAAAACGATGCTACAGCATGTTTATTTTTTTTAATGTGAAGTACGTACAAGGAATAAGAATCAAATGAGAGGGGCAACATGAAATTGGTTTCATTTTAAGATGCATATAATAGATGGAATAGTAATCCCTATGACGTCATCATCCTGATGGAAGATTCCACCGAACATAGGCCTAGCATTGCCATGAACACGCTATTGGCGCTAGGCATTTGGGGTAGTTGGGGTTCTCCATTCATGTTACGCTAAGCTTAGATGCTCTTGCTTTCTATTATTCCTATCATTAGTTAATTTGTACTTGCCGAATATCTCAGGGCCGTAGCCACCCTAAGGCAAGCGAGGCAGTTGCTTCGATGAAAGATACTTTTAGATTTACGTTCACGGCAAACGTCAAACGTCAGTTGACAAGTGAAAAAGTATTTTCCATTACTGAAAAGAACTTGCAAAAGAATCCAAGTAGTAGGAAAACAAAAGAATATTTGTGTGTAGTGAGAAAGTTTGTAAAAGTTTAAGTAAAATATATACAGGAAAACGATGAAAACGTGGTCACGTTTGCGGTTTGCGGGAAGGAAAAATTGCAATCTAAAACTCTCTAAAATGTCACAAATGCCCAGTAATACTCAATGCGAAATCGCTTCCCTAAAGGTCTCCATTTCAAAACATTTCGGGGGACAGGCATGTCCCCCTCCCCCCTTCCCCACCTTGGCCACAAAATACGAACGACTCTTTTCTTGGTACTGGCTTACTTACCACGGCAAATGCCCCGCAGTTTTTAATTTTTGAAGATTTCTCAACTAAAAAAAATTGTATTTCGTCTCGAATTTATGAGAGAAAAAAAAAACTTTAAGAAAAAAAGAAAAGAAAAAAAAAGTTAAAAAAAGTTAAGTAGGCATAAGTCACCCATGCAGGGACTCACTTCGCTCAACCGGACTTGACTTAGTGTCATTGAAGCCCGAGTTTTTTCCACTGGGCCACGTTTCCAGGTGTATCAACATAACAATAGCAGTGAAAACAATGCACCGAATAGACTAGACTTTTTAACATTAAATTTTCAACCGATTCCGTGCGTGGCAGAGATGCAAGGGATTAGCCGATATGGTCTGGGGGCCGGCTGGTCTCTCCCCTGATGCTCCGGCTAGAACATTTTCTTGCGTAATTCGTACACCCAAGGGCAGAAGGATTTAATTGCCGTCAGGTCCGAAGTCCATACGCCGCCTCAGCTCTGCGGATGTCTCGGGGGTATGGCACAATAAAATCGATTATTTCTCTTTTTCTTCTTTTTTTTTCTTCTTTACTTTATTCCTTTCTTTCTTTTTCTTTCTTTCTTTTTTAAATTAAATATCTGTCGGATAAGAAAAAGGGAACTGGGAACAGTTTACTGAAAAAGCGCTTTAGTTTTATTTTTATTTACTAACTATGCTTCCAACAAACGTTTGAGTTGTTTGTAACGACTCGTTACTTATTTCCAGCGTCCCATTTCTTAACTTGCCGCATCTTCTTTCTCATTTCCAGTTAACATGTTTCTTATTTGAAGCAACTCGTTTCTCATTTGCAGCTACTCGACTTAATCGTTTCTTAATTTCAGCAAACCCGCATTACATGCAGCAACTCGTTTCTCATTTCCAGCAACTTGTTTCAAATTTTCGATTCAGCAGCTCGCCTAAAACGAGGAACTCAGTCGTTTCTTATTTGCAGCAACTCGACTAGTTGTTTCCTAATTGTAGCAAACCCGCCTAACATGCAGCAACTCGTTTCACGTTTCCAGCAACGCATTTCTTATTTACAGCAACTCGTTCTTTTTTTATTTTAAGCAGCTCGTCTCTAGTAATATCTTATATTTTGAAGGTCGTCTAACTAGTTGCATTTCCCTTATGGGCGACCACATGCAGGTTTGAAGACGATTTGAATATAGTACGTATAATCCATATAACTCTCTTCTCGCAAAATAATCACACGTGCCTGCCGATCGTCAGAGATGGAGGGGAAGATGCTACCACGCACGTAAAATGTTAAGGGAAGATAGTATAGCCGGTAGTGACTGCATAATTGGAAATAAAAGATTTCGTCCATTCGAGCAGCATATCTAGTACTTTCTGTAGCTCATTAGAGTTTTGCCAATTGGTTTAATGTACAATTATCATTTCATTAACTTACAATTGTTTGATGTAAGCCAATTTAGTTTCTATGGCAACGTAAAGGCCTTTGTAATCCTGCAAACAAAACCGTTTACTTAGTATTGTTACGACCATTATC
This sequence comes from Actinia equina, assembly GCA_011057435.1. NCBI lineage: Eukaryota > Metazoa > Cnidaria > Anthozoa > Actiniaria > Actiniidae > Actinia > Actinia equina. Next base: position 253,902 of record WHPX01001227.1, read on the forward strand.
GAATAGATCACCTGCAAACAATACTCCAAAGGACATGTCAACAAAGAACTTAGCGAAGTCATTATATACAGGCTATCACGTCCTCGATTCATCACTAAGGCGTGAATTTGTAACTCCTGCTGGAAAGCGATAGTCTGCTGGGCTCAGTCAGTGAAATTTTAGGAGAACTCGCTAACGATGTCATACGAGTGAAGAGTAGATCTACATTTGATAGTTTGACTTGCACGGAATCTAAAGAGGCCACCGCAAAGCTTGACCAAATGAGTTTTTTGGCGACCGACAAAGTACCAACTTAAGTTCATGATGGGTCGTTGTTAATGGTCCAGATAAAAACTAATTTTAGAGAGTGTCTTCTTTCCGAGCACAGGAAAAAACGGCGATTTTAATAGGCAATTACAGAAACTTGCTGCTCATGACGTTCATAGTTTGAAAAGGTTTTAAAAGTGCTTTCAAGAAGACATTCAAGACATTATCAAAACATCCGCTGTTGAAGAAGCTCAAGTAGCACAAAAGCCAGGAAAAAAGGTTGCATAACAAATCAGCATAATTAAGCAAGTTTTTGCACAAGCATCTTTTATCGCAGGAAAAGGTTTACCGTACGCCTTTAACAGAACTTTGGCCAAACAGTTGATAGAGTTGAGTGGAAAATAAACGAGAAAGTCTGGAAAGCAGGCCTTAGGGATTTACTTTTACAGAAAGCTAAAGTTGGTTAACCTCATAAATTTTCGGTCTTGTTCTGCTTTTATTTGTACGACTATTCTACGTTTAGTGGCCTTGGAAGTCCAAAAGCATCGTTAATATTATACATGGACGCAAGTTTTAATACTATGAGACAGGAGAGAATCGATAAACAATTGCATGACTGCAAATGTGTTGACTATGGACAAATAGACGCAAAGAAAATTGAGCGTCTCAAAAAAATTAGACAGAAAGAAATCTGCCCTTGGAAGGAAGTTTCAGTGTTCAGAGATGATGAGATAAAGAATGACTCTGAAGTGGAGCAGGATAAGGGAAACAAACCAATGTTTCCTCCCATCTTTCACGTCTCCATGAAAAGTGCCTCGGACTACCACACGCTTTTCGATACGACAGATCTGAACAGCTCGTTCTCCAGAGGAAAGAAAACTTACAAATCTCATGATGGTAGAGTTAAAGCAGATGTACGTAAGTCTAGACGAAGCAAAGATAGTTCGTTTTCTAGTTTACCTCCCTTGTAAAAAGTAGTTCATTGACAAAATAGTCTTGGCACGATAGATGAGCAAAATCCTTAGATGAGAACAGCACAGCCTTTCTTGTCAAAATCTAGATCGACAGCATCGCTGTCTTTACTTGGATTGCTAGCTATTACATGAGGTAGAAGCATGCCACAGCACAGCCAAAAAGAACCGAACTAAAACAGCATCGATTCTAATGTTGTAAGAGATTCTTAATATGAGTTTTTCATAATAACGAAAGAAGAAAACGAAACTGAAACCTCGAGCTTTGAGCTCCTTTATGCTGCAAAATATAGAATAGCAAACATCTGGCAAAATCATGATTGCCTCCACAATTGTTTTTGTTAAGAAAATGATTTTCAAAACTAGACTTCACTTTTAATGTAACAACTAAACATTTGTGCGCTTTTTGACAAGAAAAGCATAAATCAATACAACATGGCCCTGTTATTATGCATCCATCATACTTCATGCGCTGCCAAGGATTCGAATCAATGCTATTCAGTTCCTAATCTCCTTACTTTTTGCTAGAAATGTTTACAGAATTTTAAAACCAAAAATACTGGTTACAGGTCTTTGAAATTGTTTTCACTGATTTGTCTGCCATATTGATACTGTCAATCAGTACTTCAGCATGTATATAAAGTTCCCTTTTTGCTTTCTGAGCAATAAAAATATTCTAACTCGTTATCAGATCGTAGTTAAGTTTGATGGACTAAGCAAAACGCCACCAAACGTGCCCAATAAGCTAGAGGAGTTGTGGGTTGAGACAGAAAGTCAGGAAATATAGAATAGTCATGAAATGTCAGACGAATAGACTGGACTGTCGTACACTCAGTACACTATGGTGACTTCCGCATTATCCTGAGTGGAAAAGTTGGTGATTTTTTAGTGTTCAAAGAATCACCTTTCGTGAAAAAAAGGGCATTTTGTTCATTGTACAGTAACTTTAAATAATTAAGTTCGTTTATTTTCTATTATCGCACCATCTTTACGAGAAACTGATCAATCAATTGAAATTTAAGAATTTAAAACAAATGCATCCTTATCTGTTTCTTTAGTTGTAGGTGAATGGCTTCCACCATACAGTTCAACACTATAATCATAGTTAATAGAGGGGAATGGTTAGGAAACCTATTGTTATCAGGTCTTTGTTCGCTTTTGATGTTGAACCGGTCTTGAGAGTGCACAATGTTTTATTTATGCTCATCCGAAATTGCAAAATAAGTAATGATAAACTTTGTCTATGGGATTATTGTAAGGAATATTCAAATATCTCTTATGAATCTTTAAGTATTTTGAACTAGTAGCCAAAAGAAAGGATTTTGGTCTGTTCACTCAGCCATTGCCAACGATGGTAAAACAATGGTAAAACAAAGGATTGTGCACTCTCATGCTTGAAAAATAGTGAACAAAGACATATAACAATAGGTTTCATAACCATTTTCCTCTAATAACTATGCTATAATATTTTAACGCATAAGAAAATAAGAATTGTAAAGTAATACGTAGACGTTAATCTCTTTTGAATCTCTAAGGACGCGAGGGCTTTATTTTGCTGGAGCTTGTAAAAAATTATTTTCACGAAAATTATCTTTGTCAATGACTTTTGTCAACTGATAATAATAAAAATAATAATAAATGCTATCCTGAGGAGTCTACTGACTCTGAAGTACATCTGAAATATGAGACTTTATTAATTGAATACCTTAGGGCTTTACCAATAAATGATCGTCAACTATCTGTCTCTGAAAAACACCTTCCCATTAGGGCACGTCGTAATAAATAATATGTTTTCTCAGTTATTTCGAACTTAACTTTGTGCTTGGTTTTTAAAAGCTGCATTTACCAGTAAACGTGTTTGTGAGAGAAGTATGTTGCTTTATTGAATACCTTTAGGGCATTAGCAAAAATTGTTTGTAATAGAGCGTTGTCAATCAAAGGTATAAGACCATTACTTCATTTCCAATTGCTATCAAAATTCCATATAGTTTTCAAAGGTTTAGCTTTATTTCAATAAATGCATCGCTCCTTCTAAGTAATAGAACCAAATAATCAAGAATGTATATCTAGCAATTCAATTCGAATGCCATTTGTATAAATTTCTGGCAACCAACAAAGAAAAGTGTTTGGTTGGCGGAAAGTATATTGCCCCAGGGAAGGAACTATGAGCCTTTGTAGGTCACATAATTAAATGAACGTTCGAATTAATTACTTATTGTCAGCGACTGCTTTAACGCGAGGTAAATTTAAGTGGATGGTTTGAGTTTTTTGGGAAGGCACGTTTTATCGTTTCCACGTACGACTTGGAATGACGACAGGGTTGACAATTTAGAAGAGCTTTATCGGCCAGATATTCGCTAATCATGGAAGGCAATAAAAGTACCACGAAGACCGACTACAGGATACGCTTGGGGGAAACTCACCAAGATGGTGTTCCAAGCCTTAAACATAAGTACAATATGCCTTGCAATTCACCAGAGAACACGAACTTTGAGAGTGAAATTTCAAAAAGATATTCCAAAGTTACAGGAATCAGAGGCCTTGACTCGATTAGTTATTCAAATAAAGGATTTTTTGTGGCAGCATTAAGGAGTAAAAGTCGTAGCCATGGCAATGGCAGGAGTAGCAATCTCACACCATCTTCAACATCAGGAACTCAACGTGACAAGCTTAAGTCAAGCGGTCGCAATTACTTTGATTATAAAGAATTGCAGATGGCTTATAAAGGATTTCGAACGCAAGAAGAGAGAAACTGTTTTGCTTATTCTAGAGTAATACAGAGCCGATTCCAGTCCATTGGCTTGAACCGAGCCCAACCTGTTGGACTCACAAAATATAATCCTAACATGGCAGCAGTGGTGAACATAAGCAAGCCAATGCGACTGCAATCAAAAAAAAGCATAAAGTCTCAACTAAAGTGCAAGTACTAAAAATTGGACATTTATCCTAAAACAAACACTAGGCTGATATAATATACGTTAGGATTTAGCTAAATCTCACATCAAGTCCTGGAACTACTTATATATCTGGTCTAGACTGATGAATATGGCTCAGAGTATGGCTAACTTAAGGTTCTAACCCTAAACAAACTCTGGGCTGATTTAGGTTAGGGCAGGGCTACCTCGACTCACAAATTGAATTTAACTTTATTGAAAACATTGCAGAAATGTTGAAATTATCTATGCTTCATAGGCGCATTTTGTGGTTTGAACAAAAAGTCTATGTCTGGGCCGCTTCTATCCTTCGATGGAAGCTAATTGATTTGCATTCTTGAGAGCTGTGTAGAAATAATAGTGTCAGAAACGGTGGGAATTGAAATACGTTAGGTGTTTCAGTGTTGCAAAGGGATTTATGATTGCCATTAAGGAGTCGATATGAAGCGGCTCAGCCATTAGTGATAAGCAGCTAGATAGATATTCTACTTAATCCCCATTCCTTACCACATGCCAACTCAGCTGTACAGTTTCTAATTCGAGAAGAGAAGAGAAGAGAAGAGAAGAGAAGAGAAGAGAAGAGAAGAGAAGAGAAGAGAAGAGAAGAGAAGAGAAGAGAAGAGAAGAGAAGAGAAGGGAAGGGAAGGGAGGAGTGGAGAGGAGAGGAGAAGAGAGGAGAGGAGAGGAGAAGAGAGGAGAGGAGAGAAGGGATATTCTACATATCAATGATAATAATAATAATAATAATAATGAATAATAATAATAATAATAATATTAATAATGATAATGATAATAATAATAATAATAACTTTAATTTTATATAATATTATATGCAAATATTTTACATATTTGCATATATTTTGGTGATCATAATTTACAGCTTATACTTCTCTTTCAATAGTACAAATGTTGTGATAGTTTTTTACATCAACTCACCAGTGTTTAGTAAAAACAGAGCTTTCTTTCCTCATCTTCATCGTACCATCAAGTTTTATTTCCGAGTTCAACTTTTTCGTCACTTTTAGTACAGTTTGATGAAGTTTTAATTCATTTTGACCCAAACGTCCCGAAACACCATTCCCGTTATGTCCAACACCTTTACGTTCGATAATTGTCTTCAATTTCTGAGAATTTTTAGCAAAATCCGAAACCTCAATCTTAGGTAGAAATTTGACCTTCATTCCATTTTGCATTAATGGTTGGAAATTTGAATTATTTTTATCCAGACGATTTTTTTCTTTTCCTTCCATTACCTTCTTGGCCAAACTTAGATCATTACTTGTTTCAGGCATAAAAAACGTTGTCCCCTTGTAATAAGAATTCGCCTTTGGATGCGTTCGTTTCTTCTTTGAAATTGTCCCCAGAAGTGAAGGATTTTCTGCACCAAGTAAAGAAGGAAAGCAGCTTTTCCTTAAGTCAATTCGTTTGTTCAACCTTGTGACAAGGGGCTCGTTGTCTGGTTCATAACTCATGGAAGGCGTTTCCATTTTCTTGATATTTTGTTCGATGATCTTTTTGGTTGTTCGTTTGCTTTGCTCGGTGATGGCCATTAGGAATGCCTTGCGATGTTGATTTTCTAGATGTTCTAATCTACTGAAGTAATCTGGTAGTTCTGGTTTGGTCCATGAAGCATGAAACCTTGAGAAAAAGTGAAAAATAATTAACGGATTCTGCAAGGATTAGCAAAAACGAAGAGTTGGTAAAAACTACTCTGGCAGAAAAAATCTTTGAAAGATAGAAAAGAGGTTCAATGTATACATACTAGAATCAAACGAAAAGACTAGAATATAACAAATGCATGCCATAGTATAATTAATTAAACACACACCGGCGCAAACAAAAACAAAGACAACAAATCTTATTTAGGCAAAAGCAACAATAACAAAAATCCAGAAAACTATTAAGTAACGTAAACTATACGTTAAACAGATAAGCAATAATTTGATAAATATATGTCTTTTTGAAGATTTTTCCACCATTCCGATACTGTGATTCAGTATATATTTGATACTTTTACAATTTTCATCTATCATAAGTTTGATGTCTTCAGTAAAATTGCATCCATACCTTTGGGGAGAACGTTGATTCGGGAGCTCCCTTTTCGGTTTCTTATGCCTATCATATTCTTGTCCTGGAATTGGCAAAAGTCGAGGGAAACTCTTTTGTGTATTTTCGGTAAAAGTGTTTCTCTTTTTCTGCAATTCGTTGGTGACTCTTCTCTCCTCGCGTTGTATTATAGAAAGATCTACTTCTAGGCTTTTCAATAAACCAGTGTTCATATGATGTGCGTGTTTTAGTCCATGCTTATTGCAGATTTTGATCTTACTTTTCTTGGGTAAGTTTCTGATCCTGGTCAACTCCTGATTCAATCTTTCGTTTATTCTCTGCCTCGCAGAATCAAAGTCTACATCCATCTTTTCGCTGTTGTTTTAAATTCGTTTAACCTTGAACATATTTCAAATTGATGACTGATTTTTTTGGAAGGATTTAAAACCTGTCTCGTCGAGGGACGAATGACGATCGCTGCACTGCACCTCTTCTGTGAGTTACTAAAGAACTGAGTCACAAGTTCATTAGAGTTCTTTCCGTGTCTGTCGATCTAGCTTGTCTGTCTTGAATACTATGTCAACAGATATGATAAACGTTACACATGTTAAATGTTCAAAACATCTGTGGACTCAAAATTTTGAACACAGCAAAGTATTGTAAGGTATTTACTTAGTTCAACCTATTCGCCAAGTAAAACATCTTTGGACTAGAAACGTTCCATTACAAAAACAATCATTGCAAAACTTAATCATCCAAGTTTTTAGGCAATAAAAGGCTTTTAGTTGTGGTATTCCAGCGGTGATGCTACTATCACGTCTTGTCCTGTATTCAAACACTTCGTAACCTTCTTCTGTCCCTTGTACGCCTAGTTTCAAGACCCTCATCAGACGATGTTAATGATCTTTCAAATTAATGGCAAAGCAGGTGTTTTCGAACCTTGCCAGTGTTATATGCCTCACTCACTCATGCACAAAGGATGAACTAGTAAACTAAATCTTTGTCTCAACACGAAGTTGACCCGGCTCAGTTGTTCTGTACCGAAAACTAAACTTCATACGTACATGAAAATTGATATCAGAGTTTGACCTTATGATATATGGTCTCTGGCAGAGACCCAGTTTCATGAGATGTGTGCAATACTATAGACTATTGTTCTTTACGACTTCTGAATAAACAAACATGGCAGTGTAAACCTTTATGAATTTTATTTCTTTGATTCTTAATCTCATCTTTTTTGTTAGCTTTGACTTAATAGTACTCTACTGTCCCAAGAGAAAACACCTTAATGGGTTTAAAATAATCAATTTGTTTAATGTCTGGAGAAGGATTAGTTTAGAATAAAACCGTCACTGTTAAGTGAATATTTTGCTGAAAGGATTGATAACGACTCAATATTCTTATTGATTTACATTGTCAAAATCGTGATGATCATGTCAAGAATATGAGTTCTGTCGATTCAAGTTAAATGTTTCTTCTGCTTCAATTTTTCCTCTTTATTCAGTGTTACGTTGTGTTGTCATCGTTATCATCATCAGTCTTTTTCTCTTTCTACTCCTTTTCCTTTTTCTCCTCTTTCTTTCTTTCTTCTTTCTTCTTCCCATTCAGTTCCTTTTTTTTCTTTGCCTTTACAAATGTTTTCTCCTTGGCTTTCTTCATTACCTTCTATCCCCATCTCCTCTTTTTCTTCTTCTCCCCTTCCTGCACTTTCTTTTTTGTACTCAGCTTTTAACAGAGTTATTGCAAAAACTACGGTTTATATTCTTCCGAAATCTTTCCCTCGCTCTTCTCTTGCTCGTTCAGTGCTTCTACTCTCTTCTGATTCTACTTGTACTTCTGTTTTTCAGTCTTTTATTTACTTCATCTTGTAAGACTATTTAGTGATCTCTACTATAAGCACTTCGTACACTAAAACTACCATAGATATAATGCCCCATTCTTGACCCTTTTTGCCATTTACTGTACCTCCTAAGAGACAAGATCACCTTTTCATATGCAAATTTCCCCTCCCTTTCTGACTGGTCCAATGTTTACTGTTTTAGTTCTCGATTTATTTTTCCTGTTGTCACTGTATTGAAGGTTGCTCGTTTTTGAAAGTGTACCGACTTTGGCTTACTTCACTGAGGGTACAAAGAGTTTAAATATAAAAAGAGCTATTGGAAAACCTTTCTAGGATGAGAGATTACGAACACGCCTGCAAAAGTAAAACCGATATGAACAGAGCTTTTTATTCTTTTCCAGTGATCGTCTGATGCTGGACAACAAAGTTGAAGAGAAGTCTGCGGAGAGGTCCGAGCTCGTATGATAAGTGAACTTACATCACAAGGAAAGACGTTGTACGTGGTTGGTGTAAATAGATCGATAACTGCATGTAAGCAATAGATACCAAGTTCAACATCAATAAACAAAGACTGACAAAATATACTTCTGTTATTGGATGAGAAGACATTTCAACAGCTGAGTGTAAATCTAGATTTAGAGGCCGATTTTTGATAGGATTCCAACAAAAGGACTGGTTGGTATGGTACTAATTTGGTGAGAATATCTTGGCCACTTTTTACAGAAAACTTCTCGGCGGATACAGAAAACTGACTAGAAACGAGTTAAAAAAGTATCTGCTTTCAACTCGGGTTGGAATTTTTTATACCCTTAAAATCATTTTTGAGACAACAGCACCACTCATGACGTTAATGTTGCCCATGAACTGAAATATATAACTCTTCGAATAATATTTTTTCAAACCATATTTGGTAAAAGCATCTTCAATTGCAAGTTTCGGTCAAGTATTTTCCATCATGAATGCGTATCCCTCTCGACAGCCTTTGATTCGAATCAGCAAAACAGGCGAGATGAGGCTGAAAAATAAAATAGGAAATGCCATTTTAAAGGATAATGCTTATGAAGAAAGGGCACTTGATTCGCAACTCGTTTTCATCAAGAAACATCAAACTCGACAAGATAAATACCCGACTTATAGACAAATAGATTTTTATATGATCATATGTCATTTTTTCAAAAATTCAAATCAGTAAGACTGAATGTAAATGAGGATCATCAAGGTCACGTAGCCACCTTATCTCAAAAGTTTAATTTATTTCACACGGGTAGTCCCCAAGCTTTGTTTCTGTGGTGTCATGTTATAAGGAAATGTATGAGGATTCTTCACTGGTGAGGGAAAAAAGCCCTATAACGGGCGCGCTAAATTCAAAATATAACCACACAGAGCGAAAGAAGTGCTATTTCTCAATGATCGAGTAAGGCTTCATTTCGCGTTTCAATGTTTTTATGTGAAATGTTTGAAAAATCCCCATACATTTCCTTATAACATGACACCCCAGAAATCAAGCTTTGGGCTACGGCCGGTGGCTATGTGCCCAAGGTCTGAGCAAAAAAATGTATGATGTAGCCATATAATTGGCGCGGTGAAAATGGTAGTTTCGGGGGAAGAATAATTACATATCTATCTCGGTTGACAGTATCATAAAGGATATTGAGCGCTCTGAAGCAATTAGTGGATTTAGCGCTATATAAATAAATTTTAACAATATTAATATTATTATTCGCAGATTTGCAGTATTAGCATTGTAATAGGGGTTATGTATGGTGTGCAATCAAATTTGCATTCGACTTTCATCTTTTTGTTCGTCATTCAAAGTAATTTTTTCCGTGTCCAATGTTTTCAAATGTAAAGTTGATATTATTGGCAAAGTTCTACATTGAAGTTGAAGTATATTCTCTGTCCATTTACTTGTATTTGTATTGACTAGTTCTGTTTTTGACCTTGTGCGTGTATTTGGAGCCATAGTTAATAGAGGGGAATGGTTATGAAACCTATTGTTATATGTCTTTGTTCACTTTTTTCAAGCGTGACAGTGCACAATCCTTTGTTTTACCATTGTTTTACCATCGTTGGCAATGGCTGAGAGAACAGACCAAAATCTTTCTTTTGGCTGCTAGTTCAAAATACTTAAAGATTTACAAGAGATATTTGAATATTCCTTACAATAATCCCATAGACAAAGTTTATGTTTACTTATTTTGCGATTTCGGATGAGCATAAATCAAACATATTGCACGGTCAAGACCGGTTCAACCTCACAAGCAAACAAAGACCTGAAAACAATAGGTTTCCTAACCATTCCCCTCTATTAACTATGTTGGAACTGAGCAACATGTTATTCGATATCCGTACCAACTCCGCCAAAATTTTCATCTTCAAGTACATAATCGTAGTATATTTGACCTCTTTTTTCCCGGGAAAAACCCCGAATCTATAATGATGACCACTGCACGAACAAGCCAATCACAATCCGCATCTAATATTATTGCATCATGATCATAACACATCCTTTTCTCGGAAATATATATAATTTTCCAAGAAAGTGAAAAAGGGACTCTGTGTCGCCGATCGAGAAAAGGCGCAAACGTTTTTCCCTAGTGTCAACCGGACTGGTATCCGTGAATTCCGAAAGCCATGGCGAATTCAAAAGCAATTCAAGATTTTACAGAAGAATTAAATAATCTATGTTCTATCGTAAGCAGATGGCTACCCAACTGAAGAGATGCAAAAAAGCTGCTTCTATTGCTAGCAGACAAGTTGAATGAACACAAAAAAAACGTCAAAATCGCTCAGGTAACGGGAACTTCTACTTCTATAGTTGGAACCGGCTTAGTCATTGGAGGTTTCGCTGCTTCTTTCTTTACATTTGGAGCATCGTTGATCGTCTTTGGAGTTGGTGCTGGTATTGGAGGTCTTGGTGGATTGACAACTGCTGGTGCTGGGATTACCTTTTTTATTTTAAAAAAGAAATTATTCAAGAAAGCCCAAGAAGCCATCAATCGAGACCAAAAGCTCACAGAGGAGTTACTTTCTTCTCTAGAACGTTTGCAGAAAACAATTCAGATCATCAGAGATAACGAAGATCTATTAATGTCCTCTTCGCTGCCAATTTGGGTAGTTGTTTAAAGAGCCTTGGCAAAAATTTGGTGGCTGATTTTGTCTATACAGCGACATTAGCCAGAGTTGCTGTAAATGCTGCTGACATGGCAGCCGACACTGCCAGCACTGTCTTTAAAACAATGACGTCGACTGCTAGGGTGTTTCACATTGGCGGCTTCGCTGCAGGAATGGTGCTAGTGCCCTTTGATGTATATACACTAGTTACATCTTCTATGAGCCTGCACAAGGGAAGTACATCTGACGCAGAGAACAAGATACGAGAAATTGTAAACGATATGATGTGCCCGGAAGAAGAACAGGTATCTGACATAGTTGACGGCATTTTGAACGAAATGATGTTCGGCGCGAATTGAGACACAGGTAGCCCAAGCTTGGCTTCTGTGGTGTCCTGTTATAAGAAAATGTATGGGGAATCATCAAAAATTTCAATAAAATCATCAAAACGTGAAATAAAGCCTCGAAATTTTACCTAATCATTGAGAAATAACACTTCTTTCGCTCTGCGTGGTTATTTTTTGAATTTAGCCCGTTTTAAGATTTTTTTTACCCACCACTAATAATAAAAAATAATATAACCTTATGCGAAGGCATATCCGCTGTAAGGAGGCCATAGTACGAGTGTACGGTCTTGCTTTTTATAGTGCCATCGAAGACCGAAGATGAAATGCCGCTCGAACACACGACAACAACACATCGATCTAACATTCTTATACAAAAATATTTAGCTTAAGGCATGACGTCGAAGTTCGGCGAATATGATACGAAGACTTCCGGCGTGACCTCGGGTCGGTTGCCGAAGGAAATCCGTTGAACTGGTGTACAGTGAGCTCCCAGTACGGGTCAGAACAAGCGAGGTAGTATGTGAATACAGGCAAATTTCATGGCTTAAAGACGCGAAGACTAATCTCTAATGCGACTTTCTCGGTTCTATAGGGATGTGAGAGAAGGGTTATGACTAAAATTTGGCGCTGGAAAGAAAATTAGAAGACGTACGAGGTTTCAAAGACTCGTGATGGCTCGCTTTTGGATCCCGAGTTTCCAACCTTCTCTTATTTCTTAGTGGTGGGTAAAAAAAATCTTAAAACGGGCTAAATTCAAAAAATAACCACGCAGAGCGAAAGAAGTGCTATTTCTCAATGATTAGGTAAAATTTCGAGGCTTTATTTCACGTTTTGATGATTTTATTGAAATTTTTGATGATTCCCCATACATTTCCTTATAACAGGACACCACAGAAGCCAAGCTTGGGCTACCTGTGATTGAGACGATATATATATGGTGACTATACGTACCGACCCGGCAATGACAACCGACAATCAATGCAAGACCTGAATGGGACAGAATGGAAGGCAGAAAAGGACCTCTGCAAACAGGAGAGGAAGTTGAAGAATATTAAACATTTAAATAATTGCAACTACTTAAAAATTATATACATTTCCACGAAATCTCTTTTCTGTGACACGAGTAAACTATACGGACTTATCAAACTCATAAATAATTCATGAGGAAAACACAATAGAAATCATGACCATGAAGGAGGTTTTATATCTGATATAGATTTGTCTTCATTTGCATAAACTTTAACTTGGATTTTCTAGGGGAGATTCAAGGAACTAACCTAGACGTTTGATAATACGCCTCGAGTTTGTATATCGGATACAACACGGCCACTCATACTGTATACATTACAAAGATTCATTGTTCTCATATTGTACCGAATTCTTTACGAAATGAACCAAGTTTGATAGAGAAAATCCAACGGTTAAAGTTTATGCAAATGGTACGAACAGTCTATATCGGATATAAAACCTCCTTCATGATCATGATATCTATTGTGTTTCCTTCATGAAGTAAGTATTAATGAGTTTGTTAAATTCGATGATTCGTTTTCATTTGCATAAACTTTAACTTGGATTTTCTCTATCAAACTTGGTTCATTTCGTTAAGAATCCCTTATATACTTGTCACGCAACATTAGGTTCTATTATATAACAAATGTAATATGACTCTCTCTCTACACACATTGTATCAAGTTAAGCACCAGAATAAGTATACCCAATTATTCGTCATTAAAGCAAGCAATCATAATCAAAGCCTCCACTAAATATCATGACATCAAACTTGGTTCATTTCGTTAAGAATCCCTTCGTCACTTGTTCTAGTGAGGAATACTGGTTCCATGATGGCAGCTCAACACCAAGATCAAGATAGTATAGTAGTATTGAAAAGGTAGTAATTAATGGGTCTCCACAGATACATCATTTGTTATATATTATTGCCAGTATTTGTGGTCGTATATCTTTTCTAATATTATAAAATTTTTGATAGCTTAAACGGTAAATAAGTTTTAGGTAATATATATTTTTCAGGTATATTTGTCTTTATGAGTTCGTGTCATGTATACGAGTTTTAATAAAGACATAGTATGCCAGCATTTCCGTTTTCTTTTGTTTGTTTGTTTTTGTTTACGGTTTTGAATAGTCGGAAGCAGGGATGGATGGATGGATGAGATGGGACGAGACGAGATGGATAGACGGATGGACGGACAGACGGACGGACGGACGAACCGGGACGGACGGATGGATGGATGGATGGATGGATGGATGGATGGATGGATGGATGGATGGATGGATGGATGGATGGATGGATGGATGGATGGATGGATGGATGGATGGATGGATGGACGGACAGATGGATGGATGAATGGATGGATCCATATCTATAGAAGCCCTGGAAGTGCACGCGAAAAGGGTTAGGTAATTCGCGCTGTGTAGATCAGGCCAATGAAATCGTGTCCTTACACGGCAAAATTGACCATACACACATACATACATACATAAACTTTATTTAACCTCGAATTTCAGAGTAGCTTACAAAGCTAATATCTTCACAGGTAGCCCAAGCTTGGTTTCTGTGGTGTCCTGTTATAAGGAAATGTATGGGGAATCATCAAAAATTTCAATAAAATCATCAAAACGTGAAATAAAAGCCTCAAAATTTTACCTAATCATTGAGAAATAGCACTTCTTTCGCTCTGCGTGGTTATTTCTTGAATTTAGCCCGTTTAAAGATTTTTTTTACCCACCACTAAGAAAAGGCTAAATCCCAGTCCCGGTGCTTGAAATCCTAATGTCAGTCCTTTCACATCCCCATAATGCCTTGCGTCTTTGGGGGGTAACCAATCAAAAAAAACAAATTGAAAGGTTTCTTATTAAATTGAATATATACTATACCTGCTTTTATCTGTACAATACTGATTATCAGTTTATTAATAATTCAGATCATGAAGAGTTTTGGTCTTACAGAAAAAGGTATTGACTTACGAAAAAATGTTTAAACGTATTCACTGACTTCTATCTTTTTCTCTTTTTTACTTCTTCATTTTATTTTTGGATGCCAAACAAGGTATTGTCAACATTGTGTAATCAGCCTTTAGCAAAATAAGTGGGTTTTCACCCTCTGTTTGCCCCCCAAAGACGCAAAGGATTATGGGAATGTGCAAGTCGAGTATATATTACTAATAGGCCATTTGCATTATGGCGTCATTTACTACCACTACCAGACTCCATTGCACACTGTCTTTTGTTTTGTTAATTAGCACCAATTGTCTCACTATTCCTATGAGGAACTACAAATTTGAATAAGAAAGAAAATTCACGAAGCATTTTGGTAGTAGTAGTGAAATGACGCCATAATGCAAATGGCCGATTAGGCCGACACTCAACTCCTTGGTAAACATTTGATTGGGATCCCTGTGCTTTTCTTTGTGAAAAGATAATTAAAATAAACTTTAAAAACATATGTACATTTAATTAGGTATTATTTCTGATACATACAGCCATACGTATTATTTTCGATAGATAGATCTAATAGGTCAAAAGAATCATTTCCATTCCTAAAATGCCTGTTAGCTTAAAAAGAATGTCCTCAAAAAAGTATTAATGGCACCCAGGCTAATTTTTCCAACACGTGGCTCAAATATGAAATGGCATTCTCCTGAAAGAACCGAAGAATAAGGAACGCCTGATCTTTTGTATTGGCTTGAGATAATCGTAATGATCTCTGTATGACAGCTGTTAATAATCATTTTCAATCGTCATTGGTCAATTGTGGTCTAACTCGATTATCCATTGGTGGATCCAAATAATCTCTAATCACATGCTCATAACATAGAATGGTCGCCATATTTGACGCTAACAAAAGTGGTATTAGAGACTGTGTTGGGCGCTATCGGAGTCCTGTTTAGAAAAGTCTGGAAATGGAAGAAAACTTTGATAGTACGGTGCGATTTAAGTGTTTTGTCCACTACCCCGTCATCAACGAAGATGGCACTGAAAATCAGAATATCATCCGCGGGAGCGGAATCGATCTTCTCCCAAATATCCCTTTGTCTTCCATCGCGGCAGATGTATTGAGCGACATGTTCCAGAAAGGAGAAATCGAGGGGAAAATCATCCTAAAAGCTGACAATGCTAAAGGTATAGAAGATAGTATCGATTCACGGAGGTTTTGGAGGAAATTCAAGATGTCTTTTTATTGATGATGCGATGGTTAGGTTGTGAGAATCTATAGAAGATCTTTATTCGATAGTATTAGAATCGCTGCGCGTGATTATTGATATCAAAAATTCTTACTTGATCTGTTCGCTGTCGAAAGACTGTGCAACACAAATCACGCTTTGCTCATTCTTGTTGAGTTCTTAATGAAATAATGTGTCTTTATCATTAAAAAATTTTTTTTCGGACGTGGAAAATTGCGAGAATCGCAAAGTTTTATAATCACAACAAAGAACCATTCAACATGGCCGTCCAATGAATCCTTTTTGACGTTTGAAAATTTAAAATCTACATGTGTTCATAATAGAGCAAAATACCTCTTTATTTTTTCTTTCTTTCTTTTTGCATGGCTGTGATTTGATTTAAAAATAAAACCTGGCTAAAAACTTTGGGTAACATCAAAAATAACCTTGCTATTTTATAAGCCTAAGTTTTTTAGTTTAAGGTTATTATGTTTAGTGACTTTTTCGTAAATATAAAAATGGTGGTTTTTAAAGTACAGTCAAAGTATACTACATAGATTTTATTTCACGTTTTTCCCTGTGAAATATAAAAAAAACAAACTTGATTTTATAATTAGAATTTTTGGCAAGGAATAGCGGCTATAAGAGGGGAAGGGGTATAATGTAGAAGAAGGGGTATCTGCAACAAATGTTGCCCGACGAGATTTCTATGTCTAAAACTTTCATATCTTCGCAAGTTTTGAACTGATTTCCTTGAAACTTCATAATTTTACTAATTTTGAAATACTCTTTCCAAATATTGTAAATATTCAGCTTC
This sequence comes from Actinia equina, assembly GCA_011057435.1. NCBI lineage: Eukaryota > Metazoa > Cnidaria > Anthozoa > Actiniaria > Actiniidae > Actinia > Actinia equina. Next base: position 270,394 of record WHPX01001227.1, read on the forward strand.
TGTCCTGTGAGATATTAGCCTCCTTTGCATTCTTTGTGAAGATGAGACATCTGCTATTCCATGCATCTAGCCTGATGACAGCATAAGAAAAGAAAGACTTTTAGAACTGATAGGTACAAGGGATATTTTGAAAGTTTTTTTTCAAAATTAAATGATACCAGTTTGAGTCCAATTTGAGAATTTCAAAAAGTATCTATCAATATTCATCCATGGAAGCCTATTTAGTTGTCATGATGAGGATTGTTTGTGGTTGCATGCTATAAGGGGTACATAGCTCCTGAATTCTTCTTAAAATATAAGGTAAAAAGAGATGCAACAAATATTTTGGCAATGGGTGGGGGGGGGGGGAGGGAGGGGTCAAGGGCTTGGTTGAAGATGGGACAGGGGACCGGGGTGATGCTGTACCAAAAGTTAACTAAAAATGATGACCTTACTGCTGGAATTTACACCTTAAACTCATAATTAACTTTTCTCCTAGTCTTTATTCAAATCCGAGATAACTGGAAACCCCATTCCTTATTGGATTTTACAACTGATGGTGATCTTGACATCAGTTTGTTGGATGCCTTTGGTGAAATGCTGCAACTTCCACATTCCCAGATGAGTATCCATGTCCACCTTTGCCACGAGTAAGTATATATATTGATTATATACGTGTCTAACATATAGTATATTATTACCTGATAGTCAAGGCTGCTAAATAGTCCGGTTTTTCCCAGCAGCACTTTTAGGAAGAATTCAAAAATTAGGGAAAGGGAATGGAATTTGGGATGGAAGGATTAAATTTATGTGGCCATTTGTTGGTTAGTTTATTATGATTATATAATATTTTTTGAAAGTTGTTTGCGGGGGGAGGGGGAGGCATGCTTTACTAAAAGCCTTTTGCCACCTTGTTGTTCATGCATAGTTTTAAAATTATGTAGACTTGATATCGTTTTAGTGGAGTTAGAGCTTTAAAGTGTGAATAGAACTTTTCTCCAGATATTCTACAGTTTTTCTTCCTTAAAATGCACAATTGTAAACTTTATTTTACTCATGTATTTTTTAAATTTGTATTTTTTTAACAGGAGAGACTGGAGTGACGACAAAGTTCGAAACACTATTAAGAAATTATTGGAACATTACAGCCAAACCCATTTAGAAAGAATGCAGTGTCCTTTTTCACAGGTATTATATAATAGATGTGTTGATCATCACAGTGAATGACTAACTTAGCTGGTAGAGCATCGGTAGTACATTTCCAAAGGTCATGGGTTCGATTCCCAGCGAGGTTGGAATTTTTTCCAAATTTAATTCCAAGGGTCTTTCGCCTGGAATAACCTCGTTCCCAAGCACTATAACTTATCTATATTTCTATATCTTGTGCTACTTGGTTCACATATTCTCATTTTTATAGTATCTATCGTCTGCTAGATATGAAACCATTTTAAAAAACACAGTCTTTGTTTTTAGAGGGTAGCTCTTGTTCCATAATCAAAGTTCGCAATTTAGAAGTTGATGAGAAAGGGAACCAGAGAACCCAGAGAGAAATCCTCGAAACACAGGAGATAACCAACAAACAACTCTACTCATATTATATAACATCAAGCCCAGAAGGAGTGCTCTCACTATTTCATCACCTGTCCTACCCAAAAAGCATGCAGAGTTCACAGAGCATGGTTGATAATCCTCATTAGTTGCCTATTACATACTTCTGTTGTCATGGGTTTGAACCTCAGTCTTGTGAGTAGAGTTCTGTAGTATTATGGGAGAGTTGTTTGGTGGTTATCTTCAGTGCTTCAAAGATTTTTAAAAGTTTTGTAGTTTTCCTTCTGCCATAAGTAGAAACCTTACACATCGACAAACATTGAGGATGGGAAACCCAAATTATTAACATGCACTTTCAAAAAGTTTTTTTTTGTGTGTGTGTACAATCATCTTTGGCATTGCTGTCCTTGTTACACAAGAATTATGCTGCGCACATGAAAAGCCATTTTCAAAACATGCCTACATATCATCTTGCCATATATCCTTATGCATAAGGTCTTTAGTGTTAAACCACTTCATACTGAGACTCCTATTATTGACTCAGCTATGCTCTACATAGCATAAATAAATTTGGCATCAAATATTGTACCCTTCCAGGTAGACATAGAGTGTAATCGTATGTAATGATTATTTTTATAGGGTATGCTTTCACAGATTTCTCGTGATCAGTACCCATGTCGTCTCTCTAACGATAAAATAAAACACTTTGGTGCATGGTATGAGCGCTCTAATCTTGCAGATGAAGATGATCCAGACTCATTAACACCTAAAAAACCAGAGATATCGACGCAAAGGGGCAAAAAAATTGTCTTCAACCCATCACATGAAATTCCGATGCTTCGATCCTGGTATGAAAACGATCCTAAACCAAATATGAGTGACCTCGAAAGATTCACAGAAATTCTAAACAACTCAGAATTTCGGAAAACACGTGAGGCAGTCAGTCTGAGACATGTTAATACTTGGTTTAAAAATGAACGAGCTCGCTGGAGAAGGGAAAGCTTGATGGAGGATTTAGCTAGACCATCTATGGCTGTAGCCACAGTAACCACAAGCTAAAATCACAAGACCCCGTAGATTTAGCTGTATTTAATATAAAAGATATCAGAGATGAACACTTGTATATGTTTTGGAAATGCAAATATTTTTATTTTAATTAATTATTTACTATTAGGGAATAGATTTTTTAGAGCTGGGAACTGAAATATATATGTATATATCTATAATCTAAACAAGGATATTAGGTAGGGATAGTTATATAGTTAGATTTGTTTATATTTGTATGTCGGTTGGCCATCACTCTCCCTCTCCCTCGCACTGCTGGTCCTGTGTAATACAGTACTGCTCAAAAGCTGGATTTCATTGCTCGCTAATTAAAGTACCGCTTTTGTAAGGTTAGGTTTAGTGCTATTGTTTGGATAACCAATCTATTGTTTCTTAATCCAATCATGTAACTCGTTCCGAGCGGTATGGGCTGACTCTTGTATTGTGAAAAAATGCAATAATTAATTTTTGACTTTGTGACCCTCCCTCCCACTTTCTACTCAAAATCCTAGATCTCCAAATGCCACATCTTACTAACTACAAGCAGAGTGTTTATGTTCAGGATCAAGGAGCCATTATATAAATAATTTATATTGTGAATACAATATAATTATATAAAATATATACTCCATGTCCGTTGTGAATGAGAAAAAAAGTTTTGATTGTAACTTCTTATATTTTTACCTGTGTGGCCAGCCCTAGCCTCCTACGCAGCCATTCTTAGTGTCTCTCATGCAAAGTTTCCCACCCCGACGTTTCGCAAAAGACTCTAAGAATGTCTGTGTAAGAGGCTAGCCCAAGCCTTACTGGGAATAGTTACACACTGACTTTAAAATATTAAGTCCAGAATGAACTGTGGACTGTTACCTAGAAGGGCATCACATAGCTTCCTTCCTAGTTCTTACTTTATCCTTTATTTATAAATATTATTTTTCAACTTTAAAGGGGTTGACTGGCCATCAAATCCCCTCCCCCCCCCCCATCCCACTGGATTTGGCTTCGAAGTCATTACCCCTTATAGAAGGATGAACCAGATACACAGACAGACAAACTAATATATATGTTTTTGTGTCATAATTATCAAAGATTAAGTAGTAGTATAATGTATTGATACTGGCTTTTTATAGAAAATTGTAGAATATATCATAAATGTGAATTATTATTACTTAAAATAAATTATTCAAGGATGATTTTTGAGTACCTTTCAACTAGACACAAATTATAAATAATTTCTATAAAACATTCAATTTTACAATTCCATTTAGTATAACCAGGAATGATATATTCATGTAGAAGTTGGTGTTGCCGCTCATAGCAAAACTACATTTTATTGTATGTGGCAACTCCAGCCTCAACTTGGAACTATTATTTGTGGTCATTGAATGGAACTTTATAATGGCGTATTGTTCAAATAGAAAAACAGAAAAACTGTTTCTGTGTACTGTATATTTAAATTGATATATTCCTATAAATAAATTGATGACAAAAGAATTTTGTTCGTTCTTCAGAGGGATGGGGGGGAGGGGGAGGGGTTGTTGGTGGTTTGCCAATGGAAATTCCAATTTCAATTCATTCTGAGCCTTCTTAAAACTCTGACTATTTTGATGTGAGGCTATAAGATAGAAATAATAAAGAAACACATATTTCCATTCATAAATGTCTCTCTCCCCGACCTTCCGCCCCCCCCCCCCCCCCCCACTCCTTTCACCCGCCATTGAATAATGAGGAGGACAGTCCCGAAGGGTGCTGAGCTCGAGAGAGTGTTGCGGGAAGTCCCGCGTGTGTATACGCCTTACCAGGGCGGGAGGAGGGAGGGCGTTGAAACGGGCACACATCTCTTGGCCGATCCGTGATGCGGAGAGTAGGACTGGGCACTACAAACAGTCCGCCATTGTTGGCAGACAGAGTAGTGCCCAGTCCTACTCTCCGCATCACGGATCGGCCAAGAGATGTGTGCCCGTTTCAACGCCCTCCCTCCTCCCGCCCTGGCCTTACCGTTGTGTATACAAGTCTTCAATCCAGTCATAGATCCGTTCAATGAATGATGTTTGACGTTGGAACTAAGTCTGATTACAGTACAAAAAAAATCTACTTTCAAATGTGAGAAGAAGATAGTCTATCGAAAAACGTAAGCTTAAGCTTATATATATTTGGGATGTCAAGTGATTGTCGGAGTTCTGTCTGACATCACCAAAACGACAAGCGATCAGGTTTGCGTCGCGTCTAAATTTAAGTTTTCCAAGTGTATTTAGTAACGAAAACTTCAGTTACCATTAACAAGGCTCTTCTATATACACCAACGGTTTATGAATTCTTCAGAAATCTTCTATAAAACCGAGTTAGAAGTCGTTTTATTTGAGTAACGTATGAAACTACCACAGAATTGAAGACCGACGCACTGGTTGTCCCAGCGGAAACTTCTACTCCAAAAATGACAAAAAAACAGCCATAAAATAAGAAGATCCGTAGAGAACTAAACGTTTTTCATTACAGCGAGAGAAGTTTATTTGAATTATCAAAGGTAAGCTTATATTTTTATAATGAATTCGGCAATATGCATTACTTGTGTGCTTTCACTTATATAGCGCAAGATACGATATATTTTAAACCGTGATTTCTTTAGTTTAGAATTTCGAAGTTATCTAAGTTATAATATTCATTCATTTGACCTTTCTTCGACATTTAAGATTTTGTCTTAATTTATCTTCCAGGGCTGTAAGGTTATCTAACTGTGAACAAGTTAAATATTAAAATGTCCATATTGATCATAGTAAATTTACCATAGCTTGGACAAAACAAAGTTCGTATCAAAAAAACATATTTAAAATCTCGAGCTCTGCTTTATTTTTGTCAATATCTATTATAATATTAAACCTATTTTCTTCTACATTGCAAAGATATTTTTTTTTTGTGATTTTGAATTAAAAAAAAGGCATGGCGTAAACTAAAGCTTACTTGATATTTCTATAATACAAATATTTATTCTGAACTTGATTTTTATACTTTATATAATATCGATATACGAGAAAAGCTCTGACTGAGACTCATAATTCAAATGTTAGGTTTATAAATGAAATACCACTTATTACACGCATCAAACTCTTATCTGAGTATCTTGTTTTGATATCCCTCCTTGTTGCTATGGCAACACAATATTGAATATTTATTTTTTTAAATTTTTATTTCTAGATTTAGAATAATGACCGATTTACCCGTGAAATATCACGAAGAGTATTTAATAAAGAAAGAAGGAAAAGGAAAGGTAAACCATTTATTCATTTTTTTTTCCCCCAGAAGGTCCGTTCAGTTCACACTAATTTTTTTTTCAAAAACTGAAACCCTCAAATTAAAGCCAAACTATGAGCTATTCAAATTGGTCTATTGTTGGTACATATTTTGGGGGCTGTATGTTTGTATTCGGTTTCTGTATACATGATTCCTAAGGGATTATAGGATATTAGCAAAAAGAAAAAAGTAAAAGAAAGATCCAATGTGGCTTAGTATTGTTTATACAAAGGCTATAAACATAACTGGTGATAAAATTGCAGTCTAAGTAATCCAGGATACATGGCAAAGAACACTGTTTGAGAGTTAAGGGGTCAGAGTGTAAGAAAAAAATTACATTGTAGAGAAGAAAATGGGAATTTCCAGGGGGTAGGAGGATCTGAACATTTCTCTATGAGGAGAGGGGGGGGGGGGGATTATGGATTGCTGCAAAATGAAATGGTGCCTTTTCAAAATCCTTAGATGGAATTGAGGGCAACTTGGACTCCTAAGAAAAAATGTTTTAAATTAAAAAATCTCAGATACGAATTGTGATCAACAGTTATTAGCATGTGACATATTTATTCCAAAGATATTAAAGTACTGAACTTCCCATGAAATGATGGTTTAATTATGAAATTTATGATAATATTCAGTGGAAAGACTATTGGGTGGTGATCCGTGGATGCATGGATGCTGTTCTATGCCAATAAGAATATCACAGACAGAAACAATGTGAGTGTCTAATAATCACTGTACTATTATAGTCTATTATAAAATATTTGAGTATATAACCTGTGTGCTGATTGGCTGGCTACTGTTTTCATATCGGAGGACAAGACCTGCTCATGCAATAAGTCATTATGAAATATTTTATGAAAGCAAAATTAAAGGGCTGCTTATATCTCTGTACTGTGATATAAACACTCTGGGAGCTATAAAGAGCTTGAAAAGCAAAAGAAAAACTTTGCTACACCTTGTTTTCTAAGCTTGCTTCTCTCTCAAGCTCTACAACCCTATTGTGTTTATATCATAGTACAGAGGTCTGCACATGTGATCAATATTCCTTTAAAAAAATTGTACTCCACCCCTCCAAATTATTACAAGTTCAATTTCCATCAACCCAACCCCTTTCTTATTTCCCACTCTTTTTCCTCTCCACTTTCCTTTCTTCCTAAACCATCTTCACACTTCTATCTCTCAGATCCCTGCCTACTCTTCACCCCTTCCTTCACCCCTCCCTTGCCCTCTACCACTGATCTTTCCACATGTAACCAGTCAACAAATGGAAACTTAAAATTTGAGTCCAAAGGAGAACACTTTTACTGTTTACTCTCAGTGAAGTGAGGACACCAGGAATTTCTGCTTCATGTCATTCAGTCATATCTAAACTTTGAATAATGTTGTGTGTATATATCATATGCTAAAATTTTATATTTGCTTTAATTAGTTCCGAGGATCACTGGAGTTGTCCAAGGATACAAAATGTTCTGTAAGCAAAAGAAGAAATTATAGTTTTCCATTTTATATCACGACACCAAGAGGAACTCACCTTTTTAAGGTAACAGTTGCACAAAGCTATTCAGTATTCCTCAATCTCACACCCTCCCTTTAGAAATTAGTGAACTTATGATCCATGATATAGGAGAGAGGATATAGAGAGACGGGATGAAGATGTGATAATTAGAATGATAATAATAATAATGATAGCAATAATAATAATAATCATTATTATCATATAACTATCCATAAAATACCTATATTTCTCCTTTTTGAAAAACTGATATTTTCACATATAAAAATAACATGTCATAACAAGTGAAAATATCATTTCCATGTGTATTTAAACTATTGGTTTATAAATAAAGACTTTTCATAATAATAAAAAGCTTATTAAGTTGATTTTATGGATAATTATATAATAACCAGAATATTACATGGGTGTGTGGAGATACGAAAATTAATCTTGTCGTGTTGAAAATCTCTCATTTCTTTGTTTGCTGCGCTCACTCTTTTCATATCTTTTCAACACTCGATAAATTTTGTATCTCTGTGTGCCCATGTAATATCCTCTATATATTATTATTATCATTATTGTTGTTATTATTATTATTATATCCATAGGAGAGAGGATAGGGAGACTGGCTGAAGATGCGAGCATGTGTTATCAATTTGATAACACATGCTCGTATCTTCATCCATAGGGAGACTGGCTGAAGATGGGGGAGACATAGGGAGACTGGCTGAAGATGCGAGCATGTGTTATCAATTTGATAACACATGCTCGTATCTTCATCCAGTCTCCCTATGAAACTGTTTTTCATGGGCATGCCATTGTCCTTACCATTACTTAGCTAGGACTTGAAAAAGCACCTACTGAAATTCTAGCAATGGCAAGGATGATGCCTTGCACATATTCTGCATCTCTCTCCTCACTCAAGTTGTGAATCTTAAGGTCCCTCTATAAATATATATTATATATAAATATTTATGAAATTGTAACTTAGCATTATAGCTATATTTGTATTAACTTTATATTCATTGTAGGTTTTAATTATTGTACATTTCTATGTTTCTATCATCTCATCATTATTATCATTACGTAATATATACAGTATGAGTGACCGTGTTGTATCAAATGTACAAGCTCGAGGCATAGCCAGGAGTTTGTATATCAGATACAACACAGACTTAAACTTAAAGTTTATGCAAGTGAACACAATTTTGTATCTCTTCACGGTCGTGATTTCTGTTGTGTTTTCCTCATGAAGTATTAATGAGTTTGATAATATTATAATAATATTTACAGTAAGCCCAAATTATTAACATTCCTGCTCTTGATTGTTTTACAGTGTTCTACAAATTTACAGCGTCATCAATGGATATATATCATAGGCCTTGCTATAAAGGTGTGTATGGAAAATAAAAGCTTCTAATCACCAAGGAGCTGGTCATTTATTTCCTGGGAGTGGAGGGGAAGGACAGAATGTTCCCCCAGTAGCTGAGACAGAAGAAGTTGAGGATGACATGTATTGTATGATGAAGACGATTACTGAAAGAAAATAGAAAGCAGTGGGCTCAGTGTTGTTGAGTAAATATGTTTGTTGGTTCTCTCCTGTGCTTCAAGATTTTTTTTCCTCTGGATTCTTGGGTTTTTATCTCTCCACAAAAATCAACTTCTTAATTCGACTTCAATTTGTTGGTATCCTTATCAAACCTGTTAGGCTTTCTGATCCTTCATGGTGTGGTCTAGATCCAATTGATATACTGTATATGCAAGACCTCAGGCACAATTGTTCCTATCCAGACCAGCTTTAGGACAGTAAATTATAACGTCTTTATCTTTTAGGATTATGTGATCTCCCTTACCATGATGCTTAGTATATTCTTTCCTTTTTTTAAAGAACATGGCATGAGAATGTCTCTTACCTTTACTCTAAAAAATAGCCATCCAGACCTTACTTACATTGCTATTCTGTTCTTTTAACTTCCATTTTTTAAGGTACACAGGGACGAGTATGTCTCTGACATTTGATCTAAACAGTAGCCATCCAGACCTTACTTTTTACCTATGTTTTTATTTACTCTTTTCCAGGGCACTCCAGCATTACCACCTCCTTCCTATATTCCCAAAGCGACTATTAGAGATAGTGATGGAGTATTTCTGTCCTCATGGGACACGTCAAGCTCTCCAGACAAAATATCAGACGATCTTTCTGATGATAATTTGAGTAATATTATTGATAATGATGATGATGATGACGATGATGATGACAACCTGTCCCTCCCCCCTGGGGTTATAATTGTATCAACTTTACCTGATGATTTGAGTAAGGTTGAAGGAGATGCAGAAAAGGACAAAGGAGAAAGAATTGATATTGAATTCTATTAATACAGGTACATATATGGTGGTGGTGGTAGTGACAATGACGAGGATGGTGATGATGATAAAGCTCTTGATGATGATGATGATGAAGGTGATAATGATGACGATGGGGATGATAATGATGGCGGGAATGATAATGATAGTGGTGATGATGATGTAACATATTATAATCATTGTTCTTAATTATGCTTATGCTGTAGTCTTATATCAATGTTCATGATATCACTGTACAGTCAAACCAGCTCATGCGTTCCTATCGAGGTTCAAAGATTCATTTAATTATTGGGAATTTGATTTCCATCCTGCTTTGAAGCATGCATTATTTAATTAAACGAATGTTTCAAATTCAAAATAGTAGATTTGGCGATGATAATGGCGATAACATTGATTGTGTTGACGATTTTGATGATGCTTGATGATGATGAAAATGAGATTTTCTATGATTATAGATGGCAATAGAGAACGACAAGTTCCACTTAATGCAGTTTTAAGTACAGGAATAACAGGATCTACTTGTGGTAAGTAATCCATCATCTCTTATTCTCAAGAGAATGACACGTGATTTAAAATGGTAATACATTACACCCAAGCTGTTTTGAGCACCCTGTCGGAAGTGTTGCAACCAAACTTTCCTTTGAAGAAAATTGCTGAAATTTCATTGTTACTCTAATGAAGAAATAGAATACGCGCGCGCGTGCTGTGTGCTGTCATAAAGCACGCGAGGTTTGCATAACACGAGAGAAGTAGTTAGGAGAAGCACGACGCGTAGCGGAGTGCTTCTGGACACTTCTCGAGTGTTCTGCCAATCCCCAAGTGCTTTTATATGACTGCACACAGCACAGCAAGCAAGTTTGTTATTTCTTTATGAAATATAAGTTACAATAATAGATAGGATATGACGCAGCTGAAAGTGTGCGCGCGTGCAATGTGCTCTCATAAAGCACGCGCTCCAATCCAATCAGAACGCAACATTCATAACAGTTATTCTATAAAACAACTCATTGGAGGGGACGGGATCTCTTATTAAATGTTTGTTTTCATAGTTGTGCGTGGAAAGAATCCTGATAATCAAGGCAAAAAGCAACAAGCTGCAACTCCCCAAACAGATGCTAACCAGACCTGTATCGAAGTCCACTGGTTCAATACAAGACTGTAAGTCCAGGAACTATAGCCTGAAGCGAGATGACATTTTACCCCCGTCTCTAGTACCATAATAGTTTTTAAAATTCTTTCATATTAAAATTTTTGATCCTTAGAGAATAAAAGACCAATACTCATAATAAAAGAACAAAAGCAGTGTGAAAAGGATTATGGTCTAGAGACGGGGATAAAACGTCATCTCGCTTCAGTCTTATTCAAATATAATGGAATACTTCACGATTCAGCGGCGCTCTGGAATTCTTGAATCGCAAGGTACCCAGGCGGCAAAACAAAACCGGCAAAGATGCTGAAATGACAACATACCCCACGGTATTCCATAAATGTCCTCAATCGTGGAACATTTCATTCATCTTAGTTCATCTCTTGTCCAATTGTGGAGGGTGAAAGAGACAGCTTGAAAAGCTTCACAATAGACCCCTTGCAGGTGGCGTCAAAGCAGCTCAATTTGGAAGATAAAACAAATCTCCTGAGATTTGGAAACCTTATTGTTATGTCCTCCAAATTGAGCTGCATACCGATGTGCTGCAAGGGGAATATTTTATAACGATAACATTTAGAACCGGATGACTTTTCGAGTTAGATTAAAAAACCCGGTATAGACTCAATGTTAGCGCGCTTTTCTAATATAGATTTGTAGGAATCTAGCCAACATTACCCGTTTTTCACAAGTTTATCAGATGTAATAGTCAATGTGTTACAGCCATTCTCAATCACACGCGCCCTCTAGCGATTGTTTCTGTCGCGACGAAGAAGCTCTTGGTGGACGTCAATCAAGTCGTTTCCATGACATTCTGTAGGCACGTGCCCTTATAGCTTTGTGTTTTCCGACAATGTTATGGAAACGCCTTGTGATTGACGTCCACCAAAACCTTGTCTTGTGACAGAAAGAATCGCGTGTGATTGAGAATGGCTGTAACATCTCTTAATGAATTTGCTTTACATTTCTTCTTTTTATTCATAAACAGGTCGATTTAGGACTTACTCTATGACGTTACAGCCTTCTCCGCGAGACGAGCGTCCGAATACATCACCTATTCTCTCCACATCACGTAAGACACCTCTATCATATTCTCCCTCGAGCAGTACAGCGAATTTAAAATTCTCAAGACACATGACAAACTCAGCTCCTGATGTTAAAACATTGGCTTAAGTTATTTATCAGCTTATTTTGAGGGTTCTCATAAGGAGCCAGGTACGTTGGAAAAGAGATAAAGACTCCACCCTCTAGTTTTCTCGCAAATTTCTTTATCGAATACTTAAAAAATACAAACTCTAAATGACTTTTGAACCAATTTCAGTGGCCTTAAAATATTAACTTGTTTAAAATTAAGAGTTTGTTTGGTTTATCCTCTGGAATTGCCATTTGGAAGGAAGAGCAGTAATTTTCTTCTTCAAAATACATCATAATTTATAACTTATAAGAGATGAAAGCATGTAAATATGTATTTAGGGATAGTGTAAATAAATCGCGTTATTTCAGTTCTCCCAAATGACCCAAATTTTTTCATATTTTAAATGTCATGGGAGTATGATTGGTTCTTTATCTGCGTCAAATCATACATACAATCACATAAGTCCATAAGTTTTTTTTCTTTCCTTTTATTATATATTTTTGTGATTCCAAAAGATACCAATGACATCTTTATAACATTACAAACTATTTTAATTGTATTCTGTTTAACAAAGAACTACACTCTATAATTACTATCAAAGGTCTTCCTACAAATACTTTTTTGTTATTTCTATGTTATAGTGAAGGCATTTAACCCGTGAAATAAAAGTTATTAGTCAGCGTGTAATAGTCAAATAGACACAAAAGAAAACGATGGAATCAGGGTCTCCTACAGTGTGTTAGTCTAATATCTATTTCGCGGATTAAATGCCTTGAGTGACCACAGTAAATCCGTGAAACTTTAGTAATACTAAATAGCACAATGTCATGCAAATTCCATTGTTTTCTATGGTTTAATAAGCACTATTTTGTACTATTTAGTAATTAGTGTTTCACGGATTAACTGTTTGTACTCTACTATGCCATAACATACACCGAAAGATTATAATTTACCAAAACATTGTCCCCTTCTGATTGGTTGGCTATATACAAGGTCAACCAATCAGCAACAAGCATGCATCCTTGGGTAGTCTGACTGCCTGGTAGCAAGTTTTGAGACAATGTATAAAAAAAATCAAAAACCTAAGATCACTATGGTCATTTCCTGGAATGCCAGATCTATAGATACGTTGTACACATTTGTCTTGAAGTTACTTAAGAATTAAAAACTAAATGTTATTAGGTATTCCAAGGCTAAAGAAAAAACTGTGTCAAGTTGGCATGCCAGTGTATTGTGGGACTGGGACGAAATAAGTGTCCCAAATTGCACTCCAATGCCAACTCAACGCAGTTTTTCCTCAAACTTTTAATGACTAAGACTTTAAATAGACGTTTTCCAAGATACAGCCAGATACACATGTACTAATCCAATCAATAGAGGTTATCAGTCGGCTAAGCATCTGATACGGCTGTGTGTTTTTACAAGTCACGGAGTGTGTTAAATGACATATAACGTCCTTTTTTCAGGAGCGTAGCACTTAATGGCTAACAACTTAGTGGCTAACAAATCAATGGCCCTCATTCCAAGATCCAATTGGAATTCAATAGTTGATTTTTGCGGAGGGAGGACAACTGGAGAACCCAGAAAACCCTTGAAGCACAGGAGAGAACCATCAAACAACTCTACTCATATACAACACCGAACCCGGCGGGATTCGAACTCGGGTCACATTGATGAGAGGCAGGCGATGAGTAAAAATGCAAAGCCGTATCACATGCTTAAGCCTACTGATAAGTTGTTTAACATTTAATTCTGCCAAGAAATGCTCAAACTCTCTCTTTGGTAATACTAAGCTCTATCGTACCCAGCGCGAGCAGATGAGAAGTGCTGATACGGCCTCATATCAGACATGGTCTTTTTCTAAATTACACAGTCACGTTCTTTGCAGAATTGATAATTTAGCACTGGAATCTTTGATTGTTCTCTCTTCCAATAAGAAAAAAAGCTGCTGGCAATTAAAATCAGTTTACTGTATCTTGGAAAAGGACTATTGAAACAATGCCATGACCACAGGAATCCCATACTGCACTAAGTTACGACGTGCCGAGGAACGAGGGTGCAAATGACCCCATCACGTGGTCTGATTGTCATCTTCTCAGTGATCTGCTTGGTTTGTCCTGGGACGAGCCTGAACTTGAAGGTCTGGATGAAGCGTGACAAGATCACTTTGGCTTCAATCTGCAAATTAATTTTTTTTAAAAGGTTTATACTGAGTAAAATGAAGTACTAGATTAGACTCTTCCAAAGTCTCTCGCTCGTCCGTTCCATCTCCACGCTTAGAGACTGTAACAGTACAATGACCGAAAGGACTTATTGGTCCCGATAACTTGGACCAAGCGTGCTTTGGGAACCAAAATACTCGTCCACAGTCTCTCTCATTTCAATATTTTCAAGATGGCGGCGAAAACAAGAGAATCAAAAAAACATCAGAATACGCGTGGAAGGGGCCTTCATGTCAACCCAGAGGTTGTTTAAGGGTTTAGGCAAAAATTATTCTAAGTCTTTTACTTGTGCCAATGGCCATTTCCTTGTGCCATTGTGCAGCGTTCTATAAAACAGCCTTAAGGTGCTGACACACGTTGCAACATTGCACTCAACGTTGCAAGCAACAAATTTGAATCGGGGTGACACACATTGCAACAAAATCACGCAACATCGCTTGTGTCAGCCTGCTATATTAAAAAAATTGGTCAGCAGTTTAAAATTTGGTGCAAGCTGATCTGGCCTGGAAATGTCAAAAACTTTGCATGTGATGTTGCAGCCATGTTCACATGATGACATTTGTTGCGCGAACGTGCAAGAGTAAAGCGCGATTCAACTTCAGATTTGTTTCATGCAACGTTGCACGCAACAAGTTTGGGGTAGACACACGCTGCAACAGTCGTGTTGCGTGCAATGTTGCATGCAATATTGCACCGTGTGTCAGAACCTTTAGGCCAACCATGTAACCTGTCTCCCAGGCGCTACGTCTGCTATGGAGATAACACTTACCTGGGCAAAATGTTGACCAATGCAGTTACGAGGGCCAACGGAGAATGGAAAATAGGTAAAGTGTGACCTGCGGAAACAATACAGAATATTGTTGAATTTATTTTTTAAAAATTGGGGACTTGGGAATGTCGAAATTATTTGAGATTTCAAGGCCCACAAGAGTAAAATGTTCAAAATTGCATTAAATCGCAACACCAAAGAATTGCGGCTTATTTACCTATGGGCACTCTTAGTCCCAACGGGATTAATGAATGCTTTGCTTTAAACTAACCCATTCTTTTGTCTTTTGATTGCTTGTTTTTGTTTCCTGGCCTACCTTGTTCTCATTGGTTGCTTTGTCTTTTTCCCGGTATATAAACACTCTTTCTACCTTCTTCTCTTTACTCCGACGAAGGACTAGCGTCCGAAACGTCAGTAAGTTTTTTCATCTTTTCAAGGTGTAAAATTTACCCCTTTTATCATTCATTTAAAAGGAACGGTCATGATATACAATGTTGCAGATTCGATTTACAGCGTTGTTGAGTAGTAAACTCACTTGTGAAGTTCTACCCAAATTTGTTCTCATTATTGCCTAAAGGTAGGAACGAACCGACGCCCAAGGCTCACTGACCTTTTATCTCCATCCATATCTTCAAAGCGCAGTGGATTGAAGTCCTCCGCATTAGGCCAGTATTCAGGATATCTGCCAGTTATGTATGAGCTGAACTATGAAGCAGATGATAGGAATGAAATCATCAAAAAGAAGTTAGACCACCTAATATTGAATACTCCAATTTTGAGTTCTCAGTTGCTCAGAGTTAGCCTCCATTTTGTGTAGAATATTCATGTGTTTCAGCGAAAGTCCGTAGAATTTCAGAGTGTTTGTATTGTTGAAGTTGCAGGGGCGGCGAAACAGAGGGATGCTCCCCCCCGAAATGTTTTTTTTGGGGGGGGGGGGGGGTCTGGCACCCTCACAAAATATTGGTTCACATGAAATAAAAATGCAGAGTCGATAGTTTTACGGCGCATGCGTCTGGCATCAAACAAAACAGCGGTCATCCATCACATAACGTTAAATATGACATTTCAGTGCCCCCCCCCCCCCCAGGATTTTCAGCTTCCGTCTACCCTTTTGCCTATCCTGAGTTGTACATTCTTTACTTTGCATTTGGTATTTGTGAATACTGAGACACTGACTCGAGGCCAACCCTGTGTGAATGAGTCTGTGATCAAAGTCCACAGCAGTAATTTGAAACTCAAAAATGGTCTAAAGTAAACCAGAAAAATTTTTCTTGAAATACACCAGCAGCTCTTACCATCAACGTAGTTCCTGCTGGAACAAGCTTACCACCTATCATCTCGTCTTTCTCTGTAACACGAATTGTTCCTGTTGCTGATGGATACAGACGGAGCGTTTCCTTGAGAACCTGTTTATGTCAAATTACAGAAAACTATATAAGCTAGGAGTCGTAGGCTTTCGAGAGAGGAGAGGAGACGAAACGAGAGCAGAAATGAGCAGATTAGAGCAGGAAAGAGCAGGAAAGGGCAGAACAGGGCAGGTCAAAGCAGGGCAGGGCAGGGCAGGTCAACGCAAGGCAGGACAGGGTAGGGCAGGGCAACGAGAGGAGATACCTCTCCCATGTGGTGCATTTTAGCCAAGTCATCAAAATGCACTGTAGTCCTGTCGCCAAGAACCTCAAAGACTTCTTGGACCAGCCTGCAACACAAACAAAATACTAAATCAAAACCAACAAATCGTTTGGATTGTTGGATAGCTAAAATCTCATTTAATTTTCTAAACGTCCTTCTTGTTAAAGCCATCACCAATGAATTAGTCAACGCCCCTCTGTTAGTTAGCGCATGCGCTTTGACGTATTCTTTTGGCGCGTAAAACTTATAGACGGGCGCTGTTTGAGGGGATACTATTTGCCTTTTTCATTTTAAAAAGGCTTGTGCTTTGAAATTCAGTAACACTTTAACTTTATTTTCGTTTTTTTTCCCCGTTTGCTAAGCTTTTCGCCATATCGAAAGCCCAATGATTCTGAGTACATATTATTTTATGAATCGGCGGATGTTAATACGCATGCTCGTTCCACTGAAACCAATGACTTACTCTTCTAGTATTTCACTGTGGTCAGCAAGCTCCATGACGCAGAAGCTCAACTTGTTAGCAGTTGTCTCGTGGCCTAGATGAGATAAAACCAAAAAAGATATGAAATATCTTATTTAACTATTGTATGCTACAGTAGGACCTCCATTGATGGTTCCCACAGCGGCCATGTTGGAGGAACTTAACAAAAGAATTGTCAATGAATTATTTTGTTATATCCTCCAACATGGCCGCCGTGTCTTTTGATATTTAATTCTATTCGGAATGCTTGAAAACCATCAATAAGCGAGCAACCTCTATTTATGTTAGCGACCAGGTGAATATTCCAAATAATACATTTGGTCAGATATCGCAGCAATCCACAGTGGCGGATCTAGGGGTAGTGCGAAGGGGTCCGCTGCACCCGTTTCTTTTTTCTGTAAGGTTTGGATTTTTGGATAAAAAAATATCTTCTGTAGATTTTAATTAAGAAGATTACAGAAGTTTTGGGTTGTGTCCTGTTGTCATAGCTTGTTTTTGGAGCGTACTGGTAATTTGCGAAGCTCAAGTATTCCAAACAGATCGAGGCATCGCAATTCCCTGACCAACTACATGGACTACCTGTGTGGAAATGTACGCATGCGTAGTCTAGGTCTGGACCCCGTTTTGAAAAATCCTGGATCCGCCACTGATCCAATAGACCTCTTACAGTGGGTGTAGTGTTTTCCCGTTTTAGACCAACATGCATTCTCTTGAAGAAAAGATTCTTTTTATCTATGTGTCTTCTCATGCGCGATCGATAAGGAAAATTACATGTAATGCTCTAGGGAGTGAAACGTGGTCTGAAATGGGAAAGCACTACGCCCAAGATTCTTTTAGCCTATGTAGCGTCTCTTTGAGGGGGAATGTTGCATGCTTCAATACAATCTCAGAAGCTTTTTCAATGCCATAGAATGCTGCAAACGTTTGCCGATTGTTATGGTAACATTTAGATAAAAGTAACATAAAGGTGCTGACACACGGTGCAACATTGCACGCAACAAATTTGAATCGGGATGACACACACTGCAACAAAATCACACAACATCACTTGTGTCAGCCTGCTATTCCAAGATATTTCGTCAGCAGTTATAACTTTTCACAGGCATGGGAGTACTGGTAAACAAATGCATGAACCCTTCCCAACATGAATTTTTCAAGATAATTCTCAAAATATTTTTCTATTTATCTAATTATTTTTGGGGTGGCCCATCCTTAAATGCCCTACTTTTTACTTTTTCCTAAATGCACCAGCCCCCGGTTCCCAAATGCTGATCAGTAACAAACTTACCAGCAACAAAAAAGGTGACAAATTCATCCAGCATATCCTCGATGTCTGCTGTTGGATCTTCCTCTAAAAGTCAAAGGAAATAACTTGCTTAACCTGACATGTTTATTTCGCAAATCGGCAAAAGTGCACAAGTATTAACCAAATTAACAAGTTAAATACAGCACTTCAATTAAGTAAAGTCCATTTTTGAAATGAAACTTGCAATTCTTTTGGGCACTTTTTCAGCTTGGGCATATGATAATGTTTTCCCATTTCAGATCATGTGTCATTCCCTAGAGTATCATTTCTTTGTTTAACTGCTGCCTGTGAGGAGACACACATAAATATGGATACAACTCCAACAATTATATTATTATCAAGAAATGACACATGGTCTAAAATGGGAAAACATTACGCCCAACAAAAAGAGATGTACTCAAAAAGGATCCTAGTATGATAGATAAAGGTATTAGTGTAATGAGTAAACAGAGAAATAGAATATTGTTATATTCCTTGCCTGCGATAGCCAAGATATGCTGTAGAATATCATTAGGCACTTGTTCTCCATGGTTGATTGCCAGTTGACGAACTTCAATGATCTTTTTACCAGATTTGCGGATGAAATCTATAGCAGACCTCACTTTGCTCTGGTAGGGCCAGTTAAGGGGATTCATCTAAAGAAATAGTTGTTAGGAAAATGTAAAAGGCAAGGAAAGGGAAGGAGTGGATTAATTCTAAGAATAGATCTGAAGAGTATGCAAAAATCCCTCCTAAAATAACAAAAATAATCAGTCACTACAGCAAGCACAACAGGGATTCAGCTCAATGTGGTCAATCTGAAAGCATGTGAAGGTACCTTTGGCAGCTGATATATAGTCCATATATGTATGACTCCAAAGCTAGTTAGCTAGTTAGTGAGAATTGGTTTGAAAAGAGGGGGGGATCTAAATGATGAAAAAACCCTTGGATTAAAGAGGAGAACCAACTAACTCAATGCACAGCAAGGGAGCACGGCAGACATAAATTTGTTGATTGGTCTTCCTGTGGTACATAATTAGATTGATTGGTCTTCCTGTGGTATGGACGTGCATGCATTTTCTTAAAGATCGTGAGGGCTCATAAGTAAACAAATATGGCGGATTGGCGGATGATAAATAAAATATTATGCATGGAGCCATCTTTGATATTTACTTGAACCCACACTATTTTTCGCGGATAACAGTATTCGTCAGCACACGTCATTACCACAGGAATACCAATCAACAAATTAATGCCGTGCTCCCTTGTGCACAGGGGACAACTGGGATTTGAATTGAGGATTGCAGAGGTGGGAGACAAGCATTTTAACACTACACCATCCAACTTTATTAATTATTTGAGGTTTTGCCCACAGGCTGGTGCTGCATAATATAGGACTCAGAGTCCCCTTTTAAGGTACACTGCACCAATTTTCAAACCCGTAAAATCCCCATATCCATCCTACAATAAACCCTTTAAGTAATCATTAGTAAAGGCCAGAAGCTGAGCTGTTGGTCACTGTTAGGGTTATATATTAAGGTGTGAATACTGGAGGCCTGTATATTTCACTCCAAAAGGCAGTTAGAACCTAGGAAAGTTGAAGTGTAACTGTTTGGGTACCTACCCATCCAAATGGGTGTAATGCAGCTGTTTCCATTCCATCTAACATTGTAGTGACACTTTTGGTGAACTTGCAGTTTGGGTCATTGATGATGTTCAGATCAGTGCCAAATGCAACCTAGAATACAAAAAATGACATTTAAGAAATAATAAATGACTATATGAAGGAATGTTTTAGAACTGATGAACCTCTAGTCCTCTCTGTTTAAATTAACATCTGAATGTTGAGCTATGACAAAACAGAATGTTAGTCCAGCCGAGGGCCAAACCCTTGACCTCCCAAACTAGTACACTCATCTAATGATCAGAAGTCATCAACTTCATTGAGACAAAATCAACAAAGAGAAGGAATCTCCATGCCATATCATGAACAATCTTTGATGCTGTTTTTTAGAATTACTCATTCTTGAAATTGTTTGTTTTTCTACTCGCACACACTGTTTTCTCATGCCTTTTTGTGTTTTTCAAAACATGACCAAACAATGTGGAGTTAGAGCAGTATGGACTAGGTGAAGAAAAACAAAAGATTGCAAATATGTGAATCTAAGAATAGCATCAAACCGTGGTGCCTATGATTGTTCGAAGCATGAATACCAGAGATTACTTCAGAATCTCTTAATTCATTTTTCTTGCTTCATTGCCATGACAATGACCAACTCATAAGCTTTAGTGTACTTATATATACCTTACAAAGGACATCTAAGGTCGCTCTAGCAAACTCATCAACCATCACAACTTCTGTCTTCCCATCAGCTTTTTCAAGCAGTTTCTGGATGAACAGGTCTGCACTTGAATTGAAAGCCTTCATCATGTCCTTCAGGCAACTGAAAGAGCACCAATACATTAGTCATACTACTGTTAGAAAGTGTTTAAAAAAAACTCATCATTACTAATTATAATCACCATCACAAGTACAGCAGTGTGGGGGGGGAGGGGGGTACGGGGGGGGAGTACTCCCCTATATTCACTATATGGATACATGCTGCAAAACAGGGTATGGTTTTCAGTGATTCTACTCTGGAACAGGGTATGAATTTCAGCAATTTTTACTCTGGAACAGGGTAGGGTTCAGAGGGCTCAGCAGCACATCTACTCCTACCCTAAACGAGCAAGAGTACCCCCCCTCCCCCCTGATTTGAACTGACAGCATGGGAAAGATCTAGTCTACAGCAACAGCTATACAGTCCATGTATGACCCCAAAGCACAGCTCTAACCAGTTTGAACTAGCTGCCCTGAAACAGATCATGCATTAGATAGTGTTCTAAACAGTGAATAGATGTTCATCCATATTAACTTACACACGATGAAAGGCAGGATTAAAGATCTTTCTTCGTTTGCTCCATTTTTGGTGATCTGTTTCTGTGGCAAGGCCATGTCCTAAACACCTGTGTTAGTACAAAAATGGCAAAAAAAATCATTATTTTATTATTATTTTACTACTGTACTATGTGCTCATTTGCTCAATTTTTGGTGATCCAATAGGCCTTTTGCAACCAACAGCCACGTGCTGATATATGACTTTACTAATGAATCAATTCAGCTAAAGGTCCCTTGCATGAGGAAGGCTCTGCTGGATGGCAAATAACATTTAAATTACTTCGTATATATCTTGAAATCAAAGTATCTTATAAGGAAAAAAAAAATTTGAAAAGGTTTTGGATGCGACATTAGTAATCCAGCAAAAAATCTTTATATAAAGGAAGTCTAAATGTTTTTGCCATCCAGTAACAATCATGTGTCAATCTATTGCAAAAGGCCTATTCTGTAGTAATTCCATGTATCCTAAACACTTGTGTTATAGCAAAATAGTTATTTATTATTTACTACTGAACTACTATGTACAACCTTGATTCCCAAATACAGACACTTTGTGGTTAATACGTGTTTAACCTCCTTTGAATAACAGCTAGAACTAACCTTTTTCCGTAGACATTTGCAACTGGATCATAAGCAAAATCACCTTTTGGTAGGTTTTTAGTAATGAGAAGTTCCTGTAGGATGCAAAAGGGTCATGGATTAATGTAAATTTAAATTTCATTTCATTTAAAAATAATCAGATTCCATCATACTTTATATGTGTGTCTGTGTTGGCATACCTTTATTATATCAGGATCAGCAATGCTTAGAAATGGGGAGTGGTAGAACCATGTGCAGATCACTTTTCCATACATCTTGTGCCTTGAAAACAACAGCTCATCAATAATGGTGGATGGATGTCATGGGTTGATGGATGGATGGATGGATGGATGGATGGATGGATGGATGGATGGATGGATGGATGGATGAACATTCAAATGAATGGGGTAGATAAATAGAGGGGTAGCTGGTAAAATGGTGGGTAGTTGGTGGATAGATGGATTGATGGATTGATTGGTTGATTAATGGATTGATGGAATAGATAGATGAATGTATGAATAGATAGGAAATAGACAGAGAAGTAAGCAACTTGCAAGGGTGTGTTTGGCTGAAAGGATGGGGTTAAATTTACTGATCAATATGATTTTAAAAAATTAACAAGAAAGAAAGTAAACAAAAACAAGTCACATACCAGTCAAGAAAAATCTGATCACTGGGACGTCCAGCTTTGAGGTTGTTTCTAAGGTCAGGCAGGTTCCCACTGAAAAAACTTAAACACAATCAAAAACATAATTAAAAATAGTATTTCTAACCCTGAAAAATGCTTAATTTGCTGCGAGCAATGCCTCTTCTCTTTACCGCACACACATAATATTCCTATGAGCAAATATAATTTGAGATGACTTCTGTCATGTTGAGGCTTTTGCAGGGTTGCAGAGAATATTAAAATCTCATAAAAATGGTATGCAGTGCATGTGGTCGGACGGAACTCTTCGTAAAACAAGGCATACAATAGCTGAAGTTATTCTTATAAAATATGTGCTTTTTCAGGGTATTCTGCAGGAGGATATAAAAATATAATTGCACACCCCTTAGAGCTGTAGTTATATGCAAAAAGGTAACCAATTTGCTTCAGTGTTTATTCGCCCTGACGTGCTTAAAACAAACTTTACCTCTTTCAATTTTTATTTATAAAACACCAGTTAATAAATATACAGTTATCGATCGCTTTTAACAATAAAACGATACATAGTTAAGCTCCACGTACTTCTACAAAGTATCCTTGTAGCCATATGAATTAATTATAAGTTACAACTAACCTTGCAACTCGAGGTCCGGGGATATGGGAAAACTTCTTTCGACGGTGCACAATGTACAGAGCATAAGAAGCTACCACGAGTAGGATAACAAGTAAAGTGACGAAAATCACGTACAGGAAACTCATATTTGCTAACCTATTAAAGCCAAAACCTAGTTCTAAATATTTTGCTGATCTGACTCCTATACTCTCTGGAATAGAACCGAGCAAAACCAATCGATTCAAGTCACGATTGCTGAGAAACGTCCAATCTTAGATATATAATCGTTCTACTAGCCTATTGTAGTCCAGTTAATGAAATTTGGCTTGCAACTAGGTAGCATAAAACGCCTCTTTTTGGGAAAATGTTTGGAGCAAAGTTCACTTCGATATGTTTGTATTTAGTAAGTCTGTTCCAGGCTCTTTTGATCATGCACAGAAATTGGGTTGCCTGTGGTTTATCAAACGGCAGGCAGCCCAAGATTAGGCTTTTGTTGAAAACTAATTTATTCCTACGCAGATGTTTTCAATACAAGTATATCAAAATTATTCAAGACGGCGAAACGCAACATAAACCCAGTTGAAGCTACACGAATCATCAAAATGGGGAAATATTCGAAGTTCACCGATTCGGATTACCAAGTGAAAACGTTTCGTTGGCCGTATTGGCTGCTTCCATTGCTGTTCTTGTCACTTCTTCTCGTTCTTGGATTATTTATCTTCATAACGATTCACTCGGCCGATCGTTTTGGTTGTCTTTTCCACTGCGAACAGAAGATCGACTGATGGTGGTGTCGTGCCTCCAAATGATGGTCCTTTTGGTATTCGTAGAGGCGATCACAACGTTACTGAAAACGTTTCAACGAAAAAACCATCCGGCACAGACTCGGATGAAATAATAATGGAATCGACTCCAACTCCAACTCCAACCCAAGCAGCAAATCAGATCACCGTGAAAGGGAAACTGCTATTCCCAAGTGATAGGGTCCCTGATTCAATCCCACCTAACTCTCACTTAATCGTGAAGTTCGAAGACTCAAGTTTACAAGACGCTTCGTCTGAAGTCCTTGGAAAGACCCTGGTCGATGCCAACACGTACAAAAAGGGTACTGATCTAACGTACAAGATCGTGTGCGCTAAACCAAAGAATCATGATTTCTACAGTGTCTCGGCTACTCTCAACATGGGATGGACGCCAAAGAAAGGAGGACCTTGGCTAAGAAAAGGAGACTTTTTTACCGATACCATGTACACCGTGAACATCGAAAACAACGTGACTGTCTATGAAAAAGATGTCACCTTCGCTTACTTGAATAACTAAAACATGGTAAGTGACTTACTCGACGAAGCGAAAAAAAAATACTATATGTAGCTTATTTATTTTGTTAAACAGTATAGGCGTTCTTGAAATGCTGTAAAAATACAGAAAAATTAATTGCATCTTCCAAATGTTCGTCATTTTTATTTCGTTTGTTTTTGTCATTTTTTCGTCTTTAACAAATATATCACTTAAACCTTAAGCCAAACAACGGCAGATTTGAATATACGAATATTAAAGGAAAGGTAAAGCGTATTTATGACTAAGTCACATTGAACTGGTTTTCTCAACTACGAAATGGCTTCTTGGAATCCAGTGCTCGTGGTACGAACGATTTTTCAGAGCGAGTTTTTTTGCGGCTTTCGATCATTCGGACGTTTTGATCTCTCATTTAATCTTGAGGTCATTCTTAATTGTTGTATCACCTTAAATTACCGACTTCCAAATTGAAAATTGCAGCAATAACATATGCGAAATCTATTGACCTCTGAAATTTAAATTTCATTTTCGTCTTCAGATCGGTTCATTGTTCGGGCTCTTACATTGAAGTTAGTTTCGTATTTTGAATTCTGTTGTTTCGAAGTTGAAGGCTTTTAGGTGCTTAGACTTAAGTTTTAATTCGTGGACACTCAATTTCTTGTTATACAATTTGAACGATTTATGTTTATATCATTTATTTATTCCTTAAACTGTTGGTGGATTTCGAAATTCAACCATAATATTTCCATTAATACGAACATTTCTCAAAGCTGAGTGCTTTGCGTTTGATCTGTGAACTAAAATATATGGAAAATGGTCAATGCCTTGTTGCACAGGCTAGAATAGGTGGTGTTAAAGCAATACTGAAACGAGGAAACTCCCAAAGAAATCTGAGTTCTAGATCATAATTGAACCCATGGCATTCTGTATTCTGTTCAGATGCTCTACTATTGAGATTATGGGTCTCAGGGGTGGATCCAGGAGTTTGTTCAAGAAGGGGTGCTGCACACAAAGTTAACCCAGCGAGGAGACCCTTAGAATCAAAGGGGAAAAACATTGTTTTGTATTGGTTAACTTTAAAGTAGGGGCACTAAGTCGAACCAGGGAAGGGTGCACTACCCCTGCACTTCTCCCCTGGGTCTGCCTCTGGGACTAATGGTGAGGAAGGTCAACTTTGGGTCATCTGACATCAAATTGATACTGCGATAAGGACAGAGAACAGAGTTTGGCAGAATTAATTAGGGCCGCGGTCAAGACTTGAACAATTTATTAGTGTATATTTGCAAGAGTTGGATATAAGCATCCTGGGCTACCATCCCAGGGCTTAAAGTAATGGTTGGACATTGGAAATTTCTGCCCAGAATTGCAACTTGTCCAGTCAAATCTTGTCAGTCATTTTGACCAGTAACATTCAGCCAGAAGCAAAGTATGAGTGACCTTAAGGTTTTGACCTGTCATCAGTGACCAGCATCTTACCAGCCGTTATTTTAAGCACTGCAGCCCATAGCTGTCAGGGGCGGATCCAGGGATGGGGTGCAGGGTCGCACACCTCTTCCTGGTTCCACTTTGTGTGACTACTTCGAAGCCAACCAATACTGTTTTTTCCCTTTGATTATTTGAGCTCAACACCCTTCCCTGAACAAAATCCTGGATCCATCCCTAGCTGGCTGTTAGGTCTAATTTCCCTTACCATTATCTTTTTAACCATTACTTTTCTTGACTTGTATTTTACAGATAAAGAACTGACTTGTACAGATGCAGTTGGTAAACATAACTAATGAAATACCAGGCCTTGAATGTAGACATTTAGATGCATTTAAGTTTTCTTGTTTTTTTTGGTGCCCATACATCCATCAAATTTACAAAAGCCTAATCATACTTTTGTAGTCTTTTGATTGATGTAAGTCATCAAAAGCCAAGACTTCTAAAAGTTATGGAGGTCATACAAACATAAGAATTTAAGTGCTCTAAACTATACTTTAGTATTCTTAGACACAGGAGTTTCATTAAGGGTTGAAGGTTGGAGAATTCACTGGTAAATGAGCAAAATTCTCCAGCTTAAACAACCATCTTATAATGGCTTATCTTTATAATGCCAGCTTAGCAATATTCGCTTTACTTTCTTTCCCCTTAATGAAACCCCTATAAGATAGCTGTTTTCTGACAGCGCAACTGTGCAAAAGTATGTCCAATGCTAATGCATTCGCATACTTCTATGCATGTTCTATACGTTAAAGTAACATATTTTGCTGTGAAGCTTGCTGGTTTTACCCAATAAGGCTCGTGATAGCTCATTTGGTAGCCAAAATGTGGTCAATTTTACACATTGAGCTGTAACTATAGTGGGAAATGAACAGTAATGACTATCAAACAGCTTATTAACTTCAAATATGGCTTTCCATTGTTTATTACCCATTATCCAATGAGAATTCCTATTTAATTTCACAGTAAAGTGTATTGTGGTATACGTTACTGCGGCAAATTGTCATTCGTCAATTATCTTATAAACCACCATTATGCATATTCATAATAAGCCTTATATCTTTAGAAGATTTTAGTTTGTAATGGTTGTAGCCAATAAAAAAAAAGAATTCATTATGAAGAATTTTAGCTTGAATGTGAAAGAGCAAAGCTAAAGTTAGTGTTAAGAGGCAATTTTAAATGCAAGTTTTAAGGTAATTGTTACGATAAAATACACTAATCTATAAAAAATTATTCTATGCTATGAATTGGTTATATAAGAAAATTATCCTTATTGAGTTAATATGTAATCCTCAGCAGTTTTAAATAAATGTATACTGTAATGGAACTGTGAATAAAGATGTTTCGTAGTGTTTATATGTCAAAAATGTTGTGCTGGGTGCCTAGATAAGAAAACACCAACTTTTTTACTGGTCCTCATGAAACAATCTAGACTCACACCTGATTCAAAATCATGGCACAACTAACTCACATTAAAAGTGCTGTACAGGGGCGGCAGAAGCAGAAAAATTTTGGGGGGGCACTCCAATATTTCACGGTACCTTAAAATGACCCCCCCCCCCCCCACCACACTCCCTGTTTGGCTTGATTACAAACGTGTATGTGTGATATTTCAATCAGTAACATTTTAAGCGCATTAAACCACTTGCAATTGTGCTGAGAGACACAAAAATGATGCAAGTCGTCGCTATCGTATCTTTTTTAGATACAGAAAATTATATAATATCAAAATAATAAATAATGGTAATCATAACCAAATCTCATGCGGTTTTTTTTTCTTTTGTCTGTGTGTGGGGCATTATATTCTGGGGGGCCAGGTCCCCCAAAAATATCTAGTGGGGGGGCCAGTGCCCCACGGCCCCTTCGCTTCCGCCGCCCCTGCTATAATGTGAGCCACAAAATCGCTTTGAACTTGAAATGCAACAAAAGTTTGGGAGTCAAGTTCCGAGAGTTTGTTGTCCTTATTACCGTGCCGTAAAAGAACCACAGAGGTCGCGCCCTTGAAAGCTAGAGGAAGCCGTGGACTTAGTGTTGAAAATTTAAAACCAGTATTGATGGTTTTCTCGGCGGCCATGTTGGAGGAACTTAACAAAAGAATTATCAATGATTTCTTTTGTTATATCCTCCAGTATGGCCGCCGTGTCTTTTGTTATTTAATTTTCTTGAGAATGGTTGAAAACCATCAATAAATGGCATGAAAACTGTGAAGTCTAAAGCCTTTAATCTCCCTTCTTGAGCAGCAGAAAATGAGACTGTGGTTTCACTGAACCATTGACTTAAGGTTTTGTTTGCGCAACTGAAGCCGGAGTAACGTACCAGAATGTTTGATCAGGAGCGCACTACTATCATGTTCTTGAATTGAATAATCAAAGAACCGCGTTAAATACACTATTTTGTGTAGTTTAATGCAATCTAAAAATAGTTTTTTTGAGAATAGGAAAAGATATAATGCGCACGGGTTAGATATTTCTTTTGTCACCTTCGTTTTCCTAATTAGATTCTTTATTTTCACCGGATTAAAAATTTTTTATCAGATTTTATTTTATTAATTTTATAGCACTCTTAATATTCACAAGCATAAATTATTTTTTCATTATTCTTGTATATCAGGATATTTTTATTCTTTTTGCATTGCGCGCGCGCAAAAGATCATTTTATGTATTTTGCGCAATATAAGGGATAATTATTATCATCATCATCATCATCAAAGGTGGACATTGGAGGCTAACTGCATGCGCTTTGAAGTAACGGTCACGGTATGAAAGCGTGACAACTTACGTTGATATTCCTTGTGTCACGACAGGGTCATTATAATTAGTTAATATCACATGTGCATGATATGATACCGTTTAGAATGTATCAAATTGAGAATATAATTATCTAATTGTTTTGTTTATTTATATTTTCTGTGCTTGAAAGAGATGCGTGCAGAGCCATGGCGAGTATAAAATGATGAGTCATGCTATAGTTGCCATGGCAATATATGATGACGTCGTTGTATCAGCCAAAAATAGTATATATTATCCATTTATGATATTACGTAATTACTACGTAAGATGAAGTTCTTGGCTTGACTTGTAAAATTCCCGTCTGAACACATCACTGATACAGTAGCTTAATTTATCACTATATGGGACAGGAATTGTGGTTAATTATTCATGATAATTCAGTCGTGTCCACTGACCCAGAAAAACGTGCTAAGCTTAAAATAACGTAAAGACAAAGTATGGGATATTAAAAACAAGATATATTAACTAGAGATCGACCGTGGATGGTTGTAATTCATTTACGAAGCTGGATATTATAATCGCTGGGGGAAGTTGGAAGGGACAGGGGATGCGAGACAGGAGTAGGATAGAGTTTTGCATCCATTTCTTTAATTCCAGTCTCGCTCTCTTTTGGCCCACTCCCATCAGATTGATCGTTCTATCCTGCCCTTGACTGGGTTCAGCAACTGGTAGCCTCCCTGTGCCATCCAAAATTACAAAGGCCGATTTTATAAATCTCGTGATATCCTAAAATAATACTGATTACGTAAAAAGCACTGACGTCACTATTGTTTTTAATTCGAATGTACTAAAAAAAAATTTCTTACTTTACAAATTTTCTAAACCTTTGTTGTATTTGTATTCCTCTCTCTTGAACTTTCAAACTCTTTTCTATTGGTTATATTTTCGCTTTATATATTTTTTTGATAAGTTTTATAGATTTGAATGCCTCCAAGGTCATCTTCCGAATTTTCCCGCGAAAATTTCATTTTCTCAGTCTTTAGTCACGTGGCACCAGTCGACTTGAGCAATGACGTCACTACTCGTACTTTTGTCGAATTTCTGCGGCTTCACGCCGAAGAGGTCAGCCATGTTGAATATCTATTTTTTCATCCTTCCTAATCTGTAATTACTAAGGACCATCACAAGAACATAAACGTACTAACGAACCTCAGAATATTGGTCCGTACTTTACAGGATATATTTTTCCAATTGAGGATCGTATAGCTACACAAGAAGAGGATAACGGAAGACCTTCGCAAGGAGCTTCTCTATACTTCAGCGTCCTAGAACGCTCGTACTAACATGCAGAAGGGGAAAGGTTCTACTGCATCCCCTCCTGCAGGGGCAGGTAGAGGCCAGCCACCGTATCCTTATGATCTAAACTAATTATTTCTGTTATAGCGAGAGAAGACATATTTATGTGTTGGTTGATGGTGTAAAGTTTACGTGGCCTATGGCTGCCAGATTTTGGTTGCCGGTGTTTCTGTTCTCTCCTTAACTATTTCCTCTATTAGATCCCAAAGAGGCCCAACGCCACCTAATCGAGGTATGTTAGAATCTCCGACTACTCTTTTACTTGAAAATGACCCCGTTATTTTGATATAACCTCTGTTTTTGCCAAACCTATACGACTGCTCCCTCGAAGGTGTTTCTCTCCTTTCCCCCGTCTATCGGCTTTTTTACTGATCTCTGGTCTTTCGTCTAATCTTCCTTTAGGCCAGGACGACTACTCTTCGAGAAATTCCCAGGGTTATCAACCACAGGTGAATTATATTTCCATTACTAATCACAAATAAACCTAACTCTCATGAAAGTAAACTGTTTTTCCATCGATCGACGTACCACTGCCCCATTCGTCTGAAATACAAATAATTGTACAATAAATTACACTATAGGAAAGCCAAATTATTTTATCTTCTAAATGCCTTTTCCCTTTTATCATTGTTTACTGGTTACCAAGAAATAAGCAAAAGCAAGCTTAAATATTCACATATCGTAGACTCGACCAATAATTCTAACAAAGAAGAGGCATTATTAATGTAGGAAATTTAATTCTGACCCTACTTCCGTTTTATGATAGACATGCAAGTTTGAATAAATTTTAAGCTTGACTTATATTTAAAGTCTTCTATTTTCTAGGGGGATTTTTTATACATTTTAGTTTAGATTATTGGTAGTTTATTTGATCTGGGCTATAGGAAAAATATGAATAAAGTAAATATCCATCTCGATTGAAAAACGTGAACTTTTTTAAATTTTTGATGCTTCAATATTCCCCTCTAATAACTGTCTGGAAATCATCTCATTCATTAAAAGATCTACGAATACCTCTCGCTCATTTTTACGATCATGGAAAAAATTTTTATTCTAGCTAGAACTTGACGAAATATCAAACAAATTTCATTTTTTGACAGCTGTCCTATGCTTTCATTTTCTTTTCCTTCGATGTTTTTCATTCAGATTTATATTTTTATCCCTAGATCAAAATTGTCTGTTTTACATCCTTACTTGTTCAGTATCGATGAAAGATTCCCCATTCTCTCCCTCCTGTGTTGTTTTTCTGTGCTCTGGAGTATAATTTCTTAAAGTTGGGAGTACATTAAGTAATACTCTTGGTTAAGGTGCCTTTTGTTTCCTATTGTGCTAAATAATGTCAAACTGCTACCAAAACACACTAAGGAGTTTACCCATTACCTATCTGTGGTTAGATAATATTACCTTAATGGTTTGTCTGAAGAGCTTGGTATAAATATATGTAACATCCAAAATTATGCCAAATAAATTCAACTATAAGCGCATACAATTAATTTTATGCTAGATTTGTTTTATAGTTAATCAATGTGAACATTTAATCCTGGATTGATTGGTATTCATTAGCTGTTAAACTTGAATGATAAATGTTGTGTATTTGTATTCAAATATTTATGTTTATTTTATTAATCCTTGTCTAGCAATAATACAAAGCCATTGATTCTTTTGTTTTATATGCAAATAAGCTATTTAAATTATATACAGCTATTCAAATTATATAATATAAAACATTTCATGGATAGATGAAAAAGGTATTACATAACTCAATTCAAAATATTTATTAGCTATATAATATTACCATGACAATTTCGGCTTCAGCAGATAACACAGCCTAGGTCTTGATAATTTACAATATCATGCTCAACCTCATCCAATAATTGCTTTATTATGCATTTTGTTTACTGGAAAAACATTACCATGAACATTGAATTATAGAGACAAGAATTATGAACGCCATGATGTTGCATGAAAAATGCCAAATTTTTAATTCAGATTTGAAATATTTCAAGAATTCTTCATAAAATATAATATGGAAATAAGTAAAGGATTCCTTAAATAATTGTTTTTGTACATAATCCTGGAAATAAATACACATAATGAATAAAAACAAAGCTACCACAGCGTGACCTTGAATGAACTTGACAGGTTTCCTACAGATAATACATTTATCATGTCCAGTTCACATGATATCAGGGATTGGCTGGGGACTCTCGACCAATCAGAATTGAGATACTTAGTAAAATGTATAATAGTTATTGAATTGTGTTTCTAGGAGTCCTCTAAGTATTCTTTGATTGCATATTGCATCATCAAGGCCATGTTGAAAAACAATTTAACAAACAATTATCAGCATTATTAGCATCCATTGTTAACGACACCACAATGGCCGCCATTTTCTTGTGAATTCTTGCAACCCATCAATATGCATTGAAATTTTAATAGTATGTTTTTGTAGTTGAAAATACTAGCAATGTCATTGTAAAATATTGATTTTTTTTTCCTAAATGAAGAAAATAATGAATACGATCATTGTTGAGCGCCAAGCTCTGAGGCTTATATATATATTAAACCGAATAGATGAAAATTCAGATTCAAATTTATCCGGCAAAGTGTGGACTGGGCCTTATGATACCATGTTGCTTGGGTTTCCACAGATGTGTTCAAAAATGTCTTATTCATAATTTATAAGGGATATTTCTACTTAGGCCTATTTGTAAATGGACTTTTGGATTTATCTCTCTCTTCATTGAGGATTTTCATTAAGTTTTGAAACAATAGGAGAAGATCATGGTAGTATAAGCTGTTTTTTTTTTAAATAATAAATGTGGGAATCACGCATAAAAAAAGAAATGGTGCACAAATTTCAACTCTATGCACCCCAAGGGAGCATGAATTATCCAAAGAATACTTCCTAATCATTTTAAAGGATTTAGAGTACTTTTGAATTAATAAAAGTCACATTATATTGTCAATAAATAAGGTGAAAGAATTGAACATAGCCGCCATCTTGTATTTAACTCGCCAAGAGGTCTGGGACTAATCTATGTTAACTGATCTTTTTTAATGGAGGCTCCAGTATAGCTGCCCAGCGAAAGGTTATTATGTTTTTATTACAAATAACAAACTGTCTTACATTGTGCAACAGATATGCAAGATATGCAACAGCGTTACCGGCAAAAAAAACATTATTATTTTTTATTTTAAGATTTTGTAAATGGCCCATCCAGTTTTCTAAATGGCCTCTAAATTTTGGATTGGTGGGCCCTTTGACCCCCTAAAAGAAATTTCTGGTCAGAACACTGTACACATTGTGACATTGGCCCACTGTTAAAAGAATAAAATCATTAATTTATTTATTCCATATTCATGTGTCTTCTCGTGCACAACCTTTAAACAAAGAAATGATACTTTAGGTCTCTACAGTCTGATATGTAAAACTTTACACCCAAGTTATAGAGGCAACTCTTTAATGCAAGTGACACTGTTGATACCATTACTTTATTTATTTATTATTTATTTATTACTTTTTTCACGATGTATAATTTACCTTTTTATCATTACTGTTACTTTATTAGGGTGGAATGCAACAAATGATCTTCTCACAAAGCATGATGCAGCAGAACCCACAACAGGGACAACCCCGAGGAATGCCGCAATATTATGAAAGGATGCCAACACGCCCAATGAGGATGCCACCCCAACAGACACCTAATCATCAAATGTTCCCCTCTCCTTCACCTACAGTAGGGGTACGGCAAATGTTTAGTGGCAACCCATCGCCATTTGGAATGTCCCCTCAGTATGCACAGGTAGGGGTCCTAGCCTAAAGTTTGTTTAGTGAATCAAGGGTGGTGTTACAGCAGTACACCTTCTTCTCACCTCTTGGGTTTTTCTTGTATTATATCATGTGGATCATGTGAGATTACTCCAGCAAAGTGGTGAATTTTGTTTCCGCCATTCACAGCATCTTTTGCTGTCAGCCCTTATTAATCATTCCCAGGCTACTCCAATCCAATTTTTGCAAATGTTTTATGTTTTATTTTGACTAAAATATAACGTGACTACAAGAAGCAGAAAGAATGAAAGGAAGAATAAAAACAAGTTCATCACTATAACGCCATGTATTCTTCCTTCTTTCAAGCTCCAAAAATGCTTAGGGCCTGTCATTTTGTCGGCTCATGCTTTCCGCGCTTTCATCTTTAATCATCTCTCCAGATTCAATCATGCTGATTGCCATAGTTAAATGTTCAATTAGGTTGACTATCAAGCATTACCAGTTGCAAGCCAGCCAGTATTCAGAGGTCCAGGACAGCAAGTATCTGGACCATATAGTACAGTACCATACCCTGGTTATTCAACTTCTGCATCAATGCCGCCATCAATGTATCCTCCTCAGTCTCTCATGTTATTAAGGAACCCTCAAATACATCAAAATATAGGTAATAAAAAAAACTACAGACATTTGAATTATTGTAAAAATAAATAAATTAATTAATTAATTAACTTTGTTTATAATACCTCAAAATATAGGTAATGAAAAAAACTACAGACATTTGAATTATTGTAAAAATAAATAAATAAATAATTAATTAACTTTGTTTATAGAGGATAACACTTGACAGTAATTTAACTGACAAACTTGTGGTCCTCTGTTAAAATCTCTAGCTAATTAGGGACAGGACTGCCATTAATGTGATCATCCAAGCCATGTGAAGGTCTAACCATTTGCAGATGTAATTACAAAGGCAGCACCTACTCTGTTATTTTAAGACCCTGAGTGTTGGTCTGGCCCAGGCTCGAACCACAACCGTCCGCACAACACACTGACACTCTTACCAACTGAGCTAACCGGGTGGCAGTGTAAGAGTGTCTTTGATTGATGCATGTGTGCAGGGGAAATAGGAGAATTGTTTTTGGGGGATGGGTGGGGAAACAATGAATCAACTCCAGTTTTGATCACATCATGTATGGTATGAAATGTTATGGGATGATATTGTATCCTCAAATAGCAGATATGGTGAATACTTGCAACCACTATTTTAAAAGAACCCTGAAGATAACTGATAAGGCTAATAACTTGGCAGTTGTATATACATGTACTGTTAAAATCTAGGGTTGAAGTAGCTATTTTCAAATAGCAAATGTGTTGTATTTTGTTTCCAATTCTGTTATCCGGTAATTTTTCTCCATGCAAATTGGCGTCAGAACTGTACTCTGTTCCCTAATGCGCTCTATTTCTCAGCCTGTTAGATTGTGTATAATTATCTAATTATATTATAACTATTATATTTTCGATTTGAAATCTTTAGTTCCTCAACAATCATTTCAACCTTCCCGTCAAGAACAGCAACCGGCACCACCTCGTAAAAAAAATATTATCCAAATTAAAGATCCAGACCAAGACAATAAAGACGTAACAGAAGAAATACTTTCACAGCCTGCTTCTACAATTACATCTGATTCAGGATCTCCCAGCCTTGCATCAGAGACAAAGATTTCTGGAAATTCTAGTGCTTTAAATATGCCTTCTCACGATTTGTCTAAACATAATGAATCAGGGCCAATTACTACAGCGCGGGCAGCTGTTACTATAACTGACCCAAACGACTCCATAAAGAAGACAAAACCAAGCAACACCCAGGTAGCAACACCCGGTCAAACAGCCAAGAGCACTTCGCCAAAGACAATGCATCCAGATGTAAAAATTATTTCCATCAAAAATACTAGAACTGTAGAAAAGGATGCCAAGAAGGAGGAAAACAAGGTTGATGTTGCAAAACCACTGGTTAAGACAGCCAGTGAAGATGTTAATCAGGTGAAGAAAGCTTCTGATATTGCAGCTACTGCTACGACAGTAGTAGATGGTGCAAAAGTTAGTACTGAAGCTAAAGAAAAAGACTCTGCAGAAGTAAAAACAGAAAATCAAATCAATTCAAATACTGCCAAACCTAGTATATCAAATGAAATTGTACCTCCTTCAGCTCCTGTTGATTCTAAGGTAACAACGCAAGAAAATGAAGACATAGCGATAGATATTGCACCTAGTAAAAAACTAGAATCCAAACCAAAAGAAAAACTGGGCTTAGAACCACAAGAACAAACAAAAGCACACAATGTAAACTTACCTAATGGGTCCATAAGTCCACTAACAGTAAACGAAATCGTTAAAGAAAATACACAAGGACCAGAAATGGTTCCGTCTGTTAAGGATGTTCCTAATTCAGATATTAAAGTGTTGAAACAACAAGAAATTTCTAAAGTGGAAGCAGCGACTGTTGATGTTGCTGACATGCCAAGCATCGTGTCTACCCAAGAAGATGAAACTGTCAATGGAGTGGAGTCTGAATCAAGAGCCAAACAAACTGCTGTTCCTCCAAGTGCAACTTCTGAACTAGCTAGTAAGGGTTTAGTCATTCAATGGGCACTTCTCAAAAGTACATGCATTGTGGTTGGAAGTCTAACATTGAAATACAAAAGAAATCACACTTTTTCTTGATGGAATTTGTGGCATTTCTTTTGTATTTTTCATGTCATAGCCCCACATTCAAGTCGATTTTAAGGAGAGTCCATTTTTTTTTTGTGTTTGTATTCTTTTGCTTTTTTGTTGTTTTTTTGTGCCGACAAGGGATTATTAGATGATTGTATTTGAGCTTCAGTCATTACTGCTAGATTATCTATCATGAAATTATAGCAAAATGCTCATTTTAAATTTCTATCAAGAGTGGAGTAGCAATATTGAACTTGCCTCTCATCTCTGGGGTCTTTGCTGGCACTGCAGAGAGTTTGTTAGGTCTCTCCTTTTATTGGAAAAAAAAAAAATCAATAATAGTGTGTTAATAGTGAAGGTCGATGTGGAAATGTCAATCACTAGTATCACTTTTTTTATTTTATTTTACGATGTTTTCTTTAATTATTATGTATTCTCACTTGATTCTAGGGTTTTTCTCACAGTTATCTAGTTTTTCTCCATTGGCAAAACCTAACAAGCTCATTTATCATGATTATTTGATCTGTGAGTTAGCCATGCCCTATCTATAATCAGCGTAGAGGTTGTTTTATTGTATTGATAAAACTTGAAGGTTTAATTGGAGGTTCTAATTAATCTATAAAAAGTGACTAACGTTTCACTTATGTCTATCAGGCTAATAACAATTTCTCCCGAACTAAATATCATTTCATTAGCTCTTATTTCGTATAGTTCACTATAATCATAGAATTAGGACCGTTTATTTGTTAGCTGCCGACCATAATTGTTCGCATATTTGGTCGGTCGGTCGGTGGGTCACTCCGGTCAATCACTCAGTTTATTTATTTAGTTTTTTCATTTATTTATTATCAGGGTTCACGCTACTCCTTAGACTCCTTAAATTTAATTAACTTTTTCAAGGGAATTTGAAACGCTCTTGAATTTTACAAACTTGAATTTTTGCTTTGATCCTTACTTGCGTGGTTCTGAAATAGATGTAGTCAAAAAGACTGGAGAAAGTCGAAAGTCGGCCATGTGCAACGACCGTGTAAAACCTTGGCAAAGTAAGCTGAACATACTCTTTCAAAATTTATTTTTTGGGTCCTTGTACACTCCTTGAATAGTCCTTAAATTTGAAGTGGTTACCCCAGAATGAGCCCTGTATTAATTAATCTATAATATATTTATATATTATCCATTTAACATGGTGATAAATCAAACCAAATTGAATCATACCAAACTTAATCTTGCCAAAACATGAGGGTAATTCTACACAAACAAATATTTCATAATCAAAAGATTCTTGATTGAACCAATTTAAACTAAATCGAACCATGCCGAACTTAATCAAACACACCAAATGCCCCAGTTTGATGTTGTTTAATTGCCGAAACCAATTATAAAACAAAACAATTAAAGTTCAATTGAGTTTAATTGAATTTTGTTCGTTTTTTCTCCGTTATATAAACCAGAATAAATCTCTATGCTGTTTACTAGAGTTTGCCAGTTTCTGGACTTTTAGGATGCTTGAGGCTTTGGCTAACCTGAAAATCTGCCCTCACATTACGAAATTCCTAATATTATAATAGACAAGAAAGTCTAAAAAGCTACTAAGATATATGTATATTGTGTTATTTTGGCATCAATTTTAAAGTATTACATCCCTACATGCTTGTGTACTTAACTTTTGACCTTAAGATAGCGTCACATGAGCTCTAGCTAATGACAAATCAAAGCTGTATTTCCTTAATTGGGCAATAGGACATTGTGAGCTATTTTGCTCTTCTTTCTTGCTTAGCGTATGTTGATTTTAAAGAAAATCCTCCATCAAATGCTCATACAGACTTAAAAGTAAGTGATATTTCCTTCATTATTTAGAAATGTAATCAAAATGTCTCAGACAGCTCTTTAAGTTGAAACATTCCTATAAATTCCTGTCTTGAAATATTGCCAATTCATTGATGCGTTGTTCCATGCTGCCTACGTTCTGTGTCATCTTTCACTCTAAACGATATATATTACTTATTCATTTGCTTCAAAATTTGCATGAATATATTTAAACGAGAGTTGGAGCGTAACCTAAAATCTCTGAATATGCAAACTTGTTCTAGATTTCACTTACAGATAGCATCTAAACATTTCTGCTGGTTTTGGAAACCATTGCAAAATTGACCTTTCCTTTTCGATTTCTTTGTCTGTTTAATCCTATAACAACACCAGATATTTATCTAATTGTTGATTGTTTTTGCAAACTTGTAGTAATTTGAAATTAGTTTTCATAGTGTTAAGGTCTGGTTAACATCATGTTAAGTTTTCTATTTCTTTTTTTAATTTTGTATGATATCTGAAAGCATTTTATTTTGTTTTATATTAAGATTTATTATAAGATTCATATGTAGTTATTAACCAGTAATTGTTTTTTTTTATAAAACAAATACCAAAAAAGTACTTATTTTACTTATTTATTTTTTTATGCTGGTTAGTTTGACATTCTGTTTATCAGACAATGAAATGTTTTGCTTGGAATTAAGGCTTCCAGGAATGCAGCTATGTGTTCCTGGAGGAAATAAATACACATTAGTGCTGTAGATTTTATTATTATGGAAGTAATTTGAATTTTTATGCTGGTTAGTTTGACATTTAACAGACATTGAACCAATGAAATGTTTTTCTTTGCTGGTTAGTTCAATATTCTGTTTATCAGACAATGAAATGTTTTGCTTGGAATTAAGGCTTCAAGGAAGACAATTATATCTATTCCTGGAGGAAATAAGTACACAGTGCTGTAGATTTTATTATTATGTTGCTAAGTGGTTAACCGATTAGCGCTATTTCACTAAAATCATAAGATATGGCATTTCAAATGAGAGGAAAATATGTACGATGAAGCAAAGAAGTAGATAATTTTTGTATGTTTCATGAAAATATTGTTATTGATTCTCTAAAACAACTACTAGAGAGGCCAAAAGCAGCCAACCAGAAATGTGACCTTTTCCCGAGAGCTAATTCAATTAGTTGTACACTAGGACATTTCTCTGTTTTGAAACATGCGGGCTATTGTTTTTTTGGACCATTGACCAGTCCGATTCTATCAACCTCTTTGATGTGTGTTATAAGTCCTCCATATCTACTGAGCTTATGTTTTTTTTATTTTGATATTGAGAAATAAAGTATAAAAAAAATTAGATTCCAGGAAGAGCCTGGACCCTTTTAGCCTCTAGTAGTGAAAAGATTAATACTTTATGCACATGAGATTGAAACCCAGAAAAGAAGGGCAAGTGCACTACTGCTTTGACACTCTTGATCCCCCAAAACTAAAGATTCTGTGGAAAGTTCAGGGCTGTAACTGGGGGGGAGCACAGGGTGCACGTGCAACCCCGCACAAAAGGTTACGGGCCTGCTCATCCATCTCCTTTTTTTTGGTTCTGCTTTTTCCTGTTACCTTTTTTAATTAATTAATTAATTAATTTTTGGCTCTGCTTTCTTAATAGAAACGATCAATGGTCCGTTTTTATTCGATGTGCACCCTCCCTGTAAAAGTTCTGGTTACGGCCCTGAAGTTCTCCAATCAATAAAGAGATTACCAAATGTCTCATTTCTTTTTTCAGTGAAAGAACAACCCAAACGGAAAAAAATGAACAAAAGACTGAAAGAAATGGACAAAAAGCCTGACAAGGCTGATCTTATGGATGCCTTCACTGAAGCTCCACCAAAGGAAGAAGTCAAAGAAGAGGTACAAAAAATTGTTGTAGAAATATTTGGAATTTGATTGGTTGACCAATATACTACATACTACCACGCTTTAATATGAGATCTAGCAGTTTAGAAATTCACACGGAGTGAGCTAAAACATCTATAAAGATTTTCCATCTGCTGTGTTTGGATGGCGCCTAAAAATGTTTGATTTCTCTGTTACTACAGATAGCTGTGATTGGATAGTTATCAATCAATCCATAAACGCAGTAGTATCTAACTTACAGCTTTCACAAAAAATGTGGGGAAAAAACCTTGAAGTGTTCATGGTTCGAGTGTCTACACTGTAACTACATGCAAAGTGTACAAAGTTTTTATTGAAGATAAACAATTATTTTTACTAGCCTAAAGAATCCATTAAAGAAACCACAAAAGAGGAACAAGAAGAGAAAGCAGGATCAGAGGAAGAAACTTGGGAAGACAAGGATGAGAAATCTGAAGAAGGTGAGTATAATTAAATATCAAATAAACCCTGAAATATTGAAATAGCTCTTAAATAATGCAATAAGTGGTATAGAGACACATGTAAGAATGTTCAAAAATTTTAAGTCCAAGCATAAGTTGCCCAAATCACACTACATTTCAGACCTCCTAGCCTCTAGTGATTTTCTTTCTTGTGTTCTGACATCTCTGCCCTCATGAATTATTAATGCATCCTAAAATATTTTTTTTAGTAACATAAGTATTACACAATGTACTTTCTGTATAGTTATGACAATAAAACATTTTTAAAATTCATTCTTTTCATTTCTTTACCAAAGGGTTGTGGTCACCAGAAGACGAGGCTGAGGAAAGCAAAAATGGCCCAAGATTCTATGACAGAGATTTCTTACTCCAATTCCAGTTCAATCCTATTTGTACTGAAAAACCTGACGATCTTCCAGACATTGAGGTTGTTCTTCAGAATCCTGTCATTCACAGACCTCAACTCAAACAACCTTACCCCAGGTACGATTTCCAGACTCTGCACCACATTTGAATAGAATTTGTTAGGTCTCTACCTTGATTTAAAATCCAAAATCTACTAACTTTAGCTGTTGTATCACTGCGTGGGACAATCACAGAGCCAGGCTCCAGACTAGGTGAAAGCCCAAATATCGAATTAGAATTTAGAAGTTGATTTTGAGGGTGGAGGAAAACTGGAGAACCCCGAGAAAACCCCTCAAAGCACAGGAGAGAATCAACAAACAACTCTACTCACATACGACATAGAGATCAGCAGGACTCGAACTCGGGTCGCATTGGTGAGAGGTGACGTATTAGCAGCTCACACCACCAGTGCTTCCCAAAGGTTTTTCTCTGGTTTTTCTACCTTTGCATTGCCTAACATGCTTTAAAAAACATTTATTCATTCATTCATTTGTTTGTTTGTTTGTATTTTGACAGACTGGGAGGTGGTGGAGGTGTAGACTTCATGATGCCCAGCTACATGCGACCGCAAAGAGGACAAGGAGTGAGTATCCTCAAACAGACAACCACAATGCTATGCTTTATAAAGTACTTAATTGTTATTGCAGTGTTTAATTCTAGTGACATGCATCAGTAATCTACTGCACCTATCAATATTAAGTTCCAAGGGGTATTGTCTGTTCACATCCATTTTACAATCAGCTGGTTCAAAAAGGTTGGTGAAGGTTTTATAATAGCAAGCCAAAAATGTTTTGCTGAACATCTCTAATAATAGCAACACAGAAGAAAATAATATGCTGGAAAAACATGCAGACAAAGTTTGGTAAAATTCTATATTGTATTGTTGTGACCTTTTGCTGACTGTATTCAC
The DNA here is from genome assembly GCA_011057435.1 of Actinia equina. Taxonomy (NCBI): domain Eukaryota; kingdom Metazoa; phylum Cnidaria; class Anthozoa; order Actiniaria; family Actiniidae; genus Actinia; species Actinia equina. The sequence continues at coordinate 312,409 of WHPX01001227.1, forward strand.
ATTGCCCATACAGTCTGCAGTTCAGGCTTTGTATGTACTTAACCAACCTTTTATTGGAACAGCTGTATATGGCCTTGTTTACATTACACTGGCGATTTTTTTTGCGATTTTTGTGGCAATTTTCGGGAATATGAAATCTTTTGTCTCATCCTTCAAAAGAGACATTCGTCTAGGAAAATCTTGGTATCCTGAAAAAAACTTTGCAAGTAAATTCTTTACCATTATTTATTATGAACAAAATCGCAAAAAAAAAATCACAGCAAAAATTGCCCAAAAAAATCGCTAGTGTAAACGGGGCTTATTGGAGACTGACCTCTGGTCTCTGAAATACAAAAATGTAACTCTCAAAAAGTCGTGACATAGGTTATGATTATGTTTATGTCATTATAGCAGTCCAACCAATCGATGACTCGCAGCAATAAAGGACGAATGCCTGCGAAGAAAGTCATTCATACATCAATTGAACAGAAAGTTGAGGTAATGAACACCAACGTAATTATTATTGCAGGGAATAAACCCAATATTTAGAGTCTTGTTACAGGGTTTACTGCTACTCCTTTCACTTCTTGAAGACTCCTTGAAATCCTGGTTTCTTGTTACTTGCATAAAATGAAAATGGAAATTACTTGAAACATCAGCCATGTGCAAACGCTGTGTAAAACCATGGCAGATTTGGCTGAACAACTCCTCAAAAAATTTATTTTTTTGGTCCTTGAATACTGCTTGAATAGTCCTTGAATTTTAAGTGGTTACCTTGACACAAACCCTGGGGTGTGTCCAAGTGGACCTCCAGTAGACTCATATAGACTTATTATAGACTTATTATATGTTTATGTATACATACTTATATTACTTTTAGCTTAATAAAAGTGAAAATAGATGGAAACGTCCAGCAGAAGTTATAAAAACATTAAGTGAAGATGAGAAAAAGCACGAAGTAAGTTATATTTGGGAATTCCCCAACCCCACCCCCCTCCCCCCAAAAGAAAGTATGCCGAAACTATACTTTCAAAATTTGTCATTCCAAATATCATTAAAAAGTTAGTTAGAAACCTGAAAAATGAATGAAAAGGGGAAGCCACTAAACAAAATAGCTGGTTACAAAACAGACAAATTTTAATTTTACCAAATTCCTGGGCTGTTCTTAATTAGGGCACAGATAGACCTCTGGGATGATCAAAGTCAGGGCATAATTAACTCACAGATTAAACCCTGAATCAACCTCTGGGATGATCTAAGTCAGGGCACGGCTAACTCACAGATAGAACCCTGAATCAACCTCTGGGATGATCTAAGTCAGGGTATGGCTAACTCACAGATTGGACTCTGAATCAACCTCTGTGTTGATCTAAGTCAGGGCTTGGCTAACTCACAGATTAAACCCTGAATCAACCTCTGGGCTGATCTAAGTCAGGGCATGGCTAGCAACCAGATCAAACCCTGAATCAACCTCTGGGATGATCTAAGTCAGGGCATGACTAACTCACAGATTGAACCCTGAATCAACCTCTGGGATGATCTAAGTCAAGACATACACCTAAATCCAAAATGGTGCACAGCCGGTTGAAAGCGAGGCATCCAGGAGCAAATCAACAGCATTTTCTTATAAATTGATGCTGCAAAATTGTCGCTATCCTGAAAGTAAGAAGAAAAGAAAGACAGAAAAAGTGTATACTTTGGATTGACACCATATTGTTTCTTTGCATTTGGCCCTGGATGCCTCGTTTACATTTGCTTATCTAAGCTAGGGTATAGCTCTAGTGCTGAAAAACAAGGATAGTACCACTACACTTATGCACATTTGATCATATACACATAAAACAATATCTAGGTTTAAAAATACTTCATATTCTTTTGTAGGAAATCATTCGTAAATTCCGTGGAATCCTCAATAAACTCACTCCACAGAAGTTCAGTACTCTGATTCAACAAGTCCTAGAACTGGAAATTGATACTCCTGAAAGACTAGAAGAAGTTATTAATATTATTTTTGAAAAGGTATGACTGATGTTTGGATGCATTTTTTCAAACTTGAGACTTGATAATGATGGTTAATTAATGACAGTGATCGAGATTGGTGTTGCTAATCATGATAGGCTGACCATTTAATTGATGAGGATGATGATGGTGGTGAAGGTGATGGTGATGTTGGAGATGATGGTGATGGTGACGTTGGAGATGATGATGATGGTGGTGATGGTGACGTTGGAGATGATAATGAAGATGGTGATGTTGGAGATGATGATGGTGATGAAGATGGTGATGGTGATGTTGGAGATAATGAAGATGGTGATGATGATGATGGTGGTGATGATGATGGAGATGATGATAAAGATGGTGTTGTTGGAGATGCTGGTGATGGAGACGTTCGAGATGGTGCTGATGATGATAAGGATGAATATGCTGATGGTCATGAAATAAATAAAGCTGATGATGATGATGGTGTTAAAATCAAACCATCTCGAACGTGAAGACTTACAGCTTATTAATAACTTTATTTTTGTTTTTTTGCTTTCATTATGTAATCTGGCCATTCATTATTGAAGGAAAGTCTTCAAAGCCTAGCATATACAAAAGCCAAGCATATATGCAGCTGAAATGCAAGAACTATTTTTATGTAATATGTAATATTAATGACTTGCCTTCTGTTTCCGCTATAAACGAGAGCCTACAAACCAAGTTAATTGAATTTTCAAAATACTCTTTATTTTTCAAATATTGTTTCAATAATTAATGTTCAGATGAAATAACGAAATCAAGAATCCAAAAATAAAGTCAAAATGAGCTCTACGTGTTGTACGTGTGAGGTGGTTTGACTGTAATTACGATGATGGTATTGAATATGAATCTAATGCTAAAGATGCTAATGGAAATGATAAATATGATGGTGATGATAAAATAGTTAAATGCATAAACTAGTTAAAAAGTCCATAAAAGTGTTTGGATGACTTCTTGTCTTTTACAGGCTATAAGTGAACCCAGTTTTAGCGTAGCATACGCTAACATGTGTCGATGTCTTGTTACTGTGAGTATATTCTTGTTAATAAATACCTTACAATGCTCTCATTTCGAATTCTGCTTTGCTCAGCCTTAGCCTCAATGGTGTACAAACATTTTCTATTCTTTCATTAATGCCCACTGTGGAGTACGAAATGTACTGTAAGTGCTACGGAACAATACAAGTTGATCTAAATTCACACGTTTTGGTTGAATGGCTGAATATTATAATGCGAAACAGAGACTAAGGGAGAGCAAAGAGAACTTAAAACTAGAGTATTCAGAATTGATTGCAAGGCATTAGTCATATTATACTTCATACATAGTACAAAGTTTTAGTTCGCCAAATATATTTTTAGGTAAAATTAACACAATGTATCATATGCGACATTCCTACCTATTGGCATTACTGCAATTTTCATAAGCATGCAATTTCTGTGTCCGCAAGCTGCACACTGAAATTTGTTTTTTCACCGATGAAGGCTATAGAGAAGGAATGTATCGATTTATAACTGCTATTTATTGTTTTCATGTTTCAGACCAATGTAAAAGTAGAAACCAAGGATGGCAAAGACACAACTATAACATTCCGTAAAATCCTGTTGAACAAATGTCAGAAGGAATTTGAAAAAGAAAAATCTGATGAAATCGATATTCACAAAAAAATGGAGGAGCTTTTAAAGGAAGGGTTATCAGTAAGTATCTAGTTCCTCATTCTTTGTTACTATGGTTTCACCTGTGATTTTAATGCTTCCTTTGGGAACTTATTGTTTTGTTTTGTTGCATTTCGAGATAAAATTGCAGCGAGCATTATTGTGTCTCACTACAACAATTTTATCCTGCAAAATTGTCAAAAATAGAACTTATTTGTGGTAACGAAATGTTTCCCCTTGACAGACCCTGTGTTATTTCCTATAACCCTTTCTTTGTTTAACCGATGGGCATAAGAATATGAACAAATATATCAAAATACAACCTTTTTAGCGTTTTGTGGAAGTTCAGAAGAGAGTGACTTTCTGGAATCACGATGTTTGAGTATAACTTTTTTAAAGTGCCTATCACCCTTCTAACAATATTCTCATTATTGATTCTACATGGGGTAAGATGTTGAATAATCTGAATAAATTACATAGTTTGAGTGCGGCTTCTTGAAGTTATGAAAGTTTTTCCATGTCATAGGCTAATTTTGTGACGTATGAGGAGGCATTTATGGTTAATTGTTGTTCCTCGCAATTCGAAACACCGGCTTCTATGGGAAAACTAACTTGCAATCATTTCTATAAGAGCAATGGGGAAAACAATGACATATTTTAAATTTAATTTATCTGTGCCAATTATTTTTTCGTATATTAAATGATTACTACTCATACGTCACAGTATTAGCATACGGCGTGGAAAAACCTTCATAACTTCAAGAAGCCGCACTCAAACTATGTATTTTTTCTGGTTATTCCACATCTTACCCCATGTAAAATCAATACTGAGAATATTGTCAGAAGGGTGATAGGCACTTTAAACTTGTGTTTGCTAAAGTCAGTAAAATGTGAGATTTGGTCATAAAAAAGTCTGGAAATTTTGTTTTAATAAGTGATTCAGAACCATCTTATACACATAGATGCTGTAATTTCCCTCTGCAGTACTTCAAAACATTTGCAGTTCATATTTTATGACTTCCACCATTATGATATAACTTTATATCTTGCATGTACATATGTATATCAATCCTTGGATATGTTTTTCACCCCAGGAAGAAGAGTTGAAACTAAAAAAAGATGAATTAGCACTAGAGGAACAGAAAGGAAGAAGAAGAACTCTAGGAAACATTAGATTTATTGGAGAGTTATTTAAACTCAAGGTATGGAATTCAATCAAAAAAGACAAACCTTCAAATTTTATTAAGTCCTGAAATTTGGTTTGGCAGTTGAAATCAAGTTGTGAAAGAAATTGTCAATTGTCTTGTGTTTACATACATTCCTTTATAATTCCTGAAACAACCTCTGGGCTGATCTAAGTCAGGACACTGCTGACTCACAGATTGAATCCTGAAACAACCTATGGGCTGATCTAAGTCAGGGCACTGCTGACTCACAGATTGAATCCTGAAACAACCTATGGGCTGATCTAAGTCAGGGCACTGCTGACTCACAGATTGAATCCTGAAACAACCTATGGGCTGATCTAAGTCAGGACACTGCTGACTCACAGATTGAATCCTGAAACAACCTATGGGCTGATCTAAGTCAGGACACTGCTGACTCACAGATTGAATCCTGAAACAACCTTTTGGCTGATCTAAGTCAGGGCACAGCTAACTCACAGATCGAACCCTGAAACAACCTCTGGGGTGATCAAAGTCAAGGCACAGCTAAGTCGCAGATTGAACCAAGAAACAACCTTTGGGCTGGTCAAAGCCAGGGTACAGCTCTAACTTAAGATCAAACCCTGAATCAGCCTCGCAGCTGATCTAAGTCGGGACACTGCTGACTCGCAGAGTATGACACTAAAGTAGAGTAATGGTAAAGGGGAATATTTATATTGATCTGATTAAATGTACTATTTTGTTTCGTTTTTAGATGCTTACAGAAAGTATCATGCATGACTGTATCATCAAGCTGCTCAAAAGTAATGATGAAGAATCATACGAGTGTCTTTGCAAGCTCTTGTCAACTATTGGGAAGGATCTTGATCATCAAAAGGCTAAGGTATTATTAAATGTTGTTAAATTGACTTGCTGAATGTTTGGCTATTTAGCCCAGTAATAGAGTTTTTTAGAATTATTATCTTGGAGAAATGTTTTATCAGTTTTCAGCTGTTATTGAACTGAAAAGAGAAAATTAACATTCTATGCAACTGAGCTTGGTGATCAAGGGGTCGGATTTTTCAGAGTCTGGCTGTGTGGCTGGTTGACTGACTGGATGATTGACTGTGATAAATAACTGATTGCCTTACTTACTGGATTACTCACTAATTGACTGGAGGACTGACTAATTGACAGACTGAGTGGCTGATTGACAGATGAACATGACTGACTGACTATGTGAAAGAGTTACTAAAGAAGAGAAATTTACAACTGTATTCAAGAAAAGGATAAAGTTTCCATTATTATTATTATTATTATCATTATTATTAATTTATTAATTTGTTTTATATTTTTTTGCAGCCAAGAATGGACCAATACTTTGAACAAATGAAAAAGATAATCGAAATCAAAAAGACATCTTCAAGATGTAGATTCATGCTACAGGATGTGATTGAGCTGCGAGCCAGTAACTGGGTACCTCGACGAGATGACAACAATCCAAAAACTATTGATCAAATTCATAAAGAAGCAGCTGAAGAGGAAAGAAAAGTGATGTTATTAATCCAGAACACAAAAATGCCACCTAACAAGCGGGACAATCCAGGAAAAGGTTGGATTTTAATGTTTTGAGAAATATCCTTTTTTATTCTCCAACTATTCAAACTAGCATAGGAAATCACTCAATCCCAATGCTTTTTCTTTTGGTAGGTCGTGATAGTCCCCGATCAGTTAATGAAGAAACATGGACAACTGTACCAGGAAGACAGAGGAATGTAAGTGTCGATCCCAAGAAGTTCCAGGATGTGAAGAAGGTTAGTTAAAAACAAAACGAAAATAAATCTATTTAAGTCTCTAGCTGTTTTGCACTACAGTGTTTTCACTCACATGAGAAGGCAGCCATAAACAATAGAAGGTTTTTACACAGTAGTTGCATAAAAATAGAGCTCAATTCCCGGAGGATAGAAAATGTATTGTTTTAGTACCCCATAATGGCCGCTGAGACGTCACGTGAATACGCTCTACTTGGGGACAAGTTTCCCTCACACTACCACCACATTCAATACCCTCTGTGCACACACAGCGTTCAACTCACACATTGACTTTTACTTGTTAGCATGATATACAAGTATACAGTATAAAGATTATTAAAGGGACTCTGAGGTGCCAGGCACATCATAGCTTAAAATGTATATCAAACCTTGTTGATTTTGAAAAAATCGAAATGAAAAAATTTCATGAAATGCGTTTTTTGGGGTGATATCGTCTGTCAAGTGACTGATAAAATATTCTATTGTGTTTCACTCGAAACATGTGGCACATGATGAAAAATCAAAATCCTTAATATTTTGTCCATTGATACTCTAATATATACTTAGAAACGTGGTGGGGTTTGTTTTCTAAAATATTATTTTAAGCGCTGGGAAATTACCAAAACGTGATTCGGACCCGAGATTCCTGAAATTTGTCAAAACGATCGTGAGTATTAGCCTCCCCTAAACTTCGCTCTGTAAAATTCGCATCGTAGAAAAAAAAGAATTTGAGTATTGAAAGGTGTTAATAAGATGTTTGAGAAGAATTTTAGTGCAATTATAATCCTTGAAATTAATTTTCAAAGTATTTGGCAAGCAATTGAAAATCGCTTTATTTTGCTAATTAAAAATTCCTAATTTGGTACACTTTTTGAAAATTAATTTTCCCTACCCGGTAAAACTTTGATTTCCTTAAAATTTAAAGAAATCGAAAGAGGAAATGTTGCTCTAAAACCTGATATAAAAATTATTTTGGGGCTTTTTGATATTGCGGAATTATAGTGATCTTAATATCGTGAAAATCACAACATAAACCTGTCAACAACTGGAGACAATCCGGCACCCTGCTCAGACTAGACAACCGGAATTTGAAAATTTGTACTTGTTTTCCCTTTTTATTTGGATATGTAATATAAAATGAAGCTCTTTTTAAACTAGTTTACTTATTTATCGGGTTCTTACAGATATAAACTGTATTAAAGTCATGTTAGAAAACATCGATGCGTGTGATCTTGGCATGCACGTGCAATTAATTATAGCATTCAGTAAAGTCATTATTGACTGCTTGTTCAATAACTCTTAAAAATATTTTATCTCTGAACTCCTTTTTTTAACTGAAATACCTATGTTTAATATTCCTGTTTACACTGTAAAGAAAGATCATTTATAATTCTTCAAATTATATCTATCAAATCTTGTTTCATTAGTACTATATTCTATGATGAAAACGTACACGATGACGGCATGCGTGCGTATGCACGAAATGTCTCGCATGAAATGGGACGTCATTGTTACAAAGGAGGGACCGAACATTTCACTTTTGAGGGCAAAGGAGGCTTGGGGGGGGGGGGGTATTTTTCAACTTTCCAGTGGGAAAAAAAAGAATCAGAAAGAATTTTCTTTTGTTACATGTTGCGTATGACTTTATTTTGTTGTCGTGTGTGTGTGTATAGGAATTTTTTTTCAAAATCACCCAACCCCTTACTCAAACGTTAAATGTCAGCCCCTAAAACTGAATGTGACTTAATTCACTGCATTTCATTACGTACATAGCTACGAAATAAAAGTAACTGATAAATCGATATATAATAGTCCAAATACTGTATGATAGACTTATCTTCGCATAGGACTTAGGCCATTTCATTTTTATGTTGGACAAGTTCAATTAAGGGGGCCAAAAAGCGAAGCCTTATCGCTGACATTCACACTCCTGACAAAGTGACTGTAGCTTATTAATCAAAGGCTTCTTGTGACGTTTGCCTTTAATATCTGAAATGTCAATTCCAAATGAACAACAAATACTGTTTAAAACGGGAATGGAAAACTTGTTCAGCTTCTTCTTTGAAGCAAGTTCGCACAAATTATAATTATCGTAAACAATGGGATGTTTCTGGGCAAGTTCTCGCTCTGCTTCGTTCAACAGTGCTTCTAAGTTGGCTTCGTGTGCAGCGACCTCGACATCTTCTTTTTGCAGCAGTTCGTCTTCTTTGAGGGTTTTCGTAGATGCAAGACGTGAAAAAAAGCTTGATATTTGTTTGGCTGTGAGAAAATCATCGCTTGTGAACCGCAAGCTGCCATCTGGGCCTTTGGCACACATCATCGATCGAGCAACTGCAGCAGGATCTGCTTTCAACCCAGTCTCCTCTCCCAGCCTAAACTTCGTGGTCAGATATGATTTCTGGTCTTCAGTAAACCTAGCTCTTCCTGACCCACTCGATTTGAGCGCCCATCCCATTGGTCGTCTGCTTACGTCGCTTGTTTGAATGCTGACACCGCTGACTTGTGGTAGCAAAGTTGCTTGTCCCTCCAGCTGTTCCGCATATTCAAGAGCAGCCTTGTCAAAGAGCGTCTCACGCTCTAGTGCGTGCTGGTGTTTTCCACAGTCTAAGTGCTGCATCATAGAGGAGTGCCTCATAAAGGTTTTAGTACACCCTTCATCAGGGCACGTAAACAGAGCGCCGTCGCTTGCTATTAGCGGTTCTTTGTCGCTGTCTTCCTGATCCTGATCTTCATTTGCGTGTTTGTCTGTACTTTGCTGTGCGTGTGCTCGTATTTTTACGTCAGAAAATCCATTTGGGTGCGCCTGAACCACTATTACGGATGGTAGGTCGTCTGAGGAACATGTCTCAGTTCTGAGTCGTCCAGGTCCCACGTCGTACGCTTTCCATACACGCATTCCCTTTTTCTCAAATTCAACGTTGTAAAGGGTGCTCACACCAACGATCTTGTAATCTGGCATTGTAGGAATGGACACTGACTCGCACAGTGTGACGCTGAGGGATGGTACTCCACCAGAGGATAGCATGGCTTCACACATTTGTGCAGGGGTTTCGATGTCATGTCCTGAGTTGAGGTGTAGTTGCATGTGTGCTTTAATGGTTGCTGCCTTGCGGTCGCATGCACCCTTTCCACCCTGGGGATCAGAGAAATCCAGCCTTTTTATTTTTACTCCAAGCTCTTTTCCTATTTTGCCTGCGCAGATTATTGTGGCACCGCTGTGATAACATCCGGCATTGTCTTGCCGGTAGTTAACGGTCTTTAGGCCTGGCATGGCATTCTTTAGCTGCTTAACGACATCTTTCATCACTGCTATGACCGCGTAGAAGTTCTGACTACAAGCCTGGAAGATATGAACTAAGGTCAGCGTTTTAAGTTGGTTGCTGACCTTTCTGAAAGCCACGCTTATATGCCAAGGGATACCGCGTTTACCAAACCAATCAGTTTGGCTTTCGCGGTATTTTCTAGGCAGATACTTCATAGCCCAGTCCTGGACAACTAACGCTGATGATTCATCAAGTGTCTCCAGTACGTCAATTCTTGCTACATCTTGGTGAATATATCTCAATATGTGAGACTTCCATGCAAAAATGTTTGCTTTTGCTTGCTTCACAGTGAATATAAGCTCCTCATTGACACTGGGTAGCAGATTACCAGCTTGGTAAGTAAGTGCTGACTCTGTTTCACAAATTGCTGATACTAACTGATCGCATCGATCGCACGCGTCTTTATGGCTATGGTTACATTTATCCTGAAAGTCTGGTTCTTTTGGGTCGCTCAGAGCAAACAGCCTGCAATGATCTGCCACGGTGGAACTCTGAGACACGTGCACCTGTAATAAACATAAATATTAATATGTGCTTACATGCATATTTAAGAACTCCACAATAGTACAAAAGCTATAAAGTACGAATTAACATAAAATGCTTGGTTTTCTATTGTTTAATTGCAAGTACTATTAAAATTACTAGAGTAATGAAACTTCCCTTTGAAATTCTGTCTCGCTGGAGTTTTTTTTACTTTTCTTCTATACGACGTAAGCATTTTAGAACGAAATGAAAACTCATCAAGTGGAAAACACGTACTCTTTGACAGACACTGATGCCTTCCAAAAACAATATCAAAATCTTAATATTTTACCTTGTAATCACTTTTAAGATAACGCTTTGCAGCTCGCAAACGAATCTGCATGTCCTTAGTCCATCCCATTCCTTGTCCTGCGTCTCCAAGTCGCTCTACTACGTCAGCCAAGTCTTCAAATGCTTGCGCACCTGCTGAGGTTACATAATCTAGGCCTTGAAGTGATTTGCGGGTCGAGGCAGGACAAACAGCAAGGATACGCAAAAGCGTACTTCTACTCAGTGGCTTAAACCCAGAATCGGCACAGTAGGCAAGGTACTGTTTAACCACCCTCTCTGGAACCATGGTCCTGATAACGTTTGGAATCTTTATTGTGTCTTTGTTGCTAAGCGTTATAGTTTTTTCTCCGAATGGAAGATCTTGTACAATGAGAGAACTTGTAATAAATGTAATAAAGTGTTGTATCTGCGAGGAGGAGACATCTGTTCTTATATAACGCTCAGACTGCACCGGTGCACCTCTACCATAAGTCAAGCGGTGTCTTTTAGCTTCTGTAAAGCGATATCTGGTCAAACCAGGGATGTATCGGAGAAGTGTGCTGTAACGCACCTTGTCCGCCATGATAGAAAGTATCTGACGCCGCGTCTCCCAATGGCTGGCCGCTTGATAACATTCGCAAAGTGCCTCCATCAGCGTCTCGTCCATGGTGTCTCCTTCAGAATCTTCATCACTCGAAAGTTGTTTACGTAACACATCCGAGGAGCACAGTGCTCGGTAAAGGGGTCCTGTCTCATTTGGAACTATATCTCTCACTACTGCATTCACACCTTGTCCAGCTTTACGTGTATAATAGCGCTTTGTTCGTTCGCTGGCCTTTTCCCACGGAGTGTGAAGCTGAGATCTTATGGGGCTGACATCTCGCGATACCAAATATTTGTTTAGAGTTTCTAGAGGGCTGCTTTGAGGATTTTCCACGTTAAAACTGACATCGCTGAAGTCTTCAACCGAGGGAACATAAAAACTTCCTCCTGGTGTAAAAGGGGTACTGTGAGTTGGGCAATCCTTGTCCTGTATGATTTAAATTAAGTAAGCTAAGTAAACGTTTTGTTACAATACTTCGAGAAAACAGGTTCTTATGTCCTATAACACTTACAGCTTGTTTACAGTAGGAGACATATCATCGAGATCAATACTAATTTCGACTAAATCGTCTTTATCTTCGAATCATGGTGCTATCTAGTTTACAAATATTTCTCACTTGCATGCATTGAGCGACAATAGGAGTTATATTTAAATCTTTGAACTTTTATAAACTGGCCGCTAAAGAGTTATCATTTGTGAGAAAACATCACATATTAGAGCCTACATAGATTTTGACTTACCAAGGTTATGTTATCAATCCCTTCGGTGATTTCTGCAATACTTGTACTTGGAGTACTTGGATGCTTCTCAGAATCATCAAGTTGGATCATAAGGGGCCTACAGTCACGACATATACCTTATAAATAAAGAAACAATAATAATGATAATGATGAAAGGTCATACATAAAAGTAATGCCGGTCTTATCTGTATCATTTTGTAAATGTAAAACGGAAACCGTATCCCATTGTCGTTTTTGGTTCGGCGTTCAAACAAAATGACAAATTGTTACACATTTAGAGATGACGGACTTTTACACATTTTGCAATCGCCCCCCCCCCCCCCCTCCCTCCTGGAAAATCCTGGCTACGCCCCTGGTTTTTGTACCTCACATAAGCGGACACCACTTGAAGTAAACTTACGAGAGGTGAAAATGCATCATCTATTATGAATCTGATAATTAAATTATCTAGTTTAGATAATATAAAGGTAATACCTTGTCTGACCGGGCCATCTAAAACTGTTTATCCGTCTGAAAGCAGTTGTCGCGTATCAATGACAGTTCTATACTGATTACACTATTTTGGACTTGGCTCGTTGATTATAATAAAACTACACAGAGGTTCAAACTGTGTGACCTGAATCGAAAAAAAGCAAAATAATGGAATGTGACTGAAAAGCGCACTTACCAGAGCCCACTGGGACGAATACACCCGTCTGTCGTAATATGGCTTTGGACTCGGTTTTGCCTATGCCACGGTCCGCTTTTCTTGCTTTTCCTTTTGATGCATGTAATGATATTCCTGGTGGAACTCGGCATCTATTGGCTCCCCTTCGCCAGCCAATCCCCAAAGAGGAGCGATGTGCTGGGCAAATTGTCCATGTCGAGATATCACGTGGAAATGAGAAAACTGATGCACGAGCTAAAATTAGTTCAACTTCTGACTGCACATCACTTATTCCAACACTACGGATGTGAGTGGAAATGTCTCTTTCACAAGACGCTAAAGGGACAATTACGTCTCGTTCATATCTTATATCCGAGGCACACATACCTCCCATTAGTTTTTTAAAAGAGCAAGTCACTTCCATATTGTTGTTGTGTTTGCGGTTTATATTCGACCGAGTATTCTGCAAACTCAGGCATTTCGGCTTGTTGTCAAATTAGTTTTTCACTGCCGCCAGGCAAGAACATGAAAGCTACCGACTGTTCTCTTTGATTGACAGCAGCGAATTACAAAAGCGCAGCGCACTGATTCTAAAAATAGCTTAAAGATTCGGACAAACATTGCATTCTGTTTAGCCGCTACGAGGATTAATATACGAACCGATTTTATTATTTTTACTTAAAGATACAATAATAACCTATGTAAACTAAGATCAACTGCGATCGGCTGTGAAAATTATCTGCTGAAAGTAAACTTGTAAGTTTGTTTGTCCGAATTTTGCCTTTGTCTTCGTTTTTATGACGTCACGGTTGCGCTGCGCTATTAACTTTAAGGGAAAGCCCATTTCTTGGAACTCATCATAATCAACCAAATTCAATGCATATGTTTTTAAAGTGAGAAATTAGATTACAGGCTTGGTATTTATTGTCTATTCGGACGTAGTTTCGTTTATACAAGAAATGTTTTAAAAACATGAAGACAGAATTTGGGTAAGAAGAAAAAGGAAATTAAGATAAATTATTTAAAACGAAAGCTTTCAGTGTTACTCCCGTTCAACAATCATATTAACAATAACAATAATAACAATAATAATAATAGTGCATTTGGCTGAGTGCTTATCCAGGTATATTCTAAGCGCTAAAAAAAAGTATCACATAGAACCTTTGAAAATTTGTTTTATTTCCTAGGGGTTTCCTGTTTAGGTATTTAATGTCACTACGGGTAAAACGAAATGATTTTCTGAAAACGTGACATTAATACCACGAAATTTATGACACAAAGGAATTGAATGCTTTCAACATATTGAATTGAAGGAATTTTTACCGAAGGATAGGCGCATCACGGTTAGGGTTTTACCCTTTTAATTGTAACGCAGTGAGATAAAGACATTGCGTCACGTTCGCGTGACATACCAAACGAGTCAAAAAACGAGCTCTAATCACAATGATTTGAGGGATGACTACAAGAGAAATATTAAACATAGGTATTTCAGTTAAAAAAAGGAGTTCAGAGATAAAATATTTTTAAGAGCTATTGAACAAGCAGTCAATGACTTTACTGAATGCTATAATTAATTGCACGTGCATGCCAAGATCACACGCATCGATGTTTTCTAACATGACTTTAATACAGTTTATATCTGTAAGAACCGCATAAATAAGTAAACTAGTTTAAAAAGAGCTTCATTTTATATTACATATCCAAATAAAAAGGGAAAACAAGTACGAATTTTCAAATTTCGGTTGTCTAGTCTGAGCAGGGTGCCGGATTGTCTCCAGTTGTTGACAGGTTTATGTTGTGATTTTCACGATATTAAGATCACTATAATTCCGCAATATCAAAAAGCCCCAAAATAATTTTTATATCAGGTTTTAAAGCAACATTTCCTCTTTCGATTTCTTTAAATTTTAAGGAAATCGAAGTTTTACCGGGTAGGGAAAATTAATTTTCAAAAAGTGTAACAAATTAGGAATTTTTAATTAGCAAAATAAAGCGATTTTCAATTGCTTGCCAAATACTTTGAAAATTAATTTCAAGAATTATAATCGCACTAAAATTCTTCTCAAACATCTTATTAACACCTTTCAATACTCAAATTCTTTTTTTTCTGCGATGTGAATTTTACAGAGCGAAGTTTAGGGGAGGCTAATACGCACGATCGTTTTGGCAAATTTCAGGAATCTCGGGTCCGAATCACGTTTTGGTAATTTCCCAGCGTTTAAAATAATATTTTAGAAAACAAACCCCACCACGTTTCTAAGTATATATTAGAGTATCAATGGACAAAATATTAAGGATTTTGATTTTTCATCATGTGCCACCCTTTGCTCGGTGGTAGTGGACATTCCCTCTTAACAACTAGTATGTAATATTGGGTAGCCATAATGATGCTCAACTCTGACTAGTTTCCTTGCTGATTTTCTTCATTATACTTATACTAAATTTGTTATCTAATAGCGCACAAATGTAGACACAGAGAACATCTCACTTGGCCCAGGTGGGCGTGGCTACGGAGCATGGTCACGTGGCAGTAGTGGTGGATCAGGACCTGCTTCAGGACCAAGTACCCCAACTGAGGAACCAAGAGGGAATCGGTATGTCCCAGCAAGCAAAAAAACTGATTTTTTAAGACATGGATCTTGGGGTGGGGGGGGGGGGGGGAGGTATACTTGTGTAGGGAGGGGTAGTGTTCAAAACATTTTTTCAGCATTAGAAAATAGCTAATACAAAAGTAGTCCTACTAAAGTCTTTTATGGATATCTAGTCTGGGAGCAGTAACTATTTTTCTGGTCACTGTCCAGCAGAATGTGCATTTGCTGGTGTGCTTTAGTTATTATAGCTTTGACTCTGTACCCCCAGGGGAGGGGGCTGGGAAGTGTATTTGTCATACACAATCCTCAAATTTCAAACTTGCTCTTTCCTTCATCTTGCCCTCTCAAAAAAAATGACTTCTGACATCAAACTACATATCAAATATATTTTGTTTCATATGTTAATGGCTTTTACTTTTGTAGATTTTCTGCTTTGGGAGGAGAAGGCAGAAGAGGTCCTGTTGCATCAAGGTTTGTGAATACAATGATTCATTTTACTATGATTATTCTTTGATTTGTTATTTTAAAAAGAAGATATTAAAAAGTTTTCCGATTTAAATACTCTGATCTAAACATTGATTGGGATGTCTTGAAAAGCAGCAAAGGACTCTGCTAAGAGTTATGAATTCTTGTGCTTTTCTTGTGTTCTATCAGCATCCCACCAGTTTAGATCAGAGTATCTAAAAGGAAAACCTGTTTAAAGTGTATATGACACGAAAAACGTTTTAATGTTAAAAATGTGTAGTTTATTGGCATTAATAAAAATATCACGGTTAAATTCGTTTCAAAAACATATTTGTCTAGAATTTAAGAAATTTTAGCACAAGTTGTGACATCATTTTCTTTACAAGTCTTCAGATTTAGTTGCAAATAATTATACAAAATAATTATGTTTGAATGTAGAATCTTAATTTCAGGTAGTACACTTTTCAGTTTCCCAACATTTGGAGAGTACTACGTAAGCTATCAAATGAAGCCCAAAAGGATATGCCTTTTATTGTTATTTTACACGAATTATAATTTATATTTAGTACATTACTACCCAATCTAGAGTATGTGTCAACAAAATGACGTCACAAATTGGGCATAATTTTCTCAAATATCTCAAGAAATAAGCTTTTGAAACACATTTCATTACGATACATTTATTATTACTAACAAACTGTACATTTAAAACGGTAAAAAATTTTCGTGTCATATACACTTTAATATTTCTTAATTATAAGATGGTAAACTCAAAGAATGTGGTGTATTACTCCTACTATTGTCATTGTTGTATAAGATGGCAGGATAAAATATAATTGAACGATCCTATTTTTAGACAAGGCACTGGTGCTGGCCGCCAAGAGCCTCGTAGCCAAGGATCAACTGGAAGACGCCCAACAAGTGAACGTGAAAAGGCAATGGAAGCTGTGCGAAACATTGTACAAACAAAGGTACAGTAGATGAAGTAGTTGAATTTGGAACATGGTGTAAAAATGGGTGGTGTGGCAATGGGGCAAAAAAACACTTAACTTTCACCAACCTTTTTGGAAATAATCATGGTTCTGGAGCGTTCTTTGCTGGTTGTTCATATTCATTAGTTCAAGGCTCAAAGTAGCGGCCTGCCAATGGCCAGATTTCAGGTTTGACAGGCAAAAATAATGATGTGCTGCCAATTGAATAATAAAATGACATGCAAAATTTACTGGAATGACCTCTTTTTACCATGCTCATTTACTATGTCAGGCTAAACAAATTCTTATTTTGATCCCTGTAGTTCTAATTACCTTGGGGGTGTCCTGGCTGTAATTTTAACTAAGTTTTTGCAATGTTTCAATGACCCAGTTGTCCTCTTTTTTTCTTCAGTTACGATGTTAGTATTTTCTTGAAATGGCAGTATCATTACTGTGTTTGTTTACTTGACACTGAAAGGCCAACCCCACCCCCCCCCCCCCCCCCAACCCAAATATCTGTAGAAATGTGTTCAATAAATATCTTATTGATGCAGCAACCGGCCAAACCAGATGAACAACAAACTGCTGAACCAGAAGAGGAAGAGGAGGAGATAGAGGTAGAACAAGAAACACGTCCACCTACTGCACCATCACCTCCTACAAGTAAAGAACTAACAGAAGAGGAAGTAGAGGCTAAAGCAACTGGTCTTATTGACGAGTACCATAACATCAAAGACCTAGAGGTTAGTCATTCCTGTGCAAAGGATTTCGCACACTAAGGCTCAGGTTAAACGTAATCTTCACATAAGCCAAACCTAATCGAAACAGTGGATAACTAGGGGGTCCTCTTTGATGTTGTTTGTTTCTGCTCTTGTGAAGTTCCACTTTTGACCTTAGTCTAATAGTGGTGTTGTTGCACCTATTCATTATTATTATTATTAATAATATTATTATTATTAATTGCAGGAAGCAATAAATTGCGTTAAAGACATCAACACTCCTGAAAGGCACTTCAAGCTTGTGTACATTGCTTTGAATCATTCTATGGAGAAACATTCATCAGAAAGAGTACTTACAGCCATGCTGATGCATGCGTTACTAAAGAATAAAATTATTACAGAGGAAAGCTATATTAAAGGGTAAGTAAAGCCTTTATTTTTTATTGATGCCCTGAAACAACCTCTAAACTGTTCAAAGTCAGGGCATGGTTAACTCGCAGACCAATCCCTGAAACAACTTCTGGACTAATCTAAGTCAGGGCACGGCTAACTCACAGATCGAACCCTGAAACAACCTCTTGGCTGATCTAAATCAGGGCATGGCTAACTCACATATTGAACCCAGAAACAACCTCTGGGCCAATCAAATTCATGGCTTGGCTAACCCTCAAACTAATTCCTGGGCATAGCTAACTCACAGATTGAATTGAACTTTAGCCAATTAGAGAGGAGGAGGAAAACCAGACAACCCAGAAAAAAATCACTGATTCAGGGGAAAGACCTAATGAGCTCTGTGCAGTCTGATGCAGAGTCCAGCAATAGAACTCAAGACCCCAAAAATCAACCCAAACCAAGATATGGATAAATCTTTTGGGAGTTGAACAACAATAGGCTCAAAAGATGATGAGGATCAATAAGAACTCAAGTGCCTATTGGAACATTATTATTCAACACTTGCACATCTCAAGAACAATCTGCTGACACGAGGGGGGCTTGAGGAGGGGGGGCGAATGGTGATGGGGATTTAGGGCTTAAAATAACAGGCAGCCCGACCGGCCAAATTTGTTTTATATGGTCATATCTCATTTTTGGCTCAACGTTACTGGTCAAAATGACCAGCAAGGCAATATCTGTGGAAAAGTTCCAATACTGGGTAGACATTGTCCGATGTCCGGCCGTAATTTTTAGTCCCGGGATTTTAATCTCTTCTCTTCTCTATCTATTTATAGTTTAGAAGAAGTACTAGAATTTGCTGAGGACATGGAAATCGACATTCCTCACATCTGGAATTATCTTGGAGAAATGACAGGAACTACCATAATAGATAATGTATTATCCTTGACCAGTCTGAACAAGTCAATAGAAAAACATGTCAAAGACAAAGAAAAAGCTGCTAAATTGATGGCAGAAGTTTTGATATCTGCTCGCAGTAGAACGGTAAGATATCATCTAGAATATATAGCAATAGCAAAATAATTGACGTGCTATATATTTCAGGAGCCGTAAAAAAACAAGACTAGAAGCATCACCCCACCCCTATCATTAACTATATTAAGAGGATGACACGTGGTCTGAAATGGGAAAACACGGTCAAACTGAAAAGGTCTATTAATTTAGAATGATTTAGCAAAAATGTGTCATTTAAAGCAGAGTCCTGCTATTGAAAATCCCTTTTACTAGATTCTAGCAAATTATTATTATCATTGTTTGTTTCAGGATCCTGCAGAAATCGACCAGCTATGGTCCCAATCTGGACTTTTCTTCAGCAACTTCTTTCCTTCTAAAGAAGAGGAGTTGCAGTTCCTTAAGAGTAATGTAAGTAGACAGGACCTGTTTATTGCTTGGTATCAATCAGGTGAAATAAATCCCATAACCATTTCCTCTTTAAACCCTGTGCAGTAATTCGGAATGCACCTCAATAGAGGCTTTGCACCATCACGTGATGGCAGCCATGACAGGAGGCATAACAATAGAGCCCCCCCCCCCCCCGGGAAACTGAATCCTTTCTCATCTAGATTAGATTAGATCAGAATCAATTGTTCCTCCTCCTGTCATGGTTGCCATCACGTGATGATGCAAAGTCTTATTAAAATAGACCTCTTTACCTTCGTTGTTCGTTGTGCACATTTCTGACCATGTGATGCAGAACTTGGGAGTTGATTCTTTCATGTGTAAATATTTTAACATGTTTGTCATAAAAGAACAATTCTCAAGGAAATGTCACGTGATCTCAAATGGGCAATTGCCATACGAAACAAAAGAGGTCTATTTGGAGGACAAAACAATAGGATTCTCAGGAAATTAAAATTATTTTTTTGTCCTCCAAATTGAGCTGCTCACATTTAAGTGGTCTGTAGACACTTTTCAGCTTGATTCTTTTGGACCATGTATCATTCCCTTGAGTGGTATTCTTACTTATTCATTCTTACCGTTAGCACTAACAATACAACATGGATTCGACTCAAATAAACTCACCTTGTTCCCAAGGGAAGAAAAGAAAATCCAAACAGCAGCCATGTTTGTGTACCAGAACAATACATTTCTATACTGCAGAAATTGAACTCAATGCAAAAAACATGCAGAATGTTTCTTTTGTGTGATACACCAATATGGCTGCCTTCTCACGTGACTGAAAACACTCAGTATAACATTTCCCGTTATTTTTTTCATTTAGAAATTAGAATCATTAGCTAGTGACTGCAATACCACAAGCTTACAAAGCTCAAAGCCACACGCATCCAAGGTCCAAGAAGAACTTCGAAATTTAATTTTGGTTGAAAAATGCAATAATGAAGATGTCTTCAAATGGATCGACGTAAGTAGCCGAGACTTGCCTTGTATTTCACTGCTTTGATCAATTCGCTTTAGTTAGATTACACAGTCTACTCTGCAGTCGTCATTAGTTCCAGCCCCAGACCGTCACGTGCCGTGTGGATCTGGCGATCAAATGTAATGGAGAAGTCTAGATTACTCGAAGTTAATTGGTTGACTTTAAATCTCTTAATACAGGACAATGTTAATGACCCTAAGGATCCAAAGTTTATTCGTACCCTCGTGGCTGTCGTTTGCGAAGGCTGCAAAAAAGGTAACGTAACGTGATAGTCAATCAGTTGTGAAAGGTAAGCGCGAAAGGCACGTACGGGTCTTCCTCTGTGGAAAGGGGGGGAGGGGCGACATAGTCTTCTCTCCTTTTGCAGATACCCACAAAAAAGTTTTATTTATTCTTGTATATATTTTTCTACCATAATTTCGATTTTTTATAGCCCGCCCTATTTGGGGTTGTTCTGCGATCCGATTGTTATTGAAGAAGTGGTACATTATATTTTAAGATACCTAACAATCGTCCCTTTTATTTTCTGTAGATGACGATTCCTGTGATATCATCTTTAAACAAAGAAGTCCTCTTTTACAGAAGTACATTGACAATAACAGGTCGTTGGAGCTACAAGCTCTTTTCTCTTTACAGGCATTATCAGTAAGCCTTGATCATCCACCGGGTAAGAGAAAACGCTATCGTCCTCGAGTTTCGTACCGCAAACCAGCTGAAGATGCATATTCATTGTTTTAAAAGGGCCGCTAGAAATCAATCCACTCGAGTTTCTAATGGTTCGCAATTTTATTGACCTAGTCCACTTTTTTCCATTTTAGACCACGTGTCATTCCTTTGAGTATCATTTCTTTGTTTATTGCAACTCAAACAAATATGAAATGTATTCTCAAGAGAGTGACATGTGGTCTGAAATGGGAAAATATTATGGGTGGATAAGGTTCATTCCATCTTACTAGAGCCCCATTTCTATTCGGCGTAGGGTACCAAGCTATTTATGTGTGGATTGGAGTGAAAGAATATTCTATGAGGTTTTTCAGCTCATATCAACATGGTTAGAGTTAAGTTTTTGAACGCAGTAATATTTTTAAAAGCAAATTTTATTACCCCTGTTCGTAAATAATGCATGGTCGCGATCCTTGACTTCTCGCTGTAACCTACCCCGCCCGAGCCTCGCAACAACAACAAAAAGAAAAGAAAAAGAAATTCCTATTTTAAGGTTTTCATTTTTGGTGCCCAATTTCCCCATTTTGTCTAACATATTATTTTTCATCTCTGTCAAAAGGATTTCTCAAGTCATTCTTCAACGCACTCTATGATGAGGAAATAATCTCAGAAGATGCGTTTTTTGACTGGGAGAAGGACGACAGTCCGAACGAAAGCCAAGGCAAGGGCACAGCAAAATCTTCAACGGTACATTTTTTCGAATGGTTGAGATCTGCCGAAGAAGAAAAACCGGGGGAAAGTTGAATGGGATGAATAAATGCATGACGTACATGCTTTTCCTCCCAGCAAAATCCAAATCAATTCACAATAGCTTGGCTTTGAGTCGAGTACCTGGAAAAGATGTTGCGCTAATCATTGTCCAGGAAAAAAAAGTGCCTCATGCCAGGCTTTGATATTAGAAGACTTCGAATATCGGAGTTTACAAGACTTTGTTCCCAAGAGGACACAATGCAACATTCACGGAGAATTAAAGAAATATTGTGAATGAAAAAATGAACATGAATTAGAAGAGCTTACAGAATTTCCTGCGAAACAAATGCCTCGTCATGTGAATAAGATATTGATGGTAGTATTTTGTGTACGAACTTGTGGACTGATATTGCAAAAAGTTGTTAAAGTGCAGTGATTTAACAGATCCCAGAGATCGCAATGATATAGTGATATGAATCTGCACCTTTAGATGGTTAGGAAGATTCCCTAAAAACGTGTCCCTTCTTGTTAAAATAAAACGTACATGTAAATGAAGGGGCCAATCGATTGAAATTAAAGATTCTACAAAGACAAAGATGTGTTAAATACTTCATTGCTCTTGAGATGGATTAATCTCATAAATCTGTTATCTATAGCGCCAGAAAATGTCCCATTCAGTCCATTGAAGACAAATGCAAAAGAAATAAAGGGAGCTTTAGAGCGGATTCTTACGAGTTCTTCAATTGCACAAATTCACTATACGTCACAGCAAAACAATCTTCAAAAATCTATTGTTTAAACGCAAAGGATCATGGTCGTCGGACGAGGTCAAATCAACGCAAATTCACCGAAAATTGTTCTAAAACCCGTATCAATCCACGAAGAGAAGTAGAATAGCCAGCAAACGCTCAGAATATTTTTTAGTACATATTAACCCATATTATATCTGAAAACCAGGCCATTTTCGATTAAACGTTTTCTATTGGATTTACAAACTAATCCAAATTTGAATTAATTATCTTGATGAAGCTAAATTTTATTATCTAAATTTTCTCTGATTTAACTTCGATGTCGATGATTGTTTTATATTCGTTATAGCAACTTTACGAGAAACGCTATTCAACCGGTACAGCTACCGTTGTATTTGAACATGTTGAACATGTTCAACTCATCATCAGCAATACTGATTACAAGGAGCATGAATGAATCTGTCATTAAATGTTGTTGAAAATGATGACAGGATGTCATGGGAACGTCCAGCAATTCTTGCGTTTATTTTCTTAATCAAGTCATTACATTACTGGCCAAATCTTAAAATCATTCTGTTATGTTCTGTTGCAAATCATATTAACTTACTGTTATATACTTATTTCAATGAAGTTAGTCACCAAAAACCTAGGAAGCTGTGATCGCCGAGAATCATGGGAAATATTTCATATCCAACAAGTAAAGCTTTTGACTCAAACTACAGCAGTTGAGGATACTCAGAGGAGGTTAACTTGTAACTGGTAGTAGATCTCGAGTCCATCAAAAGTTATCAGCGGTTGAAACATGTAAATTGTATCTATCCGAAACCCTGCCGCTCTCTCTTTTTAAGGTCACTAACTTTGTTAAAATTGGTGTACACCTAATTGCAAGAGCGTTGTCATAATATATTAGAACATTAGTAATTTAGTGAGAAAGAAATACATTAAAAGACGAAAGAAGAAGTTCAAGCTTCAGTGATCTTTCGTTTTTTAATATAATTCCTATCCCACTAAATCACTGTTCTATTTTCGTACGACAACGCTCTTGCAAGTAGGTGTATACAATGTCTTAACATATAAATGCACGTAAAGACACTGTCCATTATTTTTATGAGAGGGTTGGGAGGGAGGACGAATTTTTTTAACTCGCGTTCTCCCTCACACTCATCTTACTACAGTCTTGTTGAAATGGAGTTGGTATTTGACCCTTTGGACGACGCCCGAGAATGTGTCGATTTGGGTACAATACCAAGCTTTGCCTTGTAGAGAGAGAGGACGCGTTCGTTGAAGCAGAATCCCAGGCAGATGAATATACTTTTGTAAAAAGAGTAATGCATTAAAAATCTTTATTAAATACGTCGACAATGTTCTTTTTACAAAAAAAGGCCAGCAAGTTCCATACCCTTTTTACAAGGAATGGTGAGCTAGGGCCTTTGAAGTAAATTTGTTAAGAATGGCCTTTAGGAGGGTCCCAATAAGTCAACAAGGAAACAGATTCCTCTAAATAAAAAGGTTTGACCCTCTGAAGGATAACCCTGAGAAACAGAGATAGAGAACTCGAAACTGGAGTTTACCTTGGCAAGAGTTGAGAATCACCGCCAAGTATGCCACGAAAATGTCTTGGGTAAATGCGAAGATGATATTCAGTATCCATGACAACCCAAAGAGACAAGTTAGTTTCAGGTAAAGAATACCCGAGGAAGACTGAGACGAGCTTTGGGACGCTATTGAAGCATCCTAGGAGAGAACAATAACCAATGAGCAGAATGAGCAAATAAAATAGAAAGGAATTGGGATGCAATTGTGAAGCATTCTTGTTGATAATAGAAAAGAACGTTGAGCAAACAAAAAAGAAATCAATTGGGATTCTTTTGAAGTATTCTTAGAGAGAACGGAGCAGACTGCATGAACGTGCAAACAAAAACAGAAAAAGACATCACCATTTAATTACCTTCTTAAGTTTGTGGATTCCAAGAACGGTCCTGACGAGAGCTGTGAAGTTAAAGAGAAGTATGGCAGACACGGGAGTAACAACAGCAGCTATGACGCCATATGAGGATATGTAGCAGTATAGCCCTTGACCTGAAAATAGCAAACATAAGCGGTGACAAAAATTAGTTGCCTGCTTGCCTGCTGCTGCTTGCCTGCTTGCCTGCTTGCCTGCTTGCCTGCTTGCCTGCTTGCCTGCTTGCCTGCTTGCCTGCTTGCCTGCTTGCCTGCTTGCCTGCTTGCCTGCTTGCCTGCTTGCCTGCTTGCCTGCTTGCCTGCTTGCCTGCTTGCCTGCTTGCCTGCTTGCCTGAATTATGTTTTATATTCCCATATCCATAATTTAAGACCATACCATATCTAAAGCTGAAGGTGTCTGTGACGTCAAGCACGATACAGGCAGAAATTATGGCCAGCGGCATTCCCCAGGAATATGCGCAATATTTGAAGAACAAGGAATCGCATCTCTTCCTTGCTTTACTTTGGCAAAGGTCTGCTCGAGCTGCAACTCTCTCGATGGCTAGAAGTCAAATGTTTGACCAATATGTTAGATCAGAAAATGCAAAAAAAAAACAAACAACAACAACAACAGACAGACAGATTGAGGAACAAACAAACGTGCGAACGAATTGTAGCAAGTAAAAGGGCGACCAAAATTTCTAAGATGTCAGCCTACCAACTAAATCACCAACCGAAAAACGAAAAAAAAAAACCCAGACCCATCGCCACCGAACCTATAACCACGACAAGCTGACCGACCACCCGGGCCGACCATTGTATTTTGCCCAGAATAATATATCCATGTAAACATTTTATTCTAACCTTGGCCTCCGAAGCGCTTGGAAATGTCGAAAGCGAGAACACTCAGCCACGCAAAAACAGAAAGCACTGAATAGTGAAGAACGATTGCGTTACCAACGCAGAGAACTGGGTACGAGGTTGACGTCAGGGGCAATAAGTGACAAGCCATATAGCAATAGCGCACATGACAGACTCATGACAGTTTTTCCTGGAGTTGTCCTGAGCTCTGGAAAGATGGTATAAGTGACGAGAAGGTAGAGAAGGCAAGTCATAGAGAGGGCAAAACAAACAGCCGTGATTATTTCTAACACGGAGTTATGTGGCCCTTTTTCGGGATACCCTCGGGATGTATGTGACTGAGTGTAATTATTCCAACAAATGTACGAACTGTTATCGATTACCTCAAGTTTTATATCTTCGCGTATTTTGCCATTGATGAGGAGAGAACCATTTGAGAGAACAGAAATATTCTGAGAATTGTTTCCAAACACTTCCATGCACGTGGCAAGGAGAGTCTTTTGTACTTTCTTATTTACTTGTCCTGAAACGCTTGTTGTGTTATTCACCGTGCTGTCTCCGTTTAAACTATGGCATTTGTTTGTAAACGGATTGTAAGCAGACATGGCATCACAGCGATAGCGTATGGTTTTGATTGTTTCTTCATCCTGAGGGTTTCCTGCGCTGTCATGAGCTACGAAGTCGAACGCAATAGTCTGGGAAAGAGGCCCCCCCTCCGTATTATGGCATTCCAAAGTGTCATTGTAGCGAATCCCATCACACATCATGCAATGCAAATTTCTGTGAAATTTTTCATTAGAAATACTTTGATGACAAACCTCCAGTGAAAAGGAATAGGAGTTACAAATAGATTCTAACTCGCTCTTATTCATGCGCAACAAATGAGCCAATGAGGTTCCATTCTCACATCCTAGATGTTGCGGTTTACAGTAACTAACGTATTTACTGTAATTGTTGGGGTTGGTAAACTTCCACTTCCTTGTCTGCGCCAAAATTTCTTCCAACGTTTGATTTTCCCCATATTTTGTAACCGAGGCTTCTGGAATCTCGACTTTCCAGTACTTGAGATTTCTAGCTTCGTTACAGAACGCGCAAAACACATTTTTATAAAGAGTGGTTTTCACTGCGTCTGTAACAGGAAGAATTGTCAGCAAATTCGTCACTCTCTTCTTCGCATTTCTGCTTCATGATCTTGCTTTTAAATGTTGATGGACAGGTGTCAATCATTAGAAATCCAGTTCGCTTCTCTCCGTGAACAAAGCGGCAGGTGAAATTTGTATGAACTGCTTCTGAACTACTTTTGCACCTTTGGAAGTAAATACATGCACAATATTAACTCAAAAGAGCTTTGTAGGCGTATGAGTTTAAGTACGGACTCACAGAATGACTTTTGCGCGCATCGTGGCAACAGCCATTAGATTTTAGACGCGTTTTTTCCTACGACGTCGCTGGTAAACATCAAGATGTAACCGTGTTTCTACCTCTGTAACGGTTGCGCACAATGGTAGACGCCTCTTTTTCTTACGACTTCGCTAGATTCCGTTAAGATGAACCGCGTCTACCTGCATCTGCAGCGGTCGCATACGCGCAATATTGAAATAAATTCTAAAGAGGTTTGAAATGATAAAGTAAAACAGTCCATGGTTTACTGACTCACCACAGATCATAATCAACACAGCAATCTTTATAATGTCCACAGAGCTCGTCACAGAAGCAGTTGTAATGGAAGGCCGAGTCTCCTTGCCTCGAACTGCCCACTGCACATTTTAAAACAAGATCTCGAATTTTCTTTGTCTTTCAATATACTTGATAAATTCAAAGTAGTGCGTGCTTCTAAGTAGCGTTCACATAGTGTTGAGTTTGTAGGACGAACACAAAGATCTGTTATTATTAAAGAGGAAAATTTTCTATTAAATAGGAGTCTTTTGTTTTTCAGCCGACAAACAGGAGGCGCTTTCAGGTGTTTTGGCCTTCATGCACCAAGCCGGAGTATCCAGAAAAACATTATCCTCGTGGCAAGGGAGAGAATAACTTATTTAAAAAAACTACTCAACTTAATTGGCGTTTTAGTGAAAAACCTCTCTTCTATGATTAGCATTGTATTGGGAACGCCGTAAGATAGTCTCGTTATCTTCACTATGCCTACGTACTTTCATGATATTTCTTTATTTTACGTGTGATCTTTCTTTCATCAAGTGAGAAATGTAATAGCGAACATTTTGTTTTTAAGGTAAAGCACGGGCGTATATAAACTAAAGCGACCCGGTAAATTAAACAAGGAAGGAAGGAAGGAAGGAAGGAAAGAAGGAAAAAAGGAAAGAAGGAGGGAAGGAAGGAAGGAAAGGAAGGAAGGAAGGAAGGAAGGAAGGAAGGAAGAAAGAAAGGAAGGAAGGAAGAAAGGAAGAAAGAAAGAAAGAAAGAATGAATGAATGAATGAATGAATGGATGAAAGATAGAAACAAACAAACAAAAGAGAAAAAGAGACTTACTATAGGATTCGCCGCTGTAGAAGAAACATACAAATATCATCAGAAAAATCAATCGACAATGAGTTCTGTAAGTCATCACGCACTTCGCCCAAAGATTCAAGCAGTTGTGATCTAGTGGCTTCTTTTGCTTAAACATATAAAGATTTAATCTTATGTCGACCTATGAAAACACCTGTCATAATTAACGCTCTCTGTCAGCTTAATGTAAATGAGCTATTTTTCGGTTAATGCAAACGCGGAAAGGAAAAAAAATTGACAGCTTTTTAAAAATTTGCTTTTGTAGGACAGAAATAAGTTCTTCATTCACACCAAGACAAGGCACGGCTAACTCACTGATGAATTGAAATTTATAGGGATATGTGTATCCGGAAGGAAAGCGCGAAAAATCTGTGTGTTTTTGATGAGATTGAAATAATAATTACGAAATCAATTAATCTTCCCAATCCGAATACAACAATTAATTTTGTGCAAACACTCGACACTCTGCAAAATTACGACTGACATATCTTCGAGATTTTAATCAAATCAAAGGTGAAAATCTCGATTTCTAGCTATTGTTCCCTCCAGAATTTATCATAACATTAAAAAAAAAATCTTTTCATTCTAGTAGGCGACTGCTTTAGGCGCTTTTAATTAAGCGGATAAATACGATCGAAACTTTATTTTTATTTTCTAATTCTTTATGGGGGCAATCTTTGTCTCATTATGCAAGCCTTGAGTTCCTACAATTGTAGTTCTAAACAAACTTGTCAAAATCAAGTAGTCTTTGTTATTTAGTTATTATTTACCTTGAATATCATAATTACATGCATTTCCCCCTCTTCAAAGTCAAGCCGTTAAATTTTAACTAAACAATCAGATTGAATGCCGAGTAAAATAAAATTAAAAAACTTCAAAATTGCTACCAGATGTGCACGCGTAATTATTTCAAGAACTTCAAGGTTTTTTTTAAATTAAAATAGTACTATTTTGTCGGCGTTTTCAAGTGAATAGACAGAGATGAAACCTGTTTTTTAATTACCCTTAAATCGTTTTAAAAAATATTATCAAACGTTACGTCTGTCTAATATTTGTTTTGAGATCGCTAGAAGGTATGGCAATCGAAGATATCGCTAGAAGCCAAGTCAACGGCAACCGCCATTGATAAGATCTTAAGGACAATTCGTTGGTAATTCACTGGCAGCAAGTGGAGAAGTGGAGTGATATGACAGTATCAGTAACCTAGGCGTTGATAATGAAAAGATCAAAAATCTAATCGCGCTTCTCGCGCGCCGCGCCTAAATTATGGAACAATCTAGTTCAATCTAATTCTATTTCATCTTTTAAATCAAAACGAAAGAATTCTTGTTATTGATATTTTTCTTATTCATATGTATATTTTTATTCATTTCTTTTTCTAATTATGTATGTATTTGAATTTATATTGATTCAGTTTATCAGCTGTTTGTGATGATTTATTATTATAAATTGTTCACGAGATCTCAAAACTCGTAATTAATTTTAATTTGTCAAAGATGTAAACATGATAAGGTGTAAAGCTTGATCACACATGTCCAGCGCCGGTCTCCTCTATCCCCTGTCCCAAAGGTATTAGGGACCTTAAGCTGCAGGACGCAGCGTGGGCGACAACGGTCGGCGAACTTGAAGCGCTTCAACCTTCCGTGTATTATTATTTAGTGTTTACAGGAGCACATGACAGCACATGCGTTAGTGCTCGGATACCTTTACCGGTTAGATATTCGAGTATGAAAACACTAAAGCTGCCGATCGCGATACACGCTTGCATTACTATCTACTATATTTGTCACATACCCCTAGGGGGTAGACCTGTGCACAGCAACATGGAGGTAGATGGCCTACACTTCACACCCAAATCTGCCGTCACCTCTTCTATGCTGCACGACTATATGAGAAAACTATCCAAAGTGGTTGAAACTTTTTATTTTGAGCTCGTAGCTTATGTACATATGAATAATTTAAAGAAACTTACTGAAGTTTCGGACGCTAGTCCTTCGTCAGAATAAAAGAGTAAAAGACGAAGGACTAGCGTCACCCGGATACCCGCCACCCGGTTAGCTCAGCTGGTTAGAGCGTCGGTCTGTTGTGCGGGAGGTCGTGGTTTAAACCTCGGCTGGACCAACACTCAGGGTCTTAAAATAACTGAGGAGAAGGTGCTACCTTTGTAATTACGTCTGCGAATGGTTAGACCTTCACATGGCTTGGATGATCACATTAATGGCGGTCCTGTTCCTAATTAGCTAGAGACGTTAACAGAGAACTACAAGTTTGTCAGTTGAATTACTGTCAAGTGTTATCCTCTATAAACAAAGTTAATTATTATTATTATTATTATTATAGCGTCCGAAACGTCAGTAAGTTTTTTCATCTTTTCACGGTGTATAATTTACCTTTACCAGAAAGATACAACGAAGAAGTGTAAGTATGACCATAGTTAGAAGAGCAGAAGAGAAAAGAACGAACGAATAATGAACGAACGAATAAGGATCGAACGAATAAGGAACGAACGAATAAGGAACGAATGAATAAGGAACGAACGAATAAGGAACGAACGAATAAGGAACGAACGAATAAGGAACGAACGAATAAGGAACGAACGAATAAGGAACGAACGAATAAGGAACGAACGAACAAACGAACGAACGAAAGTACGAACCAATTTATATTTTTCCACTTCAACTACGACCTATACGAGGAGCTGATAAATTTATTTTTTATATTTATATGTTCGTGGGCTTTATTTGCTTTCCTTTAAGAGTTATTACAACTCTTTAAGGATATGACATTGAATCCTAAATTCTGTACAGTTAATCTCTCTTTTCTTCATTTACATTGAATAACATTTAGAAATTGTTTGAGTGAAAGCAAAGACGCAAAAAACCTGTCGCGAAGGTGAAGAATATTGGTGATTTTTAACCTAGCTTAATTTAATCATAGTTATTATACTTTAACACAGTTACGCATCAAAACCCTGCATAGCTAAGACCGCTGAGGATAATATTTAAGGTGCTGACACACGGTGCAACATTGCAAGCAACAGGACTGTTGCAGCGTGTGTCTATCCCAAACTTGTTGCAAGCAACGTTGCATGCAACAAATCTGAAGTAGAATCGCGCTCTACTCTTGCATAATCACGCGCAAAAAATTTCATCGTGTGAACATGGCTGCAACATTACCTGCAACATTTTTGAAATTTCCAGCCAATCAGCTTGCACCAAATTTAAAACTGCTGACCAAATTTCTTAATATAGCAGGCTGAGACCAGCGATGTTACGTGATTTTGTTGCAATGTGTGTCACCCCGATTCAAACTTGTTGCTTGCAACGTTGCGTCCAATGTTGCAACGTGTGTCAGCACTTTTACAATTCAGCTCGAGGATACTTACAGGGCTAAAGTGAAACTTTAACTAGTAAAACATCTCCATCCAAATTAAATATTCATCAAGCCGTTTAAACATGTAAAATACATCTACCCATAATCCTTGCCGGTCTCTACTCTGTTGTTTTTCAGCTGAGTAACTTTCTTGAAATAAATATTATTTGCCCAGAATAGCTTTTGGTCTAAGCGTCTGTATTTTATCACTTTGAACTCAAGGATCAAATATACAACTATTCCAAAGAAGGTTGGTGGAGGTTTTTCTGTTGAATTGCTTTATGTTGAATAGTTCTCTTCACAGTTCCCTGCGCCATCTTGAAAGGTAGACGTGCCTTTGCATCGAAGCGAGACGAACGGTGGGCTTGAATGATAGAGACATGTGAATAATTGTCCAAGGTGTTAAAAAAGGTCTCTATCATTACAAGCTCACCGTTCATCTCGCAAGATGCAAAGGCATGGCTACCTTTCAAGATGGTGCAGGGAACTGTGAAAGGGACTATTGCTGCATGTTACATTGCTGTATATTCCTTAAGAAGCCTGAAGTGTATTATATTCGAAAGTACATAATGTTAGCACATAAGATATTATGCTGGACAAACGTACAGTCAATGTTTACAAAAAAAATCATATTGCTAGTACCTTTTGCTCATTGTATTCACATCTCTCATAGTACATTTTGGGCTTGTTATGCAACATGCAACAAAACCTTTTCCAACCATTTTGAAATAGCAGTAATTTCATTTTCCATGATGTTTCAATATATCTAAAAACCCCAATCCCAGTCGATTTCATCTTGGACCATGTTGATTTGGAAGCATTCTACTCGGTCACCTTCTTTGAAATGTGAGAATCTTTCGAAGCTTAGACCACACTCTTGCTCTTTCTTGACGACATCTACATTGTCCTGGCCACGTTTTATGGATGTCACCTTGCCTGTTGGGAAATCAAAAAATATATTTAAAATCCTGCTTCATCCTTAAGCTTGAAGAAACAACCAAGAAACACAGCACACCATAGCACGTCCAAAAAGACATTAATATACATTACCCCACACCACAACACACAATATTAAATCCAATTTAACAACTACATATGACTTTACCCGCACGCATTAAACAAACAACTATAGACCACAAACCATTACACCAGAAAACTCAAACTCACGTTCTAATCATCAATAGCAACACTGTATAGCTATCAGTATCAGCAAGGTAAGTTTAATACCTTCATATATGCTGTTATCTCCTCTTACTATTCTGGAGCGGCTATCTTTATTAAGAACACCTTGTTTAACGCGACACCCTGCGACACATGCCTTTCTTGATCCTGTCAGTTTAAACACCTGGAGAACCTCTGCTTCGCCGACTATATTTTCTTCTTTGATGAGAGGAAGGCGACTATTGATTTCATCCTGATAAACAATCATAATATGTTATCAAAACTAGCCTATAAAAAGGATGATCCAAAGACTCTTTGTAGGGACCTTTTATCAGACAAAAAAATAGAAACCAGGCGTATAACCATGGTGCCCCAGGCTTAATCCTGGGACCTTTTATCATATGATTAAATAGAAACCAGGCTTATAACTAGGTTGCCCCAAGGCTCAATCCTAGGACCTTTTATCCCATAAATAATCGAAACTAGGCTGATAACCGGTATCCTATAAATAATCGAAACTAGGCTGGTAACCGGGTTGCCCCAAGGCTCAATCCTAGGACCTCTCATCCTATAAATAATCGAAACTAGGCTGATAACCGGATTGCCACAAGGCTCAATCCTAGGACCTTTTATCCCATAAACAATTGAAACTAGGCTGATAACCGGGTTGCCACAAGGCTCAATCCTAGGACCTTTTATCCCATAGACAATCGAAACTAGGCTGATAACTGGGTTGCCCCAAGGCTCAATCCTAGGACCTTTTACTATATGACTGTAAGCTTACCTTGAGATCTGTTAATAATTTGTAAATAACTCTATGGTTCTTGATTGGAACGTTCACTTGTTTTGCAAACTGCTGTATTTCCTTTGAGATCTTGACATTGAAACCAAGCACTACACCTAGAAGATAAATAAAACAATATTAATAATAATATTTTATTTGCCTTGATTTTAACTTCAATAAACAAATTGCATTCTGTTCAAGTTAGGTCTATTGGATTTTCTAGATTTCTTTACAACTAATACTATTAAATGATTCCCTCCAAAGGGCACAAACCTGGACAGCCTAGATTAAGCAATCATAACACTGGCCGATATAAGTGACCCTAAGTCCTTCGACCCAGTGTGAGATTTCATATCTCACATTTGCTCTACGTTTTCGAACATACTGCACATGATTTAACCCATACCTTTAAAGGACTGAGCCATTTTTACATCATGCTCCGAAACAGGTCCAACACCAGACTCAATAATGCTCAGTTTGATTTTATCTGATTTGTAGGTTTTTAGAGCGTCCAAGACCGCTTCTACAGACCCATTAACATCGCCTAAGGTAAGAAAAAAGTATCAGCTAGTCGGTTTGGTGTGAGAGTAGTATTCATACGTTTTAAAAAGTATTTTATACATTCTCTTATTTTGGCGTCATTTTGTGGAAGTTTGATTTTGTCCCCCACCCCCCCCCCCCCTATTTTTTTCCTTTTGTCTTTTTCTCTCTCTTACATTCTCTCTCTCCCTCTCTCTCAAATTGTTTCTCACTTTTCATCCATCCCCTTCATCATTCCCAGTTCTTATTTTCCCTTTACCTTTAATAATAACATCCAGTTTATCTGTGGCGTCGTACTCTCTTTGCGACACTTTCGTCCTTTTTCCCTGCTCTTCTTTTAGCAAGTCACTCATGCTAAAACCTCTGGACAAGTTCTGTTTCTTCTTCTGATCTTCGTACGCCTTTCTTGCTGATGCCATCTCGTTTGCCTCTTGCTTCAAAAGATAAAAATGTAACCATCAGAAATCACGTTATATCACTGCTCACATCACACACAAAATGTGAGTTGAGTGTGTTTGATGTGCTGTTTTGAATAGGGGAATTGGTCCATGTAACATAAATGTAAACTTTATTAATGTGTCAGTCTTCTAGCGTACTTGGTCCGGTTTCTCTGGTTTTTCCTTTTTTGTAAAAGACAACAAACAGATTGTGTGTATTTTCATATTATGGGCATCTTCAGCTTCGACGTAACATTTCTCATTCCGACTACGTATAATTCTCGTAGCTGAGGTTAGTACAAAAGGTTAGACTTTCAAGTGGCTCGGATGATCACTGTTAATGACGATCCCGTCTATTCACACCCTATCATTACTGACCAACAGCGAAGGTTCGTATACTCCTATTTCAATAATCGTTGTCATCGCATATGTAATAGCCAATAGACAAAAAGCGATAGGAAATAGGTCCGATTCCAAGATCCATGAATAGCTGGAATGACTTGTGTTTCTGCTTCTTATTCTCGTCAAGAACATGGACTTAGTGTTGACACTGATTCATTGTCGGAATAACTTATCACATATCGCCTTTGGCGACAACAACGTTTATTGGTGAATATATATATATAACAAGGGCGCTTAAATCAAAAGCGTTTATCATCCTTATCATAAACGAATGAAATGGTGATCTAAAATGGGGAAGCATTATGTCCAAGTTAAGAGGATCTATATCCTGACGTACCTCTGTCTCAACATGTATAATCTTTTCTCCCGCTGATGGTAAGTCTTTCCATCCAGTCACCTGCACTGGGGTTGAGGCTGGTGCTTCGTCTATTACTTTACCTCGGTCATCATACATCTGACGCACCTTGGAATCATAAAAAATACCCACATTTTTAGCATTGGCTCCTTTTTGGAATTCGCCAAATACCGCTGTGTTCATTGATTACAGACTCATTTATACAGGATTAGCCTCGTATCAGTGTCTAAATATTCACAAATACTAATGATACGGGACCTCGTGCTATTAAGCTAGATATGAGATATGAGCATGAGATTTATTTCAGAATCAAATGTCAATATGACATTCCCAGAAATTTTCAAGATTTTGATAAAATGAAAGTTACCTTTGCAAAAGTATTTCCAGCGACGAGGACTTTACCTTTAGTCATGACCCCGTGCTGTACAAGAGCGGTAACCACAGGCCTGAAGTTGAAGTAATAAATTTATTTACATTCCTTTCCTTACATGTGACGACGGGTCAGGATCAACAATAGTTTCTTACCCCAGTCCCTTATCTTTCCTGGACTCAATGACCACGCCTTCGACGTTGGCATCATTTTTGGATTTAAGGTCATTGATTTCAGCCAGTGTTATAATTGCTTCCGTCAGGCTGTCTAGGTTCGTACCCTGTGAAGAGAATATTACAAGATGATTGGCGAGAAATGAAATCTGGAGAATGTAATAAGATCGAGCGAGCACACTGCTTCAGGACGTCATTTCTGTCCTAATGAACGTATTGGGAACCCTGGGGATTTTGGTCTAGTTACCAGTCCAGGTAGCGAACACAAATGTAAACTGGATACAGATAACACATGGCTATCTGTGGAGACTTTGGCAGACCTCTTTTAATATTATGGTGAGTCCTAATTGTGCAGTAGAGCGGCTTTCACATGAGTGGGAAACGTAAGGTACTGGCTTACAGAATTTATACGATACGATATGCCGTAACATTGAAATGGCTTCCCATAAGAATGGTTTTCGTTTGAGTGTGAAATGAAGAGTACAGACTTACAGCACGTCCACTATACGACATGCCGTAACGGACCAGCCATGCACTTCGTTTTAGAATGAAGCTAGTATTTTGAAAACGATCCAATAACAAGAGAAGAATGTGGAATAAATATGTACTCATTATTTAGAGAGGTATTTGTAACAAACGATTAGTTATCGGCTTTGAGTCATTTCCTGTAAGCCTGATAATGGTGACATGACGACCCCGCGACACGTCGCTGTTCAATGAAATGCGTCCTTGCCTTTAGTTTTGTAACAAACATTAAACAGGCAAACAAGATAATAAAATATAAGATAACGATATCAAAACAGTATTATCTAATTTGTTTATATATAAACAAATAGTAAATATAACTCAACCAGAACATTATAAATTTTATTGCGTGCACCTGATACTTTCAACAGTTTATTTTCACGTGAAACTAATCAAGGTTTAATATTCTAGTGTGATTAATAAAGTCTAAAAAACATCAATGTGTGAATTCCGAATCCACCTATTATTTCACCTGTTATTTTTTATTTATTTTGGTGGTGTTAAGTTCAAGCTAATTAGATTTTGTTTAACAAGCTCTACTTTTGTACATACATTTAGAAATGAAATCGTTAGTCTCGTATGTCCTCACCTTTAAAGCTGAAACCTCAACCACTTGTACATCACCTCCATATTCTTCAAGTTGTATACCATGTGAAAGAAGTTGCCGTTTCAAAAGATCCTAAAATAATGAAAACAATGTGGTTAATAGACAGACCCCTTGCAGCACGTTGGAATGCAGCTCAAAAGGACATAACAATAAGTAGTTTCCATTTTCCAACTTGATACAAATCGAATACAAATAATCAGTTGTATGACCGGCAAAGTTAAAAAACTATTTCACAACAAGCTGTTGAAATGCCTGAGCTTGGAGAACATTGAGAACCACAGTAATCTTGACTTACCACATTCTTCTTTGGTTTATCTGTTTTGTTTATTGCAACAATTATCGGCACTGAAATATCAAAAATAGATTAGAGTTGTGTCATCGGTGCAGCCTTTCTCAACATTCCAATCATCATAATGTCATAATTATCACCACCAACACCATTACTAGTGTCATTGTCATCATCATCAGTGCGATTTTACCTACAAACATCAATCATCACCATCATCATCACCACCAATACAACCACCACAATCATCATCATCATCACCATTATCATCATCACGACCATCATCATCCTCATTATCATCAACGTGACCATCCTCATCATTCATTCACATCAATCACCATTATCAGTTATCATCATCAATCATCGCCACCATCAATGTCATTATCACCATATGGCTTCTACCATTATTTGCAAGAACCCCATTACCATTATTAATTATAGTAATATTTTATTATTTATAGGCAAACAAGAAACACAGCCTACAGTAACTCCTGTTTTCTACTTACCTTTAGCATGCACAGCATGTCTGATAGACTCCACAGTTTGTGTTTTCACCCCATCATCTGCCGCGACCACAAGTACAACAATATCTGTTACATTAGCACCCCTTGCTCTCATGGAGTTGAAAGCTGCATGACCTGGGGTGTCGATAAAAGTGATCTGTTCTCCAGAAGGTAGCTTAACTAAAATTAAAATGAGTTAAAGCATGAATTTGAGTAACTTTGGACTGGGTATGAGTATCAGCGATTTGGAGATCGGGTAAAAGAATGAATCAAGTTGTTTTGCAGCGCATTTTGGGGTTGTTTTTGGCGAGGAAATAGACACCATTATGAAAATATGTCCCCTACTTGATCTATTCATCATTTTCCATGAATTGGTTCACTGGTCAAACACAAAGTGTTCAAGCCAGACACCAAAGTATTTTTAAAGGATTACAGTGTATTCAAATTTGAACCTTGCAACCTTGACTGAATGCTTCGTGTTTGACCAGTGAACCAATGTATGGAAAATGGTGAATCATTTGATCTACCTTGGAACAGCTAATAGTCAATACGTGGATGATAGAGCAGCTTTTGTATGACTGTGAAAAGCTCAGGACACAAACATGGAAATGACAAGGAATATGTTGAATTCACTCTTCCACCAATCAAATACCCGTAACATGGCATAAGCCTTCGCAGATGCGGTCACACCAAGGTCACGGCACTGTCAAACCAATAACAATGAGCTAGGAAAAAAGACATGGCCACAGCAAGACACGCTTACGGCACTGAGCTTTTCACAGACATGCGCAATTAATTGCTCAGATACAAATGTTTCTTTACCTAAGAAAGCTCCAATATGTTGTGTTATTCCACCTGCCTCTCCAGCGGCAATAGAGCTATTGCGCAGAGCATCAAGAAGAGTGGTCTTGCCATGGTCAACATGGCCCATTATTGTTACCACAGGAGGCCGTGATACATATCTGAAAAAAATATTATTCCTTTATTCACAGGTAGCAATCGGCTGTTGTTGTTGTTAGGCATTTGTCAGATGCATCAGCAACAGAAAACATTTACAACATGTACAGCTCACTCAAAATCTATAGGAATTTAGCATGTTGGATTCAAAGAAGGTGGAATGGCTGAGAAGTTGGAGAGAATAAACCTAAAATCCAAGGAGAGATAGAGTACCACAACCTCTGCTTATGTGTGATGATGGATTGAACCAGAGAACCCAGAAAAGAGAGGTGAGTACAATACTGCTACACTACCTTTGTACATGTACATGTATCCAGCTCAAAGGGAATCAATGTACCTACATGTATTTTGTCTTATTCACTAAAGTTTTCAAACTATTTAGTAACTATTTTTTCATTTATTTTTTAAAGAAAATTATGGAAACAAAAATGCATGATACCTTGATGAAGACATGTCATCAAACTTCGGCATTACATCAAACTCCATGCAAACCAATTCAACTACCTCTGGGCTAATAACTGAATTGGAAAGGTTATTAAAGGTGAATTTATTAATAATTATTATTACATATCATTTATTTATAATTGCTTGTTTTCATTGTTATTTTGTTAGTGATTAATTTCATAAACCCATGAAACAGACACCAACAGATATTAATAATAATTATTATATATTATTTATTTATAATTGATTTTTTTCATTGTTATCATGTTAGAGTGATTTTCATAAACCTGTGTAACAGATATCATTAGTTACAGGAGTGTGTGTAATAGTTACTGTACTGTAAGTAACAACGAAAGAATAAGATGGAATTAGGCTTAACTACAATTTGTATTAGATTGGTTTGTATAAGCCAGTTCATAATTTAATTATCATTTTTAGTGCGCATGCGATTTTATCCCAAATTTCTCACCTTAAATTCTTTTGTTTAATTAAGAACAAAAGAAGGTTAAAATAGGAAGGATTAGAAATTCGGGATAAAATCGCATGCGCACTGGAATCGATTCTTAAACTATGAACTGGCTTATTTCATGGGTTCATGAAAACCACTCTACCTGTCATCATACCTTCATTTACACTATGTACTTCTTCGCCTATATCATTTAGAACTTTGAAAATATCATCTAAATGTACAAAAAGAAAGTTCAATAGTTAACTTTATTATATTATCCTACTAACTTTATTATAAAAAAAGGGCAGTGTGACAAAAAATAATATTAAGCAGTGGAAGGCTGAGCTGGCACTTGATCAATCAATCACCTATATTGATCTATGGCAGCTATGTATCTTCCAACACAACTGGTTTCAGGCAAGCTCTGCAATACCTAAAAATATTATCATGCCAATAGTCCATTTTATCCATTTTACAGTTCCGTTCAATGACCATGAATGATAGTTCCAAGCCAAGGTTGGAATTGCCGCTCGTGATAAACTATAGTTTTGTTACAGTATGCATTGGGATTCCAACCCTGACATGGAAATATGTAATTTTATTCATGGTCAGACGTAACAGAATTGTAAAACAGTGAGTATTGAAAACAATATTTCTGATCAGACCAAGAATTTAAGCTAGCTAGCCCAAAGCTCAGTATTTAAAAATCAAAAAATATTTTTTACATAGATGAAACAACATTGTTACAATTGTATTAATATACTCGCATACAGAGTTTTAGCCATCTCAAAAATATAAAATCTAGGAGAACTCCTAAGCCTTACTGTACCTTTATTGATTCCAAGCTGATGAGCAAGACTTTTGATTGTTGTTCTTGATGTAATCATAGCATGATCAGCTTTCTAGGAAAGAGGTGTAAAGTAACCACATGTGTACAACAATTTGCCATCCCCTGGACACAGATCACAGACAAGTAAGAACTGATTCTGATTTCTATCAACATTATACAGTCAACACTCATTACAGCAAACATTCTCGGGATCGTCACATGATGTCCACAATAATGAGCATCGGCAATACAGGTACAGCAGGGGCTTTTAAATTACAATCCTTTTTATAAGCATTTTTCATCAGGGATTTTGCTTTTGTCAGCAATACTGAGTTGTCTGTAATATCAGTGTTTGTTAAACATGTATAAATACCAATGAAATGTATCTATTTTTTCTCTATTTCGAAAAAATTGATATCTTCACACATCAAAATAACATCTATTATTGCAATGGCTTTTCAAAAATACACACAAAGAATTGCCTGAAAAAGCCAAAACATACTTCATTGATAATTATATAATAAACAGAATATTACATGGCCGTATGTCTGCAAGGCG
Source organism: Actinia equina (assembly GCA_011057435.1). NCBI lineage: Eukaryota > Metazoa > Cnidaria > Anthozoa > Actiniaria > Actiniidae > Actinia > Actinia equina. The sequence continues at coordinate 352,918 of WHPX01001227.1, forward strand.
AGAGGTGACTGTAAACAGGATTGCAGGTTTCAGAATTTAAGGATTTGAGATGTGTTATCAGTACTCTTCTATGTACAGTTTTTCTTATCTTTATTAGAATTCAATTCAAGTTTTGGGATTTAAAAGACTCCTATAGAAGATATCTGAGAAAATGAAACTACAGCAGAACATATTGGAAACAAAAAAAAAATTTCAATAAAAGGCGGCTACCAACAGTTCATTGCCGGATACTTCACCTTAAACGGGAGGTTATTTTGACAAAAATATATTCATTGCCAAATAAAGTTATTTACAAACACCAGTGGCTTCAGCCCCCTACTTTTTAGGACTAACTGCCTACTACAAATAATATTGAAAGCTCTGAAATACCTCTATATTTCTTTGCTTTGTTCTTAGCTTACTTGACAATTAAAACTGTCATAACTACATACTTTTAAGCACTACATAGCAGTTGTAAATAGTAATTGTTTCACTGATATATGACATGCACCTTATATTTTTACCTCTTTTCGTCCAAAACGTGTCTTCAACCTTGATGATACAGTATGCTGTTGTCTTTTAAATGGTGGCTGTACTGGGGTTGAGTTACCAGAAGATGCAAGACATCGTAAATTGATATTCGCAAACTATTAATTATAAAGCAAAACACAAGCATATCAAGCTCATATACTGTTAAGTCTTAAATTGTGGTCATATATTATTCTCTGTTTCCCTCTCCATGTCAACTTCTTTAGAATTCTGTATAAAATAGATGGTCATAAATCTCAAGTTCTTATTGGTTGGAAGCATGTGCTTTATGAGAGCACAGAGCATGCAGGGTCGTCAATAAAATTTTTGGTAGGCGTTTATGAAATTAGAACAGGCGGTAAACCGGAAATAACTGGATCATGTAATTGAGGCATACTTGTCACCAGTCTCATTCTTCTCACAAAAATTCAAGATGGTGGACAGCCAGGGTTTTCGTAGTTTTGATATTACATATTTACACATTACACATTAATATTACATTGGGAAGTGGCTAAGTAGGAGACAGAATTAGCAAGGAGTAGCTAGACGGCGGAATCTGCTAGTTGCTGGCTTCTATTGAAAGCCCTGAGCATGTGACAATACTTTTTGTTTCGTCATATCATCAAAAGATGGTTATTGTAATTTGAATTTCATAAAAGGATATACTTCTTATAAATAAAAAAAGCCTGTTGTACTGTGCATTACATTGTATGTAAATGTATCATGTGGGTCAATACATGCTTATTTTTACTTTCTAAACAAGCACAACATATTTTAAAGGCTGAGCAATACCTTAACGCAAAAGCTTACCCCATGATGAGGAAACAGCCATCTTTTATAAGACAAAAACTGGAAAGCTTTCCAAGGCAATGTTCTACTACGTTGAACAGAAGATGATAACGCTCTGTGCCAACAAGCCTGACATGTGACAGCCTGTTAATCAATTTAACATGTGCATTTTTTAAATCATCAACAAGACTGGGCTAATGCTGCTGCTGCTGTTGCTGCTGTTTTTGTTTTTGCTGTTGCTTTTGTTGTTGCTGTTGTTCTCGTTGTTGCCGTTGTTCTCGCTGATGGTGCTGCAGTTGTTGTTTGCTGTTGTTGGTGGGTGTTGGTGCTGCAGTCCTTGCTGCTGTTGTTTCTGCTTCTGCTGTTGCTGTTGTTGTTGTTTAGTATCAAAGCATCTAACCATCTTTCATTTAAACTTATATATATATATATTTTTTTTCTAAATTTTGTATGTACATGTAGTATGTAAAACAAACGAGTGTGCTGGAAAACGAATCTTAATCCTCGATTTGTTAAAAAAAAAACAGGTAATTGGAAAGTTAACAATCAATGTGTAAAATACTCCAATTATTCAGCCAACAACAACACAGATAGCTTTAATTATTCCTCATTTAATAACTTATCGTAGAAATCTTTCTGCATTTGTGTTGCATAACTCGTGATGAGCACCGAGAACTGTATCAAATACTAAAAGGCTAGTACAAAACTCTATAGAGAAACCAATAGGATATAAATACTCACTTGAAGGCCTAATCTTGTCCGATTAATCCACCTCATAGCATAAAATTGTTTTTTTTATTGAAGCATGCTTTTCCTCACGTCAAGTTTGAGTGGGTCGCCATCTTGAATTGTGCCGACGCGCCTGCGATGTTTATGGACAGCGGGATTTTTAAAGATGTATTACGGATCACTAAAAACCCAGGGTTCCCAACTTAGGGATCTATGTCATCATAACTCGGCATATCTGACTTTTTCCGGGTTTTTTTTCCTCATCCAGACCCTATTTGAACACTATAAATTACTGTCTCCCTGCAGTTCGAAAACCTTCAGTTATTTTTGAGCTTTGTCAGCGTACAAATAAGCTGTGTAGCTGAAGCAAACTTACCCATATGCATATTTCTGAACATTTTTTAATTTCGTTTCTAACTATGAAGTTAACATGTACTGTAGCAGCTTACGAGATAAATAGGCGATTCAGCAAAACGTGTACGCTGCTGGCTGCTCATCTGGGCTTTATCCTAATTCTCAGGTAATTCCAATAACGATGTGCGCACGTGCCAGTAGCATCACACAGTACAGATCGGTTCTTACGTACAACAGTACACAAGAAGGTATTTGCTTTGCTGTAGTGACGATTTGCGTAAAAATTATAGAGTCCACAGTCATAGAGGTTGACAAAGGGACATTTGCGTCGTTGCGGCAAAGGTACGTGAGTAGATATTGGTCCTACTTCTAACAATAACAATGTGCGTAATAATAATAATAATGAAAACTTTATTGTGATGCTTTTTGTTTTACAATTGCAAATCTCGCTAATAACTAGGTAATTTGCAATCGGCTACTTGAATTAAAGATAAATTTAGTTTTACATGAATTGAAAGGCTTATAGCTCAAGATATATACTTGGATACATACTAGAAGATGGAGGGGGAAAAAACAACAATAATAGTAAGAAATAAAATGATATGAAGATACTAAAAATTCATTAAATCAGGATTTTCCCAGTCTTTTGTTTCGTTTACAAAAAATGAAGTATGTGGATCTGATGGCAATGTTGATTATTTTTCTTATAATAATAATAATAATAATAATAATAATAATAATAATAATAATAATAATAATAATAATAATAATAAATAATAGAGTCGACAGTCATAGAGGTCGACAAGGTACATTTGCGTCGTTGCGGGCAATAGTACGTTTCTACTTCTACCAAGAGAACACCTGCATGTTACGTCATTGCCGCCATCTTGGTTGACGATAACCTAACAAAGCATTCCTCATTAGCTTCTATTGTTAGATCAACCATGTTTCATTGTTATTCATATCTCAATTAAGGAAATTTGAGTCACATGATTGCACACACTCTATATCGACGTATGTAATATTAGAGTCAACAGTCATAGATCGACAAAAACCATTTGCGTCATTGTGCACGCAACTGTACTCTGGTAGAGTTAGAGGTTGATATTGGTTCTAATTCTACAAATAACTGTGCGTGAAAATAATAATAGAGTGAACAGTCATAGGGATGGCACACGGCACATATTTGCGTTGTTGTTTGGGCAAGTAAGTAAGAATAGATATTGGTTCTACTTCTAGCTATAACAATGTGAATGACAGTTGTAATTGTAGAGGTCACCACAGGTGCATTTATGTCTTATATGCAATATTACTTGCAGTTTTGTGCAACTATAGCTGTTCTAGCTTTCCGCACATTTTCTTTGTAAATTACGTAACTTGAGTACTTGATTATCCAGTAGTTTCTTACTCTCATCCGCCCATATCCAGGAACACCAGTAAATCAATCTTGAGTAAGATATTCTCGCCTTTCACATCCCCACGATGCTTTGCGTCTTTGGGGGGTAACCAATCAAAAAACTGTCCCATATTGAAAGGTTTCTTAATTGAATTTATACTATACCTGCTTTTATCTGTCCAATACTGATTATCAGTTTATTACAAGTTATTTTTGCGTGTACAGATCATCAAGAGTTTTGGTCTTACAGAAAATGAATTTACTTACGAAATTTTTTTTTAAATGTACCGTTAAACGTCTTCAAGCTTCTATCTTTTTCTGTTTTTTACTTCTTCATTTTATTTTTGGATACCAAACAAGGTATTGTCAACATTGTCTGATCAGCCTTCAGCAAAATAAGTGGGTTTTTACCCTCTGGTTACCCCCCAAAGACACAAAGTATTATGGGGATGTGAAAGTCAAGAATAAGTTAATTTAACTGAGTAATTTTAAAGTTTCTGAATAGGACAAGATTTTTATATCCATTGACAGTCGCCACTGCTCCTCGTTGTCTCAAGGAAAAGGTTGGAGTGAATTGCTCCGCAAAATTGCCATCGACGAAGACCTTAGCGTATTTCTGTCGGACCTCAACGGCAACCTGAAACCACGCATAGGCGGGGGGAGGATCGATTTTACAAGTTTGACGTATGTTGTTTCCAGTGTTGTTTCTTAATTTGCCAATCATAACACAGGTAATATTGGAATGAGTTCTGAAAATAGATTTTAATTTATAAATCATGAGTACCCTAAACTACAATGAGGACGTTCGATCCGTGAACACTTTTTTTATCTTTTATTATTATTATTATTTTAATTTTATTATTATTTTTTTATTTTGTTTTTTTTCCAATTCATTCTATAAATCATCCCTTGAACCAATCGATCGTAAATAATTTTCTTTTTAGGGTGTATTTGACATGTCAGAAAATCATCACCTGAAAAAAAAACTCGAAGTGTTTATGGTTCGAGTGTCTTCGCTTTAAAAAAAGAGCCCCGGCCTGTTTATAGCTTCCATGTATCGCGTGTATTTTCAAATTTGATGTTTAGGCAGCACACCGGAAAACTCGGTCTTGCGATTGATGTAATCCACTTTTCCCGCTCTTTTTAATTTGGTTCTTTCGGTAGACGCGTGTACCACTTTTCGAAGGTCAAAGTTTGCCGCTCTTTTCTTGCCATTAGCGAATTAATTAAAAACTGGAGGGATTTGTTTAAATGGTAAGCACCCCTGTATGCTATCATTAGAATGGACTTTGTTGGTTGCATAATAGCCCCTTTGCAGTTAACCGTCTCGTTTCTGTACTGGTGAGAAAAAAGATTTTTTTATCTTAAATTGGTGTTTCTTTTTAGCTACTTATAACGAACTGAATGAAAAGTATGTATCCAGTGTGTTACGAAAAGCAGTTTTATTACGATCTCTCGAAACAGGTTGTAGGAAGTTTGTTTGCTCACCAGTAAATTTCACCCTTGGGAATCAAGATGTTCATTCATTTGCTCTCAGTGAATTAATCAGGTCGTGATTACTGAGCTGCAAATGGCCTATTATTAGCTACTCTGAGGTTGAGTAAAAGATTGGGACGAGTCGGGATTCGTGTAGTGCATTGTGGAAATGTTTCATTCCCAAGATGAAGTCTATTTCGTTTCCTAATAAGATCCAACAATGTACTGCAAATCCAACTCGACCCAGTCTTTCACTCAACCTCAGAGTAGCTAATAAAATTTTAAAAACAAATATTTTCTTGAGGGTGTGTAGTGTCTGTCAATCACTCCACCTAAATAAAAATATCGAATATAAAATGGCTGTCAGCTTACCTGAATAAAATGTAATCAAAATTATCTTGGTTCACAACGTTAAATCCAATTCCAGGATGAGTGACATTTGAGTTATCAGGCCTTCTAGAATACAGGTCGACTGTCAAACGATACGGTTGAGTCGGCAACGTGTCGGCGTTTGCGTTCAAGATTACTCTACAGATACTGAACTTGACTTGTGATGCGCCTGACCCGTCGAGTTCGAAAACGTTAATACGTTGGTCTGTATAGCCATTGCAGTTTGTCACTTGAAAACCTGATTATAAAAGTTTTAGTGTCGTTTTAAAGTGCCTTTCAAAGATTCATGAATAATAATGAGCCTTTGAACCAATTAGAGCGACCATACACGTCACGTGCTGACCTTTAAGTCCCAAGCTTCATTAGTATCTTCATATAAAGAATACTAATGAGATTGAGAGCTTCGATATAAAGTTTTGAAGAACGTTTACATTTTGGGACTGTGTTTCGATTGGTTACCCCTAAGGGCGAAAAGCATTAGTCGGGCATGCGAAAGTAGAGAATATATGTTCTCTTGAGCAAGAGCTAATTTAAAATAATTACTTACTTGTGCGGCAATTTTCTAACGTGTAACCATGGTTGCATATACATCGATGAGTTTGTGACTCAAAATCAGGACGGCATATTTCATTCTTGCTGCAATTACATGTGGTCTGCCATAAGATAAGACACTTGATTATTGAAAAAATGTATATGAATACCAAAACAAGAAGGGAAGGATCTTCAATTTTAAAGTACTCTGAAACCACCTCTGGGCTTATGTAATTAATCAGGGCACAGCAAACTCATATCAAGAGAATGAACTAAGAGAAGGAATTCCCCTATATAGCTTTGTAACCATCATGTGCACAGTTTGATTCTATTTTTAAACCATTGGTTTTTCTGCACGCGCATTTACTGCGCGCGCTCTACGCTGCTTGCACACAAAAAAACCTTAGCAAACAGCGTAGAGCGCGCGCAGAAAATCAAACGATCAAATAAATGATATCATTGGATGATATTTTTAGAACAGATTATAAAAATAGCATCAAAGTGTGCACATGATGGGGCACGGGGAGTCCTTCTCTTAGTTCATTTTCTCTTGCTCATGTACATTAGAACCGAGTGCGTGTAACGATTTATCGTCCAAAGAGTGGGTGCTTGGACTACGACGCGGTCACCTCAATGAAAGGAGCCGGGTATGATGCAGTAACAATTTCCTGCGCTATCTTGCAAGGTAGCAGTGCCTTTAAACTGAAGCGAGACAAACGGTGAGCTTGAAAATTATAGAGAAATGTCAATAATTGCTCAAGGTCTTACAAAAATTTATCTATCATTGCAACTCCTCACTGTTCATCTCGCTTCGATGCCAAGGCACGGCTACCTTTAAAGATGGTGCAGGGTACTGTGAAGGGGACTATTGAATCTGGTCTAATCTGATTTACATGAGAATGAATTCAGTTTCCCAGAAGAGAACGACTCTATTGTTGTGCTCCTGTCATGGCTGCCATCATGTAATAGTACAATGCGTCTATAGCATCTAATTTTTTCAAATCTCACCTCAGCCATTCTGTATATGGTGTCAGATCTCGGAAGCAAATCATCGGGGAACATTTTGTGATCAGCTTCATTCAGTTCGCAAATATATGTTCCCCAGACTCGCCTCTCCCAAAGTTGAATGAAATACAACGATCATCCAAAAAGCATATGGCTTCGCAGTGACCATCGTCCGTGGCTTGAGTGGCTAAGAAAAGTATGGTTGACCAAGGCTTGACCACCGAGATTAATCTTGAAGGTCATCTCTTTACATCCAATTGAAAGCTGGAAAACTGTGGAATCAAAAAATTACCACCTGTGTCAAATGCATCTTTATTTTTTATCTTTTATTTTATTTATTTATTTATTTATTTTATGTATTTAGTAAGAATGTGCGCAAGGGATTATGGTAGTGGTAGTATACGAGGTTACTAAGTTACTTTGTACCTGAATCTTGTAGCTAAATCACGTTTTATTGATACCCAGGAAAACAACCTCGATCTAGATCTATGCTGCATTATCAAATTCAGGTCTTTAGTCATACCGTAGACTTAAAAGAAAACACTATTTTGAGAGATAAAACTCGTTGAATAGGCCATTTGCATTATGGCGTCATTTACTACCATTTACACATTTACACATTTACACATTTACACACTTACACACTTACGCACTTACGCACTTACGCATTTACGCATTTACGCATTTACGCATTTACGCATTTACGCATTTACGCATTTACGCATTTACGCATTTACACATTTACACATTTACGCATTTACGCATTTACGCATTTACGCATTTACGCATTTACGCATTTACGCATTTACGCATTTACGCATTTACGCATTTACGCATTTACGCATTTACGCATTTACACCTTTACACATTTACGCATTTACACATTTACGCATTTACGCATTTACGCATTTACGCATTTACGCACTTATACATTTATACATTTATACATTTAGACTAAAAGAAAATTTATTCATTGCCGCGTGTGCGTCAGCCTGAACTTTAAATGTAAAACTTAACTCGTGAATCTAAAATCCAGAATGCCCCGACGAGGATTTAAGATAGAGAATGGTACAGCGTGTGGTACGAGGAAACACGTTATATTTATAGTCTAAATGTGGAAATGTCTTTTTTCGGTGGACAACGTTAATGACATTGACTGTATAGGTAACCATTCTCACGAACCCTCAAAATACAGGAAGACCTAAAAAACGCTTAGAGATGACACTTATGAGTCAATAAGCAAACACTCATCAATAAGCAAATCAATTTTCGATCATCCGAAATATTTTCTCAATCCAAATATTAATTTGAGTTATTTGACAGGAAAGTTCACCTGAAACAATTTCGTGTATTTTCGAAATATATATATTAGTGAGTTAGTGCGATTAACTTGGTAGACTGCAAGACGCCACTGTCTTTCTATAATTTTTTTAACTAACTAAGAATATTAATTATTGATTATATTAAGTGCGGCTCCTTGAAAAAAAGACGAGAATCCCATGAATATCAGTTGCAAAATATCGAATTTTGTTTAAGTCGCCAAAACAACGGAACCCCTTTTTTAATTATTTTAATATTTAAAAAGACAAAAAACTCCCCCTAAACATATTATAATAAAGAAAGAAGAAAAAAAAAGAAAAGACCTTGATTGAGGATTGAGGGATTATGAATACAGAGGATAGATATGTTTTCCCTTTTAGTTATTAATTGCGCCAAAACTAATTAGTCATTTTAGTCATTTCAGTTTATATTGAAAAATGTTAATAAAAGAAACGATTCAGTAAACTAGCTTTAAAAAGTCCTTTTGGTCCAAAAATTCATTTTTTATAGAAAAACGTCTACAAATTAGATATGGACAATTCCTATTTTGTATCGTTCTATAGTTTCAATAAACCTCTTTTTTCTTTTAGTGATTATAGTCATGGAAGCCGGCAAAAATAAACATTAAGAAATATAAGTGTTGAATTCTAGAAGCTGACGAAAATTAGGAGGATTTCATCCGTCTTGTGCAGTGAAGATTCTTTAACTTAATATTTACACAGCATTAAAAAGCAGTGCGTTAATTTTTTTCACTCTATTTCATTTTCTATTAGAGTCGAGAGTTTTTGAATGAAATCGTAGCAGGTTGCAGAACTTGCATAAATTATTTTATATTTAAACGTCAAATTAGGACTCTTAACCAGAGGTTCGCTCTAGATACGCAGCACTCTCCGAGTTTTTTAAAAAGTCATGTTTCTATTTATGTCGAGAGTTTTTGAATTATAAAATTTTAGTGGATTGCAGGACTTGCATACATTAATTTTTATTTAAACGTCAAATTAAAAATCTTTAAAAAACAGTTTCGCTCTAGGTCTCGGCACTCTCCGAGTAAATATAAACATAAATCTATTTAAAGTCATATTTGAAACACAACGATTTAAAAACTATGACGGGTAGATATGTTTTGAAAATTAAACTAGATTATACCTACATCGAAAAGACTGGCATCTTCTCGAAATTTCTAGCTTTGTTTTATAACGTCAATCTTACTCAGTTTAGAATGATTTTCATTTCAATGTTTAAATTTTCCAGGCAAAATCTGAGCGAATTTTGTTGATGTTGCGATTTTAAGATTTTAGGTTTTTAAGAGTATTTTTCGAATAAAGATTTGTTCGAAGTCGCAGAAGTGGCTGATATCCTCAATTGTTCAAACAAGTACGAAGAGCTAGGTACTTACCATAGAAAAACCACAACGAAAAACGAGAAAGCCAAGGCATAATCAAAATCATGCAATTTAGATAAGGACTGCGAATTTATCAAAAGCGTTAAAACCCTTGGCTGATCTCGGCGTGTTCACTGAAAAGTTTGTTTTGAATAGCTAAGTGCTACAGTGACTAGGCAACTACGTATTTTGCGTTTCAACACCGAGTACTAATTAAAGGTATTATTAGAGACGCAGATCGTCAGGTGTGAGTTATCCTGAGGCAATTCAATGTACGTATAGTTGAGTGAGAAGCTGCGAAATGATTGGTTTTCGTTACTTGTCAATTATAGAGAACATTCATGATCGTGAAAAGAACCGAAAGTCCGTGTTGGCCGGTCATGTTTTTTGATATAACACAATACATACATGCAAAAAACAAAATAACAACAACAACGACAACAACAAAAAAAAAACAAAAAAAAAACCTGATAAACAAACATAAAGACAAACAAACAACAAGAACTCGTTTAATATTTATAAAAATGATATATTGATGTAGTTGGCAACTAACTAAAAATATAAATAAAACTAAAATTAAAAAGAAGAAGTATAAACTCCAAACTGGCATGAAACTGCCAAATCCTGCGTATCCTTCCTGACTGATGATTTTAGTTTCACCAGTAAGAAGATAATCCCGGAGTTCGTGTGCGATGTACTTCTTACGCGCGAACTAAAGTTTACTCAACTGCAATAGAACTCCACCATTTGCGTAGCATGTTAAAGGTCATCCCCAAAAAATATTGTCGCGTACTATCGTGCGTTATTACTAAACTCATAGACTTCGTTTCCGCATAGATAATTTACCTCTCCATACCTTTTCGTCTTTAGAGAGTGCAAGAACAGTTTCATTTGTATTTTGGTCGATGTATCCTGACAAGCTGTTTACATAAGTGACTTATTTATACACTTATTCTAAATAATTATCGATACCAATTGAATTGCCTGTACTTTGTTGGAAGCATTCGAGAGAATAATTTTAACTCTTGGAGTGGATTACGACCCTCAACGCCGAGTTGATCAATTGTTATTCGAGAGAGAGAGCTGTTCCCAGGAGAATTACAGAGTTCTTTACAAAAGGACTCCTTGGAGGTGCACTTTGTATTGTTGATGCCTTGCTAACATGTCAAACACGTTGCTGTTCGCAAAGGAACCAGTCTGAGACTCAACAGGCACAGTAATGGATGTCTAAAGATATCGAGTTGTTTACTTTCATCTCCATTGTAACTTTTCTTAACTGTTCGGAAGAAGAAATCGTAAAAAAATGCAGACTCCGGAATCGCACAAGCTAAGTCTTTTAACATCCAACGATACTACGTCGAACACGAGTTCATACAAGCCTCGAAAGCGACCTAGGTCACTTATTATTAACATCGAAAATGCAGATAAAAGAAAATCTGGATGTAACCGCTTAGAAAAATTCCTCATCATGATGGTCTCATTGATGCTTATTTTCTGTGTGGTTTTGCTGTGCTTGTATCTCAAGGAAAGAAAAATCAACGCACAACAATGTTCGGGAGCAAAGAAGACCTCGAACAACAACACAACACAAGACTCAACGAAGGAGTTTTCCCGAGCAAGGATATGTTGGACAAAAGAGTGCGTTCAAACTGCTACAGGTTAGAAATAGTACACAATTTGTACAAGTTATTGTTTCTTTAGTATACCTCCTACACGGACTTTGCTTAATATTCGTTTAGCATGTCTGATTTCTACGTTTTGTTTTGATTTCTTTTGTGTCGGAGCAGGACTGCCCGATATGCTATTGCTCGCTTGACTGCGTTTTTATAGTGTCCATCTTCATGCACCATACTCCACTATTATTTTAATAAAGCAGATAGCAAGGCCTGGAAAAACGTTTCAACTTTTGGTGGTAAAATAAATCTTGAGAGACTATAAAAACAATATTGATCGACAACTTAAACGAGCTGATCTAGAAAATAATTTAATTAAGTACTTTAATTGATTTGACAACTTTCAACAAGTTCATTAACTCATTAAGCAAGTAATTACAATTCTGTATTCCTAAATGTCAAATATATTCTTAAACTCTATTGAAAATAGATTCAATATTAGGATTGCAGCCCAAAAAATTTACAGAAAACTAAAAAGGAAAAATGCCAGTTGTACACGAATATGTACTCGTTTTTACGAATAATTGAACTGTATACTCCTATTTTAATCGTCTTTGAGCTTAAAATTGCTACCATTTATCGATACAAAAACCAGAAGAATTTTAAGTTTATGAATGACGAGAAATGAGGAGAAAAACTAAAAAAAAAAAAACTAAGTTCCAGATGAGATTTGATTTGATTTGATTCTCAGTAGAATGATGAAATACTTCAATTGACTCGTGATTTTTTTGGCCAACATTTGATCCTACGTAGTTCGGATTTCCGTTATTTTATGCGGTAACATCTGTTATGAACATCAATAAGATTATCTTCATTGAGCTGGACTTTATTGTCTAAATGGCTGGACTTCTTATTAGTCGGTTTGAAACACAGGACGAAACATTACTGTGGTTTTCGATACTCTGTGAACTCAGACATTCCAACGGCTTATTGTGAAATTTGCTTTTTCACTGCCATCAGTCAAGAATATAATAGGTACCGACTGATTATCTTTGATTGGCGGCAGCGGAAAACCAAAGTTTAGCATGCGTATAGCCATGCTTTTCTTCCTCCTCCCCTCCCTCATCTTCAGGCAACCAAATTTCAGTTTGCAGCTTATATAAACTGCTGAGTTCGCAGGATATCCGCGAAAACCGCATTAAATTTCTTGGACTTTTGTAACAGATTAAAGTTCCTGAGAGGTTGGTGTAACCTTAATAAGCCTGAAGCGAGAAGACATTTTACCCCCGTCTCTAGACCATAATAGTTTTTAAAATTCTTTCATATTAAAATTTGATTCTTAGAGAATACAGGAACAATACTCATAATTAAAGAACAAAAGCAGTGTGAAAAGGATTATGGTCTAGAGACGGGGGTAAAACGTCATCTCGCTTCAGGCTTATTGCCCGGGCTTAAACGAACTGATTTTGCCATTGACATTCTAGAAGAGAGAATGTAATCTGTGATGACGTTAGTATTAGAGAACTAAGTAAGGTCAGAAAGAATGATAATAATAATAAGAACATTTGTTATGGCGCTATTATCCGAATATATGTTCATAGCGCTTGTTAGTGCTTATAGTGGTTATTACAATAAACATGAGAAGTAGGATTATGGAGTAGAGATTATGGAAATTGAAAGAAAAATACTTAGAGGGTACACGGAGTTGGTAGAAAGAAGAAGGGAAGGAAAGAAAGACTGACAAAAAAGAAGACAGAAAGTAAGGAGGAAAGGAAGAAAAAGGACTGAGGAAGGTTACTATAGATAAAGGAGTCATAAGGACATGAAGAAAAAGAAAGAGGGAAAGAAAGAAGAAGAAAGAAAGAGGGGAATGTAAATATAGTAAGTAAGAAAAAAAAGGAAATAAAGAAGTAAGGATATAAAGAAACATAAAGACGGGCAAAGAAAAACTAAAGGAAACGGGAAACAAAAGAGAAAGAGAGCGAGAGTAATTAAACTAAAATGAGAAAGGAATAAGGAAGTAAGACCTTTTCTTGACACGGCAAGACATACGCCAGTCCAATCACATTGCACGAGAATTTACAGTCCATCCAATCAAATACCCGGAACACGGCGCGGACACCTCGCGGACACGGTCACGCCAAGGTCACGCCATTGTCAGACCAATCACATTGCCTGAGAAAGAAATCACCCAATTAAAATCCTAGAAAACATCACGGACTCGGCAAGTCACGCGTAGATAACGAGCTCTCCACAGTCTTACCAAAACCGCTCTACGATGTCGCACACGATGTGCGAGTGTGTGTGAGGTAGCTTTTCATTCGGTGACTTCTTGGAATCATCAAACGTACTTTGAATCTGAACATCTAGTAAAACATTCAGACAGCTTTAACTTACCCGCAATAAAAATGTAAAGTTATCGAGATTTTATGACTACTTCATAGCGCCACTTTGGCATGATTTTAAGGATTTATCAGACTTTGTTAGTTTGCCGCCATGACAGTAAAAAGATCTATTGTGGCAATAGTATTAATAATAGATATGCCAAAATATTATTATTAATTATTAAGAATAGAAACGTTGATAAGGAGCGCAAGTAGTTACGACAGAAAATTGCAAATATTACGGTTTGTTTGTTGTTTTTTTTTCCAGTTTATAGAAACCAAAATCGTAAACTTATGAGTAAACATTTGTCTATGGAATCATATTTGGACAACAAATTAGTACTTTTAAAAGTATAAAATAAAAGCATTGTATTGTTGAATTAAACGTATTAATTTACTTGCAGAACTCTTCAGTTCTATCGACCCCAAGGTAAACCCCTGCGACGATTTCTACCAGTACGCCTGCGGTGGATGGGTGAAAAAGAATCCATCTAATCAACCACAGTGGAATCAGTTTACGAAGCTCACCAAAGAAAACAACGATTTGATGAAAAACCTTATCAAAAGCAAAGAAATACGAGCTTTCTACTCAAGAGTAAGCAAAAATAAATGACGAATATGAGAGGAAACAAGGGGGCTGTCGCGGTTAGTGTGCATCTCATATCGGGTTCGGCTCATAGGGTGCTTCAGGGTTCGATCTGTGAGCTAGCCGTGCCCTGATTTAGATCAGCCCAGAGGTTGTTTCAGGGTTCGATCTGTGAGTTAGCCGTGCCCTGACTTAGATCAGCCCAAAGGTTGTTTCAGGGTTTAATCTGTGAGTTAGCCATGCCCTGACTTAGATCAGCCCAGAGGTTGTTTCAGGGTTCGATCTGTGAGTTAGCCGTGCCCTGACTTAAGCCATCCCAGAGATTGTTTCAGGGCTCGATCTGTGAGCTAAAGCCTTGCCCTGGCTTAGATCAGCTTAGAGGATGTATAGATGAATAAATTCAAGGATGAGTATTATGTTTAACGTATTTCTTCACAGGACGATGCCATAACCAAGGCTCTTTTGTACTACGACTCCTGCATGAACAAAGCAGAAATCGAACGACTTGGAGGCGAACCGTTGAAAGAACTCTTGAGAAAATATGGTGGATGGGCTGTCATCGACAAATCATGGAATGTCTCCAAGTGGAATTTTATGAGCAATTTTGTCTTGGCCCACAGAGAAATGGACGCCTCTCCCTTTGTGCAAGTGTTTGTGGATTTGGACTTGAAGAATAGTTCTTTTAACGTCATTAATGTGAGTAGAAATTATAATCATCATGTCGAGTCTCTTTGGGAGCGATGGTGGGCAAAGGTTTGTCACGTTGGTTTGTCTCTGTCTCATAATTGACAGCAGATCAGTGACAAGCTGATCTATAAAAGTTAGCTTTTGACCTCCAAGAGGGAAAGGAGTAGACCTCTTTAGGTTGGTCGTAATGTTTTCCCATCTCAGACCACGTGTCATTGAGAATAATTTTTTTTGTTTGAGTTGTATCCATATCCATGTGTCTTCTCATGCACAGCCGTTAAACAAGCAGTGTGATACTCTTGGGAATGACGCGTTAACACGTATATGGTAAGACATTCCATGGGTGTACAACGATCTTTAATGTTCTAAATCTATTTTTGTTATCCAGATTGAGCAGGCATATGTAGGGACGTTATCCCCGAGAGCATTTCTCGTAAACTCGTCGATGTACGAAAGAGTAAGTCAAATATAAACTGGTGTATTAAGATTGTTTCTACAAAGACCCACTCACCTCCCCCTTCCCTTCCCTTCACCCTACCCGAAACAAAAAGACACTACCCTACCAAAAAAATGAAATTTACATTAACGTTCTGGACGAAAATAATAAGCCCACAAATTCGAAGAATGTTTTGTTTAACAGTCACGGCAATAAGGGCGCGAAATTAAATGAAGACATAAGTATTTCGACCAATCAGAGCATGCTTTATAACTAAGACAATTTTATCAATGGGCCTTTTTCACGCGGAAGCCATGTTGGTTGGAACAATAGATTCTACCACGCGTAGCCTCGCATACAAGAGTTTGAGAATAAGTTTATGCGAGTGAAACAAAGGTTTTTATTCTCATGAAGATAAACATGGCTGCCGTGTGATAAAGGTCCATGCTTTTGCTTGCTTGCAGATGCGCCAGGCGTACAAAGAACTCATGATGAACCTATCAAGAGTACTAGGGGGTGATAAACGGTCCGAGAAGGATATGATCGAACTGTTTGAGTTTGAACGAGAACTTTCCAAGGTTGGTTATGTTTAATTCAAAAACGTTTCTTGAATTTGCTTGGGTGACCAGAAGCAATGGAACCAAGATGAGTTTGGACTTGATAAGTAAAGTAGGGTAAATTACACACTAGAACCCCATTGAAAACTCCTTAGAAAACATGGGCTTCCTGTTTAAATATAACGAATCAATCAATCCAATGATTAAAAAGTATTTGTATAAACTCATCAAAAATAAATAAAATGAATGAATAAATCATTTAAGTGTCTAGTCGTTCTAGCGCTTTCGCACTAATTGGGACACCTTTCCTCACCACACACTATACATACCACTTCATTCAATACCTATGCTACACAACGCTCAACTTGATTTTTACGTGCAACCTCGACTTGTGGTCATTGGTTTGTAGTCTCTCAAGCGAAATTGGGAGATGCCTAAGTAAAGCTAGCCAGTAGCAGCTTATTGAAATCATTTCTAATAGTGAATAAATGCTTATGCTGTATAGAGCTCTTGCAATAGGTTGTGCCCTAATCATCATAATCAAAGAGCTACTAAGTTGGAGTAAGCTGTAGTTTGAAAAGGAATTAAAGAAACAAAGAATGTGAGGGGAAAGAAAGAAAACAAGGAAAAGAATAAAGAAATAAAGAAAACAAAAAAGAAAAAGAAAAAAGAAAAGAAAGAAAGAAAGAAAGAAAGAAGAAAGAAAGAAAGAAAGGAAGAAGAAAGAAAAGAAGAAGAAGAAGAAGAAAGAAAAAACAAGCAAGCAGGAAAAAAGAAAAAGAGTTTGGGATGATAAGGACATGTTATTTTACCTGTTAGTAATGTCTATGAGTTTCTTCCCTTTAGATAATTACTCCTCATAATATGCTATCGAATATGAACCAAAGATACAAAAAAATGACAATACGACAGCTGCAAAACATCACAGGAAACGAGGTAGGTAAAGTGTTCATCTTTGAAGTTTATATGCTGTATTTTTGAATAAATGTCTATCGATCTGACAATAGTGGAGTCCCCTCTGTTGGGTCACTCTGTCGGTCGGTCGGTCCGTTGGTCGGTCGTTTGGTCGATCAGTCATTCAGACCCAACGTGTCAACTTTGCTCCCTTATAGCACTTAAGATCAAAATACTTATCATTCAATTCTTGTCAATAGATCCCATGGCTGGAATTCTTACAAGGAGTGTTCAACAAATCCCATGACGAGATCAACGAAGACAAGGAGGTCGTGGTATATGCCCTGGAATACCTGATAAAAGTGAACAAAATTATCGCTAAAACTTCAAAAAGGTAGAACGAAATCTTCCTACGTAAAGTTTACGCCATGTTGAAAAGCAACCAGGCCTTTTGAGCTGCCATCATTATTTTTTGAATTACGTAACAACAAAATTCACGTCACTATCTAGTAACAATGTTTTTCGTAACCAAATTCTTTGGTTATATCAACCAACATGACCGCCATGTTATTTTTTTCATTTCATTCTCTTGGGAGGATCCTGAAGAAGTAGAATGGGAACTGCAATGAATAGCGATGTGTCAGTAATATCGGGATGCGCATGCGTGCCGCAAGGCTAGAGTTGATTGATTTTGGTGTACACGGCAATCCAACCATCTAGTTATATTTGTTTCCAAATCTGTAACAGAATCCATCTTTTTTCTCTCGTTCAGGTTAATGTCAAATTACTTTCTTTGGCGGGTTGTCAAGACACATTATGTCCAGCTCAGTAAGGACTACACTAATATCTACAAGAATTATTTTATTCGATCGTTCAAGTTCTTCCCTAAGGTCACTCGACAGGAGAAGTGCATTGAACGTTTGTACGACAATTTTGGTATGCCGATATCAAGGCTTTACCTGGACAGACGATTTAGTGGGAAAAGTAAAGTCTTGGTAGGTATATATCATGATGTGTATATATTTTCTTCCATCTTTTTCATATCTCACACACAAAAAATATTTATTAAGGTGTCTAGTTGTTCTAGCGCTTTCGCACTATTGGGGACACTTTTTCGCTCACAAGCACTACCACTACATTCAATATTCTATTCAACTCGCATGTTGATTTTTTCACATCTTATCCATGCATCCATCTATTTTCAACCCACAGCATCCATGCATTCACCCCTTATTCCATTTCATTCCATGAGTCCATTCCTTTTTTCAGCCATCCACTTATATTTACCTAAACTTCTTTTCTTTTCAAAAGGCACGGGAGATTATCGATAATATCAGAAGGGCCTTCATCGAAAATGTACATGAAAATAACTGGATGGAAAACTCGACCAAGCAGGCAGCAATTGACAAGGTAAATCAGTTATTCAGTATATAAAGCCAGCAATAAATCTATAAGTACCAATGAACACGTAGTTAGCATCTGACTAGCAAAGACTTGTCATGTAATTATAAATAAATAAACATATTTTACGACCAACACACTCCCCAAGCGGGGCTCTTCGTAAGGTTCCCTTCACACGCACTAACACTACATTCTATTTTACAACATACAACGCTCCACTCACATGTTGCCTTTTACGGAGGGAGGAAACCGGAGATCCCTGAAAAACCCTCGTGGCAAGGTAGAGAACAACACAACAAACAAACTGAACTCACATATGATCCAGTCTGAGCCAGAGCTCGAACCAGGACCAAAATGGTGAGAGGGGATCGGTAAACCACTACGCCACTCATGTCAGCCACTTACTTAATTTGTACTTATCAACGAAGACAGAGGTCTAAGAATATTATTTATAGAGGCAAACTTTAGTGAAATAATAAAATAACTCGGACATTTCTGAAAAAACTAATATTGAAAGAACTCGGACATTCCTGAGGAAACTCATTTTGTTAGGCTTAGGAAGTGAGTATTGAGAAGTAACTCTGTATCCTCGAGCAGAATCAAGTTACGGAAGTTATTTTGTGATTTTGTAATTCCAGGCCAAGGCTTTGCTAGAAAATATAGGCTACCCCGACAACATCATGGATCGAAAATTTCTCTCTTCACTTTACAAATTGGTAAGTCTGCAACCATTGGTCCCTTTTCTAATCCAGTTAATACCCGCTGTGTTTAATGACTAACTGACTCATCTAAGGCTCAGCAGCCTCGTTTAAGGGCAAAAGTGAACTATAATACAAAAGATGTTCAGGTTGAGCAATACCAATGTTTTGAAATCTCACAGTCTTTTCATTAATCGTATCTGTGAATGGTCAAAGATATAGAAGTAGTAAGTTGTAGTGCTTGGGAACGGGGATCTTGGGATCCCAGCGAGGTCGGAAATTAATTTTTCCGAATTTAATTCCAAGGGCTTTCGCCCGGAATAACCTCGTTCCCAAGCACTACAACTTACTACTTCTATATCTTTGACTATTTCATTAGTGCCACGCGGTCCATATACTCGTATCTGTGAATGACTGACCATCCCAACCCTTCCTTCAAACTGCCAAATGGTTAGAGGACCTGCTGAACGAACCAAAATAATTAAACTTGTTTAGCTTGTTTCAATCTTTAGGTGGATGTGAACAGCAAAAAATACTTTATAAATGAAGTCCAAATCAAAATGAGCGCAAACATAAGGAATCTCGAAAAACTGGACAAACCGGTTGATAAAACAGAGTAAGTAGCGTACACTCAAGTAAACGTTTCCAATTACAGAATAGCAGATCACGTGCCATTCCCTAGAGCGCCATTGCTTTGTCTAATAGTTCTGCATGAGGAGATATATGGAACGAAATGGTAGAGCTCATCAAAGGATTTTATTCGAAAGAGAATGACATATTGTATGATAAGATTAATTAAACATTGTACCAAGGTGAATCAGTCAATGGCTATGCTGGGAACACGGGTGGAGTAGCGGTGACGTAACGTAGGAATGCCTCTGTTGAATCTCATTTATTTTTTCTATGGTTTGCATTTTTAGATGGCCTTTCCCGCCAACCATGCTAAATGCATATTATTCATACAGTGAAAACAAAATGGGTAAGTTAGTTTGACAATATATTATTAATTATATACGAATACATGAAATGTGGTCACACTTTTGCGCGTTGCGCTGTAATTCCAAAAGGATGATTTGTCGTATACGTTTTGATTATTAAGGTATTTTAAGCCTTTTCTATTTTTTGTGTTATTTTGCTTTGCAGTGTTTCCAGCAGGGGTGCTACAATCTCCATTTTACGATTCTAAATATATCAGGTACAGAGTTTATTATTTTCTAAACTGAGGAGCACTTCCGTTAGATTCACCACAAGCATTTTGCATTGCAAACCACTAAAGTCTGATATTAATCTAATATTTGATATTTTTCTTTGTTAGAGCTATTAATTATGGTGCTATTGGAAGTATTATGGCCCATGAACTGACACATGGCTTCGATGACAGAGGTAGAGATGATTTTGATCACATACTTCCTTGATGGCGTCTATTTTGTCCCCTTAAAATCAGGACTCTATTTAAACTAGCCTTGCTAAACTAGATGTGCCTGTATAAATATTGACTTTTAAAAAGACCCCACAATCCATTGCATTGCCAACTTGACCCAGTCTTTTCCCTAACCTCGGAATGGTTAATAACGACGTGGCATTGTTTAAATTCATTCACAGGCAAGATGTACGACAAAGATGGTAATTTCGTACAATGGTGGACCAAGAAAACCCTGGATAGCTTCCACAACAAATCATACTGTCTCGTCGAACAGTATGGAAACTTCACGTTTTATGACTCATCGGTAAAACTTTGAAGTGATTAACTCTTTTAAAAATAGACCTCTTTAGCTTAGCGTAACATTTTCATCACGTGTCATTAACTTAAGAATAAGATAATTTGTTTCAGTTGTCAGTAATTTCGCACCCGCTAAGGAGAGATGTCGAGATTGGCCCAAGCAAACAATAGTTTTCATTGTCGATTCGTTCTATTGTGTTGTTTGTAATGTTTTTCGTTCTATTGTATTCATCCAATTGGGTTACATATTCTTAGAGCTGCGACCTTGCCCGTATTTATATTTATGTATCTTCTCGCAACCATTAAACAAGGAAATGATACCTTAAGGAATGCGACGTGGTCTGAGAAAGAGGAGCTTTGCGCCAGAGCTAAAGAGGTCTGTTAAAGAATTATACATAAAAACGCATACTCGTGCTGTGTGCAGTTGTAAAGCACGCAGGAATTGGAAGAACACTAGAGAAGTCTTAAGAGAGGTACCACATGTAGTAGTGCTCTTCTCAACGCTTCTCTGAAGTATTCTGCCAATCCCTGTGAATGATATATAACTGCGTACAGCACAACACAGTAAGCGAGTTTTTCATTTCATTTAGAAAATACAAATTAGAATAGCCATTTACGACATTAACTATATACTACATATATATTTTTAACTAAGTATTTGATTGTCACAGGTTGATGGATTGAATACTTTATCAGAAAACATAGCTGATAATGGGGGAATAAAACAAGCATACAAGGTGAATATTGAGATTTATTGAGATTCACCAGACTTTAGGGTCGTTTCTGGTCAAATGTTCTACTTGCTACTTGGCATTCTCCAAAGTTCTACTTTTAGACCAATACCTTTGTTTATCCTTATTAGCATTAGGCATGCCCCAAGAATTTTAAAGAAAGCATACATTCATAGTAAAAAATCTAGCTTGTTTACCCAAATCTTAGGGCTGTTCTGGAAGAGTCCGATTTTGCACTTGCTTCCTCTGTCGTGCCTCAGAGGTCTATCTTGGGACCAACACTATTAACCAATACCCTGGATTATCCTATAATTCCCCCCCTAAATTCTTGGGCATATCCATAACCTTGCTTTCAATGAACTAAACGTTTTTACTTCCTCTACAAAAATCAACTTCTAAATTCCAATTCCATCATGCAACGAGGGTCAAAGTTTTAGTTAGCTATTGTATGTCCAGCCTCTTAAAAAAAAGAACAATTTAAACTTTGCTTTTACAATCCATTTAGTTTTCGTTTCCTTTTTCCTGCGAGTTTGAGTAACTCTTCTCCCTCAGTTATTCCTGCATTTAATACAAGTGATTTATCAATTTAAAAAATTCTTAATCCAGGCTTACAGAAACTGGGTACGCGAGCATGGAGAAGAACCAAGACTTCCTGGAATGATGTTGTCAAATGATCAAATATTATTTCTTGGTTTTGCCAGGGTGAGTTTAGTTACAATGTACGTGTAGAGGCGACTATAGAGGAGGTTTTGGCTATTAGCCAAATTCTTCTTGAATGAACAAAATTCGTTGTGCCTTGATCTTATTAAAATGACCCCATGGTCATCTTGCAAAAAATAATAACGATGTTTTGGGAATTAAAAAAATAAAATAAAAATGGATAGATGACAAAATATACTACTTATATTACATATATGCAACTTTTTTTATGGCATACCATTCAATATACCACCCAAGTCAATAGTCCCTTTCACAGTTTCCTTTCAGTACTTTTTTTTTACCTGTACTTTTGCATCAAAGTGAGGCGTACGGTTAGCTTCCAATGGTAGAGTCCTTTTTTAACTGACAACTTGAAGCCATCACCCAACTCTATCATTGCAAGCTCACAGTTAATCTCGCCTCGATGCAAAGGCGCGGCTACCTTTTATGATGGAGCAGGGACTGTGAAGGGACTTTTCTGTCTTAACACCTTTATACGATTTTTTTAGAACTGGTGTCAACGACAAGATGAAACAACCGCAAGACTGACATTGAAGTTTGACTCACACGCTCCAGGCGCATGGAGGTAAAAAACTAAGTTAACTATGTGTTGTGATTGCATGGATTATTGGAAGACAATGGAAAGCCATGTAAAAGTCATAGTATACCATTAAATTAAAGAGAGTCGGAGAAGGACCGGATTGAGAGAGGAAGGAAAAGAGAGGAGGAGGCAGTGAGCACTTATTCTGCGTTTCTTTTTTCTTTTCTTTTTTTTTTTTTTTTGCACCAGCTTCTTCTAAATTGATCACATCTGAAGTCCAGGGCCTTAAACTATAAATTAATGTATATTTGTGTTTTAGGGTGAACGGATCCCTTATGAATTCCCATGAATTTGCGCAAGCCTTCAACTGTCCTCTTGGATCACCGATGAATCCGGCAAAGAAATGCAGTGTGTGGTAAAAATAAATGCATTAGATCTTCAGTAGAACAAGGTACCAAGCACTTGGGAGTATTTATTATTTCTGGACTACTGTCGAGTCATGTTTAGGGACAAGGCAGTAGCGTGGTTTTGTGACTGAGGCAAGATTTTTACAAGAAAATATATATACGATTCTTGTATCCATGTTGTGTAGCTGCCAATAAAATATGGGTCTGTTTCAACACGGAAAGGAAGGCTCCATAACAATGTAAACTTCAGATACTGTTCTAGTTATCATGCAAAGGCGTTTATCTGGAACACGATTGCATAGTTTTTAGTAAACAGTCGTTTGGTAACTGCTTGTAACCGACTTGTGGGCAGTAAGTGTGTTAGGAGACAGAGAAATATCAGACGATGCGTGTACTGCCTGACACCATACAAGTCAAGGCGAATCAAAAAGGAATCAGAATCGAATTCTACAAAGAAGAATGCCTGAAGCATGGATTTTGCTCAGCTTGTACAGCATTCATAATTAAAGCATAGGTCATCAGGTTCTAAGGATCAAACACTACAATGGTACATGAATCATCGATTTTATAAAAACAAAGTAGTCAGAAAAACATGTATACCACGCTGATCTTACACCATGGAAAGCAATCTCGTACCCAGATCCTGCGTTTTTCCTAGCCTGTAGCAATGAATGTGGGCTCTGGTATGATCCATTTTTTGAGACCAGGATTTCTTGGACTTCGGGTATAAGAGCACTTATGTTAAAAGACTTGCCAAAAATAAAACACATGTTCCCGATTTATAATTCTTATTTCGGATCGGAAGTAAACACAGAACTATGTTTGAAAGCAAGATTTCTTTAACTTCCCAAAAACTGCGCATGCGTCAAAGATGGATTATGCCAGAGCCCTAGTTCTTCGCCGCAGGCCAGAAGAAACGCATACTCTGGGTACGAGATTGCATGCAAAGTAACAGGACTCTGGATTAATCACTGGAATATGTATGAAGTATGAAATTTGAACTTGAATGCGGTTTGTGCATTCATAATTAGCATATCAGCAATCTTTGTTTTACATTGAAAAAGTTGAAACAAAAAGATGCGATATGAAACGATCTGACATGATGCAGAACACGAGGACTCAAGATGGGAAACTACAAAGAATATCTATGAAGAGCTTGCTCGCGGTTTGCATTTCCAAACGACATGCAATTTGGCTACCAAAAAAAGTAGTAACATGGATGGTTTTGGTCGTGGCGCTTTGCATCGTACAGTCGATACATGTTCTCTCAACCTTGTACTTTCTGAGATAAAAAAAATCCTCTCAAATAACTACCATCCGATGGTCAGGGCAAAAAATTGTTTTAGTAATACAAACTGTAGTTTCAAAGATGTATAGTACAGGAAAATTACAAATTAGTCGTATTAATACGAAAAGTTAGTCGAGAATATTTTGCTGGCCATTTTGGCTGTTTGCGGTCGAATTTGGACGCCATTTAAAATGAATTATCTTCTATTAGATTTGCATGAGAGCATTTATGTATAAAATCGTGTATGTATATAAAGATATATGGATACAGTTATATACCCTTTGTTTAGAGTATTAATTTTATATGACATTCCAATAACAGAGTCAGAATTATATTGTTTGACACACTCACTAAACGTATTTTTGGGGTAAGTTTTTTAGCTTTTAAAGATAAAACCCGTTTACTTGTAAATGCTTTGTAATTGCTTTTGAATTCATTGTGTATGAAAAGAAAAAGTTAAGAGTGTGAAATAAGAATGCACTTCAATAAAATGCTGAGAATAAAATTGCTATTAAGCACTTCCACCGAGTATAGTCTGCTTGCAGCGTGACTTTAACTCTTTAGGGTCGGGCTGCAGGGCTATTGTCTTTTACTCTATCAAAACAACGGCTGCTTTTTATTGGACAGCAAATTGGAGAATGGCGTTCAACGAAGAATGGCTTTCGACTCGGCGGCTTTTCAAGACCAAGATGCACCAGGGTGAAGAAAAACTGGGTCAATCACATCCCAGTTACTTGAGAATCTCCATGTCGTCACCTACTCTTTTATAAAAGAAAAACAAAAGTTTATTCTTATCATTTAACACAATAATGTGTCGATTTTGTATAGCGCTTTGTTGACCAGGAAACAACGAAGACGTCCGACCAGATTTTGACAATGATTCTTGTAATAATGTGGAATTGGCAGGGCATGACGTGGCGTGACATGACGTGCGTACGTGACCGCAGACAAATTGTTAATTCTGAAAAATATTTTTAAATTTTAAGCCTCTTTCTGTTTTGCTACTTGCGAATTAAGTCATAATAAATTTTGTTTTGTCATGTTTTTCATTCGGATAGTTTTTGAATACTGATATTTTAAAATAAAGCAATGTTCATTTGTTACGAGACCATCCTTATTGCCGTATATGTCTCTTTTTGGAGAAGAAAGTCAGTAGCAGCAGGATGGAATGCTTTGCAAGCCACGGGCGGTGTTGCATTTTGGACAGATATAAGGTGGACTGTTTCAAACGCCACCGTCAATAAAAGTACGGCTACTCAGCAACCGAATTTTGTTTTGTTATAGCGATAGCTCAAATTCCAACCGATTTTTTGAGAGCCAAAAATTGCAGAAACATAGAGCTTTTTTGGTGTCAAGCCGAAGTCGAGGCAAGTAAACGCTTCGCCATCTGGTTAAACAATTTTATGCCTACAGTGATATCTATTCCACTTATATGTGAACATAATGACGTAGAGACAGCTAAAAATAAAGCCTAATTCTTTCAAGTAGAGACCTGGATTAGTTGAAAATCAGACCGTAAAAAAACAGAGAATAAGAAGGCGATCATCCAATAACGGCCCTCAGGGATTGCCGGCGGAGATGTCGTTGTCTAAAGAAAAGAAATAATTGGATCAAAGTATCCCGATTATTTGTGAGTCCCTTTGAGGTTGCAAAGTTCAAATATGAAATATTTTTGAACTATTTCTGGCCTACAAATGTTTGATATAATTAGCTTGTACGTGAAAGGAAGGAAGAAGTATCGATTGAGTGGGCAAGTGGGCAGGAAGGAAAGAACGAATGAATGATGTTTGATTGAATCAATCAGGGAAAAATAAATGAATAACCGCAATGAGTGACTAAATGATAGAGTGAATGGATTGTTGGATAATGGATGAATGACGTTATTCATGGATGGGTAAATTGATGGATGGAACATATAATAATATGAGTGGATTGATGGATGGCTATATGGAATGGTGAATAAAATGCATATGGATAGATCAAGGAATGAATGAATCAGCAGAGCATGAAAAAAATATATCCATGAAGAAAACGAACATTTTAAAAACCATATACGCCTACTTGCAAGAACTTTGTCATACGAAAATAGAACATTAGTGATTTAGTGGGATAGAAATTATATTGAAAACAAAAGAAGATCAATGAAGCTGAACTTTTTCTTTTGTCTTTTAATGTATTCCTTTCTTACTAAATTACTAATGTTCTAATATCGTATGACAACGTTCTTGCAAGTAGGTGTGTATGTTTTTTTTACAGTATTAGTAGTTTTAACCTCAATCTGTCTACCTGCCTGTCCGGCCCACCTCCGTCTCGTAACTCCATCTAGTACCTTCTAACAACCATTCATACCAGACCTAAAGTAAACTATTCAATAATTATTTATTGATCTCTTCTTTATCGACCTACAATATAATTCAATACCCTGTAGATAGAATACCTAGCTACTTATTCCTTACATGGGGATTTTTCTCTGCCTCGGCGTGTTCAAAACTAAGGACTAAATCCGTTGATTTTCAAAGCGGCAAGCGGATGTCCCGCGGTTTTAGTGTCTGACAACTGATAACTCAGAGAAACACTTCGTCAAAAGTTAGCGGGCCAAGTCGGGGCAAAACGTCTGTCCTTTTTTTCCCGAAAAGTGGACTTTATAAATTCGTACAGAAATGATGCCGAAACTGTTACTGGCGATAGTTGGGGTTCTTCTTACGATTGCGATCGTTAACAGTCAAGGATCTGGAGATGATGACTCGGATCTAGGACCAAATGTGTGCGTAACGCAAGATTGTTACCAGACTGCTTCAGGTGAGTGTTCCTTGTTCTCAAGGCAAAAAGTGTTTAAAATTACGTATGTTGGCTTTAATCATTTCTCGACTATTCATGGATTTCGTTATATGTTGTTAAAATAGTCTGGGTGAATTCAAAATAAAAAAGGATATGATATGTGTGCTAGTATTCAAATCCCGGGAATCGTATGGGTAATTTGTCGGGAGAATACGTTGTGCCCCCCGAAAAAAAGTTTATAGCTGGCATACAAATTCAATTTTCCTTATTTATGAATTTAACTGCTATTAACATCAAATGAATATTTTCTGATATTTTAGTATTTCCCGTAGTACATGTGATATTTAAAAGTAGAAGTGCACATGTTGATGCTACATAAAAGCTTCGCGAGACAAGTTTGACGAGACACGCGTCGTAGCTAATGTACTTCACCACCATACATACGCAAAGAAGTAAAGCGCCACACTCAGCTGCGTTTTACAGTAAAACGTTGAACATATGAAACGATGCAATCCAACGTGTCACCATCAATTAATAATGGGATGCATTTCTTAGCTTAAGACCCAATAATATGATGCTATTTTTTATACTAATTCTTAGAGCTTTTGCAAAGCACTTTTCCACAGAAGTGTGAGGTAATGCCTCATACTGTAACAACTCGGATCTTACGGTGATAGCCCGATTCTTGGCAAGGTTAAAAGGTTTAACAGTGCAATGCTATGACATGGTATAACACCAATGGACCGCTAGACACACATGGAACTATAGCTATGGAGTGCGCGCTGCATGAAAGCATCATTGAAATTATTCGTTTGCCTGTATCAGCAAAAATCGATTTAGAAAAATTGCCTCGAGCATGATGACATTTCATCCCTGCACTTCCAGAATCTCTTTTGGTATCTTTTTTGTTATGTTTATTGTCACTATTGTCTTGGCATTCTCAAAGAAGTTTTAATATTTAAATATGAAAAGAGATTTTGAAAAAAGATTGTCAGTGGTATTAAACGTCATTAGGGTTAAGATCTGTCAAGGTTCCTAATTACTATGAGGCATAAAAGATGCTTGTTACATTCACATAGAGGCTCTATTCAGTTAATACAAGCTACAGGAAATGAATCAGAACTAGCCCTTACTTGTGGCTTTGAAATTCCGCAAAATGCCGGTCGAAGAACTCTTTACTCCTCTCGCAAAACACCGCCATCAATATTTTATTCTCCCTTGCTTTTCTTGTTTTTGTTTGTTTCGTTTTTTTGTTTTGGTTCGTTTATTGTTGTTGTCGTTTCTTTTTTACACTCAATTATTTGCGTATTTGCAAGATGGTAGACCTCTTGCCAAAATCATAGTAGATCTATTTTTTTTATGTGGCCACTATACTAGTCCGACCTCGACTAACATTTCTGATTGCCCTGACTGAATAAAAGGTATACCAGTTTCAATTAGGGTATTTTATGATTGCATGGTTGATTTATTATCAATGGCCAATTTAACAAGAGTTTAAATAACTTGGTTGATTTAATCCAAACCGGAGTTCTTTGTATAATCTTCTGCACCTGGTTAAAAATCTAAACCGGAATAACAGTGTGTAGCGTTCCACACGATATCAAAATGCGTTACAAGCAATAACGAATTTTCTTATCCAAGATACCAATACTTTTAAAATAATGATTTTATCAACTGTGTCGAGAAAATACCTTCTATAATTTTTGTTATTTATTCATATTTCGAAAAACAGGATCGCGGAGTAATGCGCACTAATACAGACCCATAAATGCGACATGGACTTGTCTTTACAAGCCCAGTATTAGTATGTTTTTTTAAAGGATGCCAGATGGGGAGGGGGCTGTTTTTGTCAACGGGGGGAGGGGGGAGCCACCCAGATGAATTGGCAAGGATTATATTTCTCGTGCTTACAGGGGGAGCCGAGCCGACGGCGTGTCATTCAACTGCCTGCAGGAGAATAGGCACTCTGCGCGTGTAGCATTGCTTAGCCATAGGAGACCATAATGTTAGAGTCTGGTTTGGGCAGAATTTATTGTTTCAGCATAATTGGGATGTCATCAGGTTATAAAATGGTTAATCCTGAATAGACTTTAATCCCCACTCGTCGGGGGGATTATGCTTTTAGAAGATGTGTTGGGTTCGATTCCGGGAGTGACTCGGTATCGCTTGTGAATAGAGTTTGTTAGGTCTTTCTCTTGATTAAATAAATACCAATTTGAGTTAACTGTGCCCCAGGTGACGTAATTAGCCAAAGGGTCGTTTCAGGATTCGATCTGTGAGCAAGCCGTGCCCTGACTTAGATCAGCCCAGAGGTTGTTACAGGGCTCAATCTGTTAGCAAGCCGTGCCCTGACTTAGATCAGCCCAGAGGTGGTTTCAGAATTCGATCTGTGAGTTAGCCATACCCTGACTTAGATCAACCCAGAGGTTGCTTCAGGGTTCTATCAAATTTTCAGATGGTGTTCTTTCTTTTCTTTCGGTAAATTTTTAGATATCCTCAGTTCAATGGATCTTACTGTAGACCCATGTGATGACTTCTATCAGTACGCATGTGGTCGTTGGATACAACAGAACCCGGCTGATGAAGGCAAGGCGTCTGTTGACCGATACGAGAAACTGCGCGCAGATAATGACGAGTTCCTGAAGAAGTTTATGGCGAACTCCACGTCGAGGAATGAGTATAGAGAGGTAAAAGAGCAAAACCTTGTTGTATTTCTGTCCTTTCATTGCTTTTCCGACCACTTTGTTCCGTGTTTTTAGTCCCGGCATTGTCCTGCCCTGTCCTGTCCTGTCCTGTCCTGCATTTCCAATACGTCGTAATAATAATTCCATCTTTTGCTTATTTTAGATCAAAACAGTCATAAAAGCCTTCAAATACTACGACTCCTGCATGGGCACTAACACAATAGACAAGCGAAGTACTCAACCAATGGAATCCCTCATTCAACGGTACGGCTCGTGGAGCATCACGGACAACAACTGGGACGAAAGAGCCTGGAACCTAGAGGACGTTCTCATTATGATGCTGGAAGATTTCGGGACAAAATCTTTGTTTGAGTTTAATGTAGAGCTAGGCATGACAAACAGCAGTTACTACTACATCAGTGTAAGTACCTGCGTTGAGAGGATGTGTGAAGGTAGAGGGGGTGTGATAGGGTGTAAGGGAAGGTCCTCATAAAGATGAAATGAAGGAAGAAAAGAGGTTACTTCTCGACACACAGTACAATGGCCGCGCGCAGCATCACAAGAGTTCTACTCAATTATAGAGGCTTTGTACCATCATGTTATGGCAGCCATTATAGGAAACAGCAACAATTGAATGAGTCTACTCTGATTTACATGAGAACGATTCATTTTCCCAGGGTAGAACAACTTTATTGTTGTACCTCCTCTCTTGGCTGCCATCAAGGGACGAAGCAAAGCCTCTCACAACAAGACTGTCTTTCTCTTAAGCTGTTGCGTGTAACGTGCACTATTAGTATCGAGCATTCCTATGCAATGTTGCACCCAACTAACTAGTCTCTATTACTTTATTTTTTCTCTTTTAAATGAAATGTTCCCGTAGCTTAAACAGCCGACTAAGTTCAGTATCCCTCGTGAAAAACTAAATTCAAAAGACTGGAGGAGCAAAGGTAAGAACGCTTTTCTTCAGTTCTTTCCTGTTACACTATTGTTTATTCAGCGTTTACGAATCATTCAATTTTTGTGAGCAATATAATCAATAACGCATGTTCAAATGTTTTGGACTTGTTTTCTTTGTAGGATCGTAGAACCTTTCGCCAGTTTATGATGAATGTGTCGCTATCTCTAGGAGCACAAAACTCTCAGAAAACTGTATCAATGCTGCGTGAGGTTCTTCGCTTTGAAAGAAAGCTTGCTAAGGTATACCATAATAGAAAGATGATTAAATTTATGAGCTTAATATGGGTATATGATCCAAGAGTTTTGGTCGAGCATTTGGCAGTTGTACGCCGGTCGCGCAACTCTGTGATGAAAGGGCAGTGTCTTTATAATTACGTCTACAAATGGTTAGACTTTCTGGTGGCTCGTATGACCACTTTCAATGGCAGTCCCGTCTTCTATACTTCATTCAATCATCATCATTATCATCATTAGTCAACGTCCGTCGATTTCAGAGACATTATATTAAGCCACTGAGTCTTGCGCGCCCAGTATTCACTTCATTATCACCAATAAATTGATTGACTGAAGACTGTAGCCCTCGAGGTTTTTAGTACACTCACTGAAGATGGTCGTCACCAGCGTCTTCAATGGATCTTTTACGTCCTCCTTATACAGGGTTATATAGTGAAGACAGACGGGGCCTACGGTTTTCAGTCCTTGTCCAGGAAGACTTGAAGGTCTAACCATTTGCAGATATAATTACAGCAGCATCTTCTCCTCAGTTATTTTAAGACCCTGAGTGTTGGCTCGGCCGAGGCTTGAACCACGACTTTCCGCACAACAGACGGATGCTCTTACCAACTGAGCTAACCGGGTGGCGGTATCGGAGGGGGGACGCAAAATGGGCCACTGAATGTCACGTTATTAAGATAAACTAACAGTGACCACCCGTCAGTGTCTACATCACACTTTAAAACCAACTCTTATGATTGTAGTGCGCTTTCGGTTTTATAAACAGAAATGGAGCTGTAGACATTATAATCAAATAAACCGTCAATGGCAAGAGGAACCACAGGCAGCCCAGTACGACGCATTTCAATATTTTTGTATTATTCATCTATTTGGCAGAGTGCCTTGCCAGAAGAGAGTATTGATTACAATAAGATGACAATAAAAGAAGTACAAGACATGCTGGGCACTAATCCAGTAAGTCATATCAATACCACACATGAATAGACCTGCACTGATACCAGATTGTTATGTCAGATGATGCCTGACGTACCCGGTATTGTTAACTTCGCTTTTGAACGTCTAATCTTTTTGCTCAACTTAGTTTTACACATTTTGTTCTTTTATTGTGTTCGTTATTGAATGATACTGTGTCTATTTTAGAAAATTCTATAAGATTTAAACTTATTAAGGGTTTTGGGCACACCGAGAATCCAAGAGCCTGACATGGCAATGTGTCCGTGGGATACGGTGTTGGGATTAGCTCACTGAGTTTGGACGGAGAATACCACCCACAGTAAAAGTAACTTTTAAAAAATCAATGTTAGGACCAACCTGATGCATTGACCTCTACTCCTTGAGCGCAATGTTTTCCCATTTCAGACCACGTGTCATTCTCTAGAGTATTATTTCTTTGTTTAACGGTAGCGCATGAGAAGACACATGAATATGAAAAATAAAAAATACTATTCTCAAGAGAATGACACGGTCTGAAAGTTTTAAAAAAGCATTGCGCCCTAGGTTAGAGTTATATAAGATTAAATGAAAGGGTTGGTGTCCACTGGTAGAACGAAGCCTGGGGTTAGATAAAATAACAAAAGCAAAGAAAGCATGGATTATGGTGAACAACATGTAAGCTGCGTTCTTTGTTTCATCTCACCATTCATTGTTTGTCCATCCACTCCTAGGCTTCGTTCTGCCTGTTGCGTGTTACTCCCAAATGAAATGAGCATAACACAAATGAAATTTCTCTCACCAGATCGACTGGCTTTACGTCATAAGGCAAGTCCTGTCTGATGTACCCATTGATATTACGCCTGAAACCACTATCATTTTGAACGGCAAAAGATACTTCAGAAAACTCAAAAAGCATTTAAGCAATACACCAAAACGGTTAGTAAAGTGTAAAATTATGAAACATATAATTGACTAATTGATTGTTTGAGAGAAGTCGATCGGTGGATTTGGGAAGCTCCCAGCCTCTAAGTGTGACATTCATATCTTATAGATGCGCTGAAAAGGAAAGTTTTTAATTTAATAGGCCATTTGTACAGGTCAATACAGGTCAATTGACCCTACCCCGTTTAAAGCAATCAGTTGAATATTTCATAAGGAATTGCATATTGTTTTTTTGGGGGGGGGGGGGGGGGGGCAATGCTTGTCATTATGGCCGGTTTAGACGGTACGATTTTCGCCTACAACTATGGTACACACACGCAATAATCAAGCCTTCAACTCGCCTACGACAGACCGACAGACGACAAATTTTGTTTGTGTAAGGAAAGTTATGGTTCTTAGTTGATCTATCTAGAGCGCAATCCATCATGTGACAGGCGTTCCTCGTAGTGTTTTGGTTTCGGCCGATCCGAATGGCTTACGATCGTGTAAGGCAGGGAATGACGAGTGTAATACGGCTTTTAGTCTAAATATCCTGACAAACTTTATTGGAACTCTAACCTCAGAACCCTGGCCAACTACATGATGTGGAAACTCGTATACGACTTTCACCTGCATCTTGGTCAGAATTTTCTTGACATTTATCATGATTACAAAGCTGCATCAGGAAGCAGTTGGCAGCAACCTGACAGAGAAGTTACATGTATGGAGGAACTTTTGAGCATGCGTGGGTTTGCATTACCGCTGACAAGAGTGTTCGTCGACAAGAAATTCAAAGGGAACAAACAATGGGTAGGTAACCGCTTGGATAGCCATTCAACGAAAGACATTGTTTAAGATAAACAGGAAAACCAAACGAGAAACGGAAATATGCAGCTTACATGGGATTTTGTAAAGAAAATGAAATCAAATGGAATACTATTCTCGCTTCTAATGATCAAAAATGACGTTTAGTAATACTGATTTATCCTTCTTATAAAGAGCGATAAGAATTACTGCGTACTAGCTCTTGCGACTGTAATAAATTATTGATATAAACTTATCTTTCCAATCCAACAGATATTAAATGCGACAGAACAGATTCGTAATGAATTCATATCAAATCTTCAAAACAACTTTTGGATGGACAGAAAAACAAATGAAAAAGCAAAAACGAAGGTAAGAAGGATGTTTTTCCGAATAAGCATTAAGCGAGATGATGTTTTACCCCCGTCTCTAGACCATAATCCATTTCACACTGCTTTTTTTCTTTAATTATGACTATTGCTCTTGTATTCTCTAAGAATTCAAAAAATTCAATATGAAAGAATTTTAAAAACTATTATGGTCTAGAGACGGGGGTAAAACGTCATCTCACTTCAGGCTTATTGATAAGTTTAATGACTCGCTGGATAGCTGGAGGGCTGGATGAATGAAATGAACAATATGAATAATTTAATGATGGGGACCCATTTTACGAATCCTACTTTTACAGGCTCAGTCGCTACAGGAGGTTATTGGATACCCTGATTTCATCTTAAATAACACTGCATTAGACCTTGGTATTCGATGACGTAAGTACAAAATTAACCAGCTGGGGGGTAACATACGTTTATTTCTCACCTATCGTAGACCTTAAAGGTGCAATAGACCAGTTTCGAGCTCCAAATTATAGCTGTGTTCCTTGATTACAGACTCATTTACTCAGGGTTAGCCTCGTATCAGTGTTTAAATATTTACAAATGCCAAAAGGAAAGTAAAGAATGCACAACTTCAACAATACGAACATTTTGAAACTCGACGGACCTTGACTGGAACACGTGAATATTCTACACAAAATTGAGGTTTACCCTGTGCAAATGAGTCTGTAATCAAGAAACACCGCGGTAATTTTTGGAATTCGAAACTGGTCTATTGCAAACGTTTTATAATTCTATTAATTTAGTTTATTTTAAACTTTATTTATTTAGAAGCGGTCTAAAATGATCAACACTTAACTAATTCGTAAATGTATAAATGTAGTACATTTGACCTCTTACCTTGAGCGTGGTGTTTCCCATTTCCGACTACGTGTCATTCTCTTGAATATCGATTCTTTGTTTAATGGTCGTGCATGGAAAGGCACATGACTATGCATACAACTTGAACAAAGAATTTTATTCTCAAGAGAATAACACGTGGTCGGAAATGAGAAAACATCGACCCAAGCTAAAGAAGACTATCGATCCATGAAAATCTACAGGTCGTCATTGATTCATGGACATACTTCGAAAACGTTTGGTCCTTGAAGAAATTCTGGATACAAAAGAACTACGAGCTTATAGGAAAAGAAAGAGATAACGACCAGTAAGTAAAGACTTACAGTATGGAAAACACACACTGTGACTTAGAGCGAGCACGCATAGAGCAAAATATTGTGTCCACTTCATTTAACTTTTTTTCGTATTCAAACTATTACCTCTTTAGATGGAACATGTCTCCAATAGAGATTAACGCTCAATATGAAGACAGCTTCAATCGCATGGGTAAGAAAACAGCGAGATATTTAGTGTGGTTGGTTAGTGTGCTGCCTGCTAAGCAAGAGGTCCATAGTTTGAACCTCAGTGACCACACACGCTTGTTTAAGGAGCAAGTTTAGCTTGGTTGGTTAGTGTACTGCCTGCTAAGTAAGAGGTCCATAGTTTGATCCACAGTGACCTCACACGCTTGTTTAAGAAGCAAGTGTGGCTTGGGTGGTTGGTGTGCTGCCCACTAAGCAAGAGGTCCATAGTTTGAACCTCAGTGACCACACACGCTTGTTTAAGGACCAAGTTTAGCTTAGTTGGTTAGTGTACTGCCTGCTAAGTAAGAGGTCCATAGTTTGATCCTCAGTGACCTCACACGCTTGTTTAAGGAGCAAGTGTGGCTTGGTTGGTTGGTGTGCTTCCCACTAAGCAAGAGGTCCATAGATTGAACCTCAGTGACTTCAAGCACTTGTTTTAAGGATCAAGTTTAGCTTGGTTGGTTAATGTACTGCCTGCTAAGTAAGAGGTCCATAGTTTGATCCACAGTGACCTCACACGCTTGTTTAAGGAGCAAGTGTGGCTTGGTTGGTTGGTGTGCTGCCCACTAAGCAAGAGGTCCATAGTTTAAACCTCAGTGACCACACACGCTTGTTTAAGGACCAAGTTTAGCTTGGTTGGTTAGTGTACTGCCTGCTAAGTAAGAGGTCCATAGTTTGATCCTCAATGACCTCACACGCTTGTTTAAGGAGCAAGTGTGGCTTGGTTGGTTGGTGTGCTGCCCACTAAGCAAGAGGTCCATAGATTGAACCTCAGTGACTTCAAGCACTTGTTTTAAGGAGCAAGTGTGGCTTGGTTGGTTGGTGTGCTGCCCACTAAGCAAGAGGCTCATAGTTTGAACCTCAGTGACCTCACCTTTTTTTTACTTGTTTTCCTAGTTTTTCCAGTTGCAATTCTTCAACCTCCATTTTACAGCGGAAAGTACAGTAGGTGAGTAAAAGTAAATGTATCAAAATTAGTTGAACAACCATTAAATGTTCTTCTTCTCTTTTTTGCTTTAGTGCTGTCAATTTTGGTGGCATCGGTTCTGTGATTGGTCACGAGCTGACGCATGGATTTGATGATTCAGGTATGTTGTCCCCAGGACCTTATCGGTATCCAACATGGCCGTCATTGCGAGGGGAAATCAAGACAATTTAAATATACGACATCATTTGCATCTGGAATTAGCCATTCGCTCGGAATTTAACATGTCTAGCTCCTATATATTACATCACAATTTCTTATACTTCTTTAAACATATCTTTGAGCTGAGTACTTATAAGTTTGGATTTATTACTTTTCAATTAGGGAAAAATTACGACGAAGGTGGACGGCGTGAGGACTGGTGGACAGACCACACCCTTAATGAATTCAAAAAGCGTTCCAAGTGTCTGGTCGATCAGTATTCCAGATATCAGTTTCATGGACAAAATGTAAGTTCCTTTCCTATTATTATTATTATTATTATTATTATTATTATTATTATTATTATTATCTAGATAATTAGTATTATTGCAATGGGAAGTACAAATTTTGGACAATTTAAAATTTTGTTTAAAAAACGGTGAATGCTTTTATTAAATGTTAAAAAAAACAGGTGTTTTGGAGTTTTACATCCGTAATGCAGGATCGGATGTCCGATAAATGGAGTATGGTTACGAGATACTGGTTCAAGAGTCCAATTCAGTTACGAATCTGCGGAATTAATTCTTGGTATCGACTAGTTGAACGAATCTCATGATCAGCGTGCAATAACGACAGGCAAACCGCCTATATGCATAGCAATTAACAAATTATGAATGCTAAAAATCCTATATTACCTCTGGATTTTAACATGCCCAATATTTACTAATGACATATGAATTATACAGCCGCTCCAATTGGTTATGTTATATTATTGAAAGTTGTCATCTGCGCAACTTGAAAGTCTCAGCCCGGTTGTACGAAGCCTCCTGGATAGCGCTATCCGACGGATAAATCCTATCTAGTGAATAAATTTATTCGATAACAGCATCGACTTATCCAATGGATAAGGATTTATCCGCTTGATAGCGCTATCCACGTGCCCTCCATACAACTGGGCCAGGAACATTTGTAAATGTAAAAGGTAGCACTTTCTGATCTCCTCACTTTATATAACACACCAAGTCTTAGTTCGGTCGGGATTTTAACCACCGCGATTTTCCGCCCAAGACTCCGATCGATGCGCATCCAGCTTAACCAACCGGGCGTCGGTAATTATGGGAAATGTCTTTGACTGAAACAGGTTAATGGTAAGCGAAGTCTCTCTGAGAACATTGCAGATAATGGCGGACTTAAGCAAGCTTTGGGTGCCTATAGATCATGGATCAATATAAATGGCGAAGAACCCGGCTTGCCTACTACCAACATGACCAATGAACAGTTATTCTTTGTGAGCTTTGCGCAGGTGAGTAATTTTCGTACCACAGGAAACCTATGATCTAGTAACAATATTGATCAGCTTCGCGAGTCCCTATTATATCTCGACAGGGGCCCCTTTGCACATGAACAATGAACAGATATTCTTTATGAGCTATGCGCAGGCAGCGATCCAATAATCACTCTTCAAGAATTCCTTTCATCGCTTATTCATAGCAAATCACCAACGCAGTTTACCACAGGGACTTCAATTAACGAATTGGAAACGGCGTAGCGTAAGGATACCTAAGTGTGGTACCTAGTAGTTTTTCTGTAACTTTGCTATTATTCAAGTTCATTTTGTTCCTGTATAGAATTGGTGTGCGTCGTTCAGCAGTGAAGGAATCAATGAAGAAATGACGAGTAACTACAGTCCAACACCAATAAGGTAACTATGGCAACGACAGGGTGTGTAAAAATCAGCCGAATGAATTTCACGACTCTAATTGCCTACCCGTCATGACCGTCATGTGCTATCACTGAATGAATATCATGAATCTCGATCGCGCATTGCTATCCTTTAATAAACATAAAGATACGACACTCCAGGGAATGACATATGGTCTGTAATGGGAAAACATTACGTCCAAGCTAAATATATTTTTCAAGCCGAATGTAAGGTTCAATTCAGCCCAAGTTTCAAGTTAGATATAGCAAGAAAAAGACTAAAATCATTTTTAAATATAAGCATCAAGCATTTTCCATCGGCGGTCATCTCGAAGTCGGCCTAGATAGCAACATGTTTGAACATATGTTTTTAGACAAGTGGGATATCTCGAACATACTTTGGCATCTCGTGTAACAATCAGAGTATCCTTGACCTTCGACCTCACATTTCAAAGTCTTTCAAAAATGTGCAGCTAAATACTATAAATTATTCAGGAGTTAGCCTCTATAATCCTATCTATCTGTTGTTATCTATCCTATCCTATTCTATCGTTCTACTATTCTAAGACCAGAAAGGCACGTTGTCCAAATAAATGGCTAGGGTGTATTTTCAGAGGTTACGGTAGCTCAATTTTTCATTGCTCAGCACAGCACAGCACACGAGTATTTGATTGGATGAAGAATACTTTCTCCATCAATGTGATTGGTCTGGCGTCCCTCCTTGCCATATCACGACTATGTTCGTGCCGTGAGCTTTTCACAGTCATACGAAAACTTTTCTAGGCATGACCTTGATTTGCCAGATGGTGAATTCCTCAATAATTCTTTGCTTACCTGACACCAAAATGTCCTCTATGTCAAGGATATAAAGGCGATCACAAGTAAGCCTAAACAGCTGCCAAATGAATTATAAATGAATCTCATAAATTTACAAGAGTGTTGATTATAAGCCGAACCACGCGAAAAGTCAATCATTTTCTTAAGTAAATGGGAATGTAATATACGGGTGATTATCCTTATGATCAGATAACTAGATAGGCTAAACCAGGATCAAGCGCCCTGACAAAGAACTTTCATGTGTTTCTGACATGTGAACTTAAGAAGATAGAGAAGGAGGAGCGTCGGATGCATTATAGTACCCCCACCCTCCTCTGTTACCAATACACACATGTTCAAGAAAACTTTAGTCTTTTGCATTCAGTATTATATATACTAGTCTGGTTGTGTTTTGAGGCAGCGTTTACACGGTACCTGAAGAATTTTTAACCTTGGTCAAAAATTTGACCTGTGCATACCGTTTACGCTGCGCCCGGTCAGTACGGCATCACCTCGAGCCAAATATTTTCCCGTAGGGCCCTCCCACTCAGTCAATAAGTACATGTACATATTATTTGATGAGACTTTCTCTAGAGATCACCAGGATACTGGTGATATAAATTGATTGGGTGCTTAAATATCGATCTTAGTGGAATGGGATTTGTTTGTGAGACCTCACGAAAGCAGTCGCTATTTATAGAAGCTACGACAAGTAGTTTTAGCTAAAGGCGGAATATGCGCGCATGTCTCTGTACTGTGATATAAAAACTCTGGGAGCTGTAGAGCAAGAGAATAGCAAGCTTATGAACACAAGTGTTTATCTTTTGATATCACTGGAGCAGAACTTTAGGAACAAAAGCAATTACCTCTGCGCGTCTTTGTTTGGTTCACGTCTGAGTGAATTCGAAGTCGATAATTAAAAAGTTGATAACCAAATACTTTTAAGCACTTCATAGCTAGTAATATTAATTGCTTCAGAGATCTATTGCATGCGCTCTATATATAATCTCTAGAACAAAGTATTTATTGAAACACTTAAAAGTCTGGTATTCCTTAATAGGATCGCAGTTTGATATCCTTCTAATCTGATATTAATCAAGACCATAACTTGCAAAGCAATGCCCGCAGGTATCGGTGTTAATAATCTTCACTGAGGTGTCTAATGCAGATATTCTGCGCAATTATAACTAGCAAAAACAATGATCTGGTTTGATTTTTCTGGCACAACTACTTAAGATTATCTTACTCAGTAAGATATTGCCACACGGTTACTTTATGATGAACTGGTTGATCAATTAACTTGTTTGCATTGCTAGGATTCTCGATAGCTTTATCACAATCACATACTTAGAAGATATCGTATTTGTTTTAAGTAGAACTTTAAGGAGACTTTTATGATATCATTATTAAGACATGAAATTAACAGATTCTGCCAGAAACGTCTAAACGGCTGAACGAAACCAAACGGGATTTAATTATAGTCTTGGTTTACTGTTGTCAACAGTTCAAGCAATCTGCAATGTAGTCTAGGACTGTAACAACTTTTATTTTGTTTATTTCTGATCACGTGAATCAACGGGCGCGATATTTTTCACTAGTTGTGCGCGAAAAATAATTAACACAAACTGGATCCATTTCTGCACTAGTTGCGCTCTGAATGTACTTGAGTAGGACGAAGCATAGAAATGGTGTTTGAGATAAATTATAGTCGCATCAGAAGGAATATGGCATTTTATTTTGCCGCCGCTTCAAATGGTTCTCACAAGACGTTTATAGGGCACAATTTGATGATGTTATGCGAAACACCTTAAGCCTCGCAGGGTGATCGGGATCGTCGCTAACATTCCTGATTTAAGTGCTTATCTATAGATTTCAGATGCGAAACAAAAGATAAACAAATATTTTGGATCAAACTATGTATCAAAACCATTAGTAACTGAGCCAAGGCTCAATAGACCCCTTGCATGTGACGTCAAAGCAGCTCCGATCTGGGGACAAAACAAAAGAATTCCAATCTCCTGATAATGTGAACCTATTGTTTTGTCCCCCAAAGTGAACTGAATTCCAAAGTGTTGCAAGGTGTCTATAATCTATAATGTTTGCTCTTGAAAACATGTTGCTATTTGAAAAATAATAGCGCGTTATGTAAGTAATATATTGTGTATAAACGCATCTAGCGCAACGGCGTCGTAGTCGACACCTCGTGGCGTTCCTTGCTAAGTGGGGGCTGTATCCTTCGGGGCGCGTATTGTTGAGGATTCAAATCAAACCTTACAAAGAAAACTATGCACACAAGGATGAAGGAAAGAATGGCAACGATTTGTTGACGTAAATGTCGAGTATTACTAATTTAACTAAAATCCAAATCAACTTCTAAATTCCAATTGGAATCCAGTGGAAGAAGAGCCACTATGTGGAATCTACTGTTAATCCTATTATTATTATTATTATTATTATTATAATAATTATTATTATTATCAATATTATTATTCATTATTTAAATTCCTTTTCAGGGTTAATGGGTCTCTCAAGAACTTTGACGATTTTGCATCTGTATTTGACTGCGCTCCTGGAACGCCCATGAACCCGAGGGGTAAATGTGGATTGTGGTAGAGGTAACCGTAAGATGATTTGAAAACAAAACTCCAACCGCTAATTCTACCAATACATTCGTTACAATGATGATTGAGATTGAATGAAAAGGGTCGTAAGATCAAAACTGTACTGTTAATTTGTAGTTTGTCATTGAGAAAATATTGTTCTAATATTCTGTAATATTCGCAAATGAAATGATATGGAGATCTTCTAGTTTTCAATATTTCTATTGCTAGTTTTCAATCATTCCCAAGAGAGTTAAATAACAAAAGACACCGTGGTCTTGTTTGGCATGATGAAACAAAGAAGACTAATGAGGAATCTTTTGTTATAATTCATCCAACATGGCGGCTGTGAAAACCATCAATATGCATCTTGGTCACAAACGAAATGATTACAGTGATTGATTATATGCTAATTAATGTTCTTAAATGGCGTGAAATGGCAATAGTTTATATCACTGCATGGGAATGTACCTGGGACCAACTTCATAATAGTAGTTTTTATGCTGATTTCAGAGGGTATGGTTAAACTGTTACTCTTCTTACATCAAACCAATAGTCCATTTCACGGATCCCGCAGCTCAACGTCATCCCCGTCAGCGCGTCATATATTCTTTAGAAATTGCCTACAACCTGTGAACTTTTTAAGTGTTTCAATTGTTCGCTGATGTGTAAATTCCTCTCATTACTGCGGACTGAAGTCAATACTGTCAACGCAAAAGTTGAATTTAAGGACAATTTGAGATAAAAGTGCGGGATCACTAGGATTTTATTGTTACTTATTTTTTATTGTTATTATATTAAATATCCATCGACCAACCGCTCGTCTATCCAGTCGTTTGATAGTATCTTGTTAATCCCCACGGGATGAACGAACGCTTCGCCTACATTTAAGTTTTTTTTTTTGTTTTTTTTGTTTTTTGTTTGTTTTGTTTTGTTTTGTTTTGTTTTGTTTTGTTTTTTCTTTTCTTTTTCCTTTCTCACCTATTGTTGCTTTCTATCCTTTTGTTTTCTTTTTGTTTTATGGCTTGTTTTCTTCTTATTGGTTTGTTTTCTCTCTCCTCTACTATATGAACATCTCTCTCACTCTTACTTTCTATTGACTCCGACGAAGGACTAACGTCCGAAACGTCAGTTTCTATTTTCACTACGGTGTTCAACTTATAATTCTACGATAACTTGTTTCATTAGAAACACCGACGCAGTCCACGCTAGTGTTCACTAGCCATCATCTAATGATAGTATCTTGCGTGAGTGAATGTCTATGGCTATTGAATCTAAATTAAGAGTGCATCAACTGTCTTTAAATGACCTGAAGGAGTACTCCATAACCTATCAGAAACCGTCAAAACGGAACCGATTATTATAGTGATAAAAAATATAATTTCTTTCTTATCCTCTTCAGACTACTAGTATCTTGACCATGTACGTGATTGCATTAAAGTGCCTTTAACCCTTGTGACAATATTCAATGTCTTGTTTCTACATGGGGTAAGAGCGGTTGAATAACTCGGACAAAAAAGGTTTGAGTGCAGCTTCATGGAGTTAAAGATCTTTCTGTGCCTGCATATGATAATGCTGTGACGTATGAGGAGAAATCATATAATTATAATTATAATTTGAAATAACGTCATTGTCTTCCCCATTGATTTTATAGAAATTATTGCAAGTTAGTTTTCACATAGAAGCCGGTTTTTCGAATTACAAAAAGAGCGACAATAACCATAATTGCCATAAATGTAGGAAATATCTCGTGATTATAAGAAAGCCATCGGGAAAAGGTCGGAATGAGTGTAAGAAAGGAAGCAAATTTGGACTATATGTTGCAGCACGCCTAAAATGGTGGGGTCTATA
The DNA here is from genome assembly GCA_011057435.1 of Actinia equina. Taxonomy (NCBI): domain Eukaryota; kingdom Metazoa; phylum Cnidaria; class Anthozoa; order Actiniaria; family Actiniidae; genus Actinia; species Actinia equina. Next base: position 396,578 of record WHPX01001227.1, read on the forward strand.
CAGAATCCTTAGATGTGATGCTTTTTCCTGTACGTATATTAATCTAACTGCTTATTTTAAGAGCCCTGTAAGCCTGTTTTTTTTTTTTTGGCAAACGTTCAGGGTCGTCATATCATAAACTTTAGCTAGTCATATCGTCATATCATAAACTTAGCATCATGAGGGAATCCATCATCATCTTCGTTTCATCTCAAGGACTTATCTTATGTATTCTCCAGTTATCTCTTTCTATACCCTAAAAATGACTTCTGACACGACTGATAAAAGTAATCTATTTTGAATCACTTGAACATAAGGAAGATGAAGAGCAGATCGCAAACTAGTGGCTTGCTTGCATACCCTATTGTATAAAATGGGGGGGGGGGGGGGGGGGCAAAGGGCGCGTAGCGATAGTGCACTTGCCTCACCTTTTGGGGACTCATCAGATTCGATCAAGCAAATTAAGATCGTGGAAATACGTACAAAGGTGAATCAAATGGGGTGGTGAGGTGGCAAGCCATCCCGTCTGAGGTATTTGGTATTTGTCTTCCCGATTAGTAGGGCGCTTTTGCTTGGCTAGAAGTTTTAGAGACGTTAATAAAGTTGCCAATAATTAAGAATCGATAAGAATCCATCACTGGAGGTAAGTCTTTACACTAGATCTTACTAATGAAAGCTCAGGTATACGTATCACAACCGAACTCATGACCAAGGGGAGTGACAAAATTGTTAATCTAGTAATCTTGCACAAGATTCGATCTTTTCCAGTTGCCATTTTGTTTTGCAAAGTCACAAATCATTAACTCACGCCAATTCGTTAGTCAGTCACAAACACTAAGCAAAGTTATCCTTGACAAAAATCGACGTTTAGAATTAAAAAAAAGAACTTTTAATCTGAGTTCATTAAGATGCATATGCTGAGACGAGCGACAAAACATTACCCCTGGGTTCCCGAGGATGCATGCTCTCACCTTGATGTTACAGCATTGTGTTCAACAAGTCAACAAGTCAGTGTAATGCTTCTCATCGGTTCTTGTCTGCGCAGGGGGTTGCAGAAAGGAGGAGAAGCAGACCAGGAGGAGGAGGAGGCGGAGGGGAGGAGGAGGACGGGGACCTGCCCGGGTTCATCGTCCCGGATGGAGAAGGTGGGTTGCCTCTAGTCGTTTCCTTGAGTGTCAAGCCTTTTCTCCCTAAGATACAATCCGTAAAATAAAACTAGATCAGAAAGAAAAAACGCACTAATCACACACACACACATATTTTACTCGATTGCAGAAACGTTGTAGTATTCCGGCATTGACACATTAATTATACAAATAACCCTGGGTTCCCGAGGATGCATGCTTTTAGTGGGGGTATTAAAGGTTTCTTACTTAAATTTCCCTATATATGAAGTGTTTTTATCCAGCTTTAAAGTTACCGGTTTTAAATGTCATTTGTCCAAAACTCATCCCTCAACTTCAATTTTAGCGTCGAATTGTCGGTTTACATCCATGGCACTTCCAAGGGCCTTCCAAGTGCAATAGAGGCATTGCACTATCACGTGATGGCAGTCATTACAGGACGTAGGAAATTGAATCTGTCCTAGTTTGATGTACTTGAAATAAGAATTCAGTTTTCCAGGGGGGGAGGGGGGGGGGGGGGAGAGACTCCATTGTTTTGTCTTATGTCATGGGTTCAAAGCTTCCATTGCATCTCGGGACCTTAGGTTATTCCATTAGCCTACGTGCAGCACGACTTTAACGATGGCAGAGTTAAATCTGGGATGCATGTAGTGTCATGTAAGTTAAAGCATATTACTCCTGGCTTGGCACTGACCATCTTCGGGATACCCGCAGGCACTATCGAACTCACGAGAAATCTAATTATTACTCCCATTGCGAAGGGTGCCATTCTGGTATCATTCGTTTCCTGATAATCCCTTGTGATATTTTCTTAATACTGGCTGCAAAGCTCGGCGTCCATCAGTATATAGTCTCACAGCGATGAAAGGTCATTGGACGATTATCATTAATTTAGAGCTGAGTTTCAAATTTCCATTGAAACATATTCAGAATGAAAAATTGCTGAACCGTTATTAAGTATGACTCGTTGATAGGGTTATTTTCTCCTGGTTTGGTAACACGATACAGGATTTTATTTACAGCAAATTGCCACTAATTAAATTGGCCTAGGTAACTGTAGTTCATCCTAAACTCGCCCTCGCCAAAATCGATTCTTTGGTGACGCTTGAGTTGGCTCTCTCTACTGAAGATGCTCTACGATCCTGTTCTATTAGTCAAATGGATTGTTGTGGTTTTCCTATTCCCATCAATGCTAAATCTCTTGGAAGGTCGCATTTGTAGTAAGCCAATACCTGGATTCGACGCTTCTCAAGAACCTCGACAACTTCAAGCTGAGCACAACAAGGGGGTTTGTTGGGATTCATCATGCATCGAAATAGCATCAGGTAAGATTTCATGCTTTATTTTGGAATCAAAATTTTATCATGTCAAGAGCTCTATCTTGATTTTTAGTATTATTTTAGCTAGAAAAAAACATTTACACTCCCTTCGCTTTTCCTGTTGGCATTGAATTTCTGTGAACTGGTCATGTCTGAACGTTTCACACACGAACATGTACAATATCATTAGATTCACATAATTCAATTACACCAGGGCCGGGTGATTTGGTGATTTGATAGTGTAGGTCATCGAGCGATGGGTTTCGTTCCTCGACTACCGGAAATAGATCGATTGTCAGAAGTACCTAGATATCCTGAACTTCTAAGTATATTCTTATTAAGTACACCTTGCTTGAAATTATATCGTAGCCATCATAGCGATTCTATAAATCGACTTCAGTTTATAGATATAGCCAGCAAGGTCGATATTGAGACCATTTTTAGGCTTCTTTGTAAGCCAGGACTAATCGCCTATGGCTGTCTATCTAGACCTCTTTCTGCAAGGCGCCATTACTTCTTCTTCTTGCTGCTCCTTTATAGTTGCTTTTGATGTTCAAGTGGGAGTTCAGCTCAAAATAGCTATTTTTATGGCCTTCTGGAAGAATTGAAGTGCTTCTAAGATAAAAACGCACGTAGCCTATCATCAGTTATCTACACAAAAATGTCACTAGAAACCTCAAACTTTTTCATCCCAGTTTTAAGTGTTATTTATTTTTTTAAATTTATTCTGTCTTATCAACGTAACATAATTTTGTTATATTCATTTGGAAAGACTACATTTTAAACATCAAACTTCATTTTTTTTAGTGAATCCGGAAAACCTCTTCCTTTTTTAAATGGTTTGTATATATTTTTTATATTTTATTCATTTATTCGTTATTTTTGAAATTGAATATAAAATGTCTCATTAATGTTATCTTCAATATCAATCATTTTGCATGCATTTATCGTAAACGAGTTCTTTCAATGATAGGCATTAAGTTACGAAGTGTTGTTTTTATAAGAATCATTATCACCATTTTATTAAACACCATTGTCGCTAGACATTTCCGGTCAACGTCATCGTTTTTTTTTTAAAGTTTAAGTTTGATATCTGCACTTAAAAATAAAAGGGGAACGCAGAAATGAAAAGGAGTTAAGTCGACTGCGATACAAAATTATTCAAAATTAAATTTATTCAGCGAATCTTTTTCAATATGGAACTTAAAAGGGATAACAGATTTGTACCTAGCTAGGCTTCTGTAAGCTGCTCGCAGCAGGATTCCATAAATGACCACGTAGGAAACCTTCTAGAATATCAAAGTAAATAAGAAATTAATCGGAACAAAGCCTATCAACGTTCACTCTTGTCAACACAGGGCAGGAAGATTGTGCCTGCAGGCACACATAGGGAGCTCTAACTAGCTTTGTATTTAATATCTAGCCCAAGCTAGCTGCTGACCTTAGAAAGCATCATTGTCTTGTATGCAGGATCTACCAGTGTGAGGAAAATTAGACCTTATTTCGGACGGTGTAAAAAAAAAAAATCATTGCAGACCACGTATATATTCATGTTATATTCATGTGTCTTCTCATTTGCAACCGTCAATCAAAGAAATGATACTCTAGGGAATGACACGTGGCCAGTGTTATCTACTATTAGCCTGCGTAGCCTACGAGGCCCAACTCCTCGAAAGAAAAAGAAAAAGAAAAAAAAAGAGAAAGCTACGGAGGCCGCTACCCAGGCTAGTCCTTTATGATAAATCTAAGTCTAAGTTCTCTTTTTTAATTATGTCACTTTTTAAAAATGAAGCTCAGATTTACAAGCCTACCTAAGTTCCAGTCTACTCACCAGCATCCTGGATACAGTCACGTGACATTTGGACTGTATACGACTTATTTGTGGGTCTTTCTTTGTGCAGCAAGCTTTAATGTATTAGGGCTTTTGTATTGCAGGGTTTTCGTCGTGTGCACATAACGTCATAGCCGCCATCTTGGACAAAGAAATTGTCAATCATAATATTCCGACAAAACTCCAAAAATAACCAATTTTAGTGTTTGAAAACAAATGCGCAATATGGATGCGCAGTAGCAAAGAACTACATTAAGTTATAGTTCTTTCACAGATAAAAAGTTGCTCTTTTTGTTTACATTATTTTAATGAGAACTTGAATATAAATCTGAGACTCCAGAAGTTTAAGCTCGATAAAAAAACAAAAACGCAAACGATTCAAGGAATAGAGCTAACCACCTACTAGTTTAAAACTTTAGAGCCTAAGTTCTATGAAACCAGGAGTCTATTTCTATATTTATAACTAAGCGTTGATTTTGAAAAAATGCAGTTGTTATGCAGTATTTAGGTCAAAAGAGTACGCTTAATTAGTACCCTGGGGTGTCCAGCCTTAAAATGCTTAATATTTTGGGTTTAAAGACATAACAAAATGTATGCAACTCCTTAAGAAACAGCTGTATAAAAAACTTTTGGTTTCGGATTAGCGGTCAGCCTTAGCCTTAATATAACCCATCTAACATCGTGCCTTAACACAACATAAAGAAGAACTTGGTTAAGAAACGAAAAATCGAGTTATTTGGTGTAAGCGTAAGTTATCGTATGTCTATCAAGGAATTTTTTGCTTAATGAAAAAAATGCTCGCGTTTATTAGATTCTGCTCGAGATAAGATTAAAATATGGCCTAGTACTTTATTGTCCTCTTACGCAAATCGGCAATTAAAATCCATACTAGATTTGACCAAGTATACCGCGATTTATAATTGTAGCTAAGAACGGCTCTGCCCTCCTGTACTGAACAAGCAAATCAGATTCATATCATGTTGCTGTCCTTTACAAACTTTAAACAAAAACATTTTTTGAGAAACACGACGCCCTTATTCTAAAATGAAAGGCTCAAAGTTCATCTTTATATATCACGCATCAAAGCTTTATTTGCAATTGATGTTGTCGCTGGATTAAGCCAACGGTCTTTCATGGTTGTGCCCTCTAGATGAGTTTCTTATCGGAGCCGTCGATTTAGAATTTTTGTTTTATTTGCGCGCATTTTGGGAGAGTCAGATCAGTTTTTAATTAACAGTCCTCGTTTTCCTGTTATATGAATATACTTTGATGGTTTTATATCTGGCTTAACAGAACGGTGTTAACTTCTGTCGCACTGTAAATGCTCTCAAGCCACCAAGTCTATATATGCGATCATGTGGAAGTTATTATCGAATGACGATGTACCTGCGGTCGATGGTCAATGACAGTCTTTACCACAGAAGCAACGTATTATATAAGGATCTTTCTCGTTTTGTTGCTAGCATTTAGCAATGGAGTCATCTGGAACTACAGTGTCGATAATGAACGAAAAGAATAATGATTCTAATGGTTCTCCATTGGTTGTTAATGGCGGAAATAATGTCCGTGTTCGGTCGCGAAGGTATGATCTCCGCAAGGAAGCAACGTACATTCTACTGCTGTTCTTATTGCTTTTCATTGCTTTGTTTGTGATTATGACAACACTGTATGTCATCGAGAAGCGAAAAGACCTCGAGGAGGCGAATACGAATACGAATACGAATACCGATACGAATACGAATAAGAAGCAGCCTGATGTTCTACTTCCAACGACTTCGTCTCCAAATGTTTCGTCTCCAAACGTTTGCACTTCTGTCGATTGTGTGTTGACAATTACAGGTCAGTTGAACCAGGTTTGGAGTTTTTGTTGTTTTTGAATGCTCTTTTCTTGCTTTATGTTGCGAATATGGCTTTTCTTGTTGGCTGATGTTTTCAGAAAGATCATTGTTTATGCAGCCATTATTTCCATTGCTTCACATTGACAAAATAAAAACTTTCCTTTTGCATGATTGCATAAATGCTTTTTTTTTATTGCACGTTGATCATAAAGTAAAATCATTAGCTGAAGATTAAGAGAAGATATTTTTTATCAATTACGTGTGTAACTTGATGTACATAAACCTAAGGGAGAGTTTAAGTTTGATTGGTAACAATTATTACAAACTTTTATTCATTATATGCAAAGCTCTTAGGCCTTTGTTATGGCTACATAGCTTAATTACATTTAACCTCAAAAGTAAAATAACCTCCTCAAATTTCGGATAAAAATTGATATTATTTAGAATGATTTGGTATTGCAGAACTGAAGTTTTAGTTAAGATTAATAACGTATTTTTAATATAATTTTATATTAGACTTTAATATAGAGTTTCTGTGATTAGGTCCAGCGACCTGTGATTCCGAGACAATGATCGCTGGAGGGGTGATTATGAAGTTTCCAAAGTTTGCCAGACCGGAAGTAATAAAGTGCAAACACTATAAGTGTGTAACATGCTAATTCTATCGTATAATTAGCACTATTTACTACTTAAAAGTGCTGCACATTTAGTGTTTGTACTCTACTAAGATGTTTTATTTATCCTGAATTTCGATATTTCTCTTATATTTAAGTTTAAGAATATACTAAATCAATTATTCCCCTCAGGCTTAGTGATTATGGTTAAGCATTCGAAGGCTCGCGGCTCGTTAAATATTCCACTGATAATTACTTCGCCTTCGGCGAATAATTGTTGAATATTCTTAGTGAGAGAATGGAAGAGAAATGAGGAGAATTAATTCGACAAAAGAGAAAGAATAAACGAAAGAGAGGGAGAGGATGAAAGAAGGAAGAAGGAAGGAAGTAAAAAAGAAAAGAAATGAAAAATGGAAGAAAGAAAGGAAGGAAGGAAGGAAGAAAGGAAGGAAGGAAGGAAGGAAGGAAGAAAGCAAGGAAGGAAGAGTAAAAGGAAGAAAGGAATAATGAAGGAATGAAAGAATGAAGAAATGAAGGAAAGAAGGAAAAATAAAAAATAAAAAAAAGATACTGGATAAAGGAAGGAATACCTATACAAAAAGACTGTAGCGAATACGAGAGAATGAATAGAAAAACCTCTACCTTACTGCAAAAGGTCAGTAAAAAATAGTTATCTGGAGCCACGCGCCACCGGCCATGATTGATAGCAACCACTGACAAACACATCAAATCTAACCATGCATCACCATTAATAATCCCAATAAAATGTAATAACCACCTTGATCATATCAACCTAACACGGGAAAAATGTGACTTATCGTATTTCTTTCGTTTCTGCTCAAAAAATTGGTTAGATTAGGAATTAGTTTGGCAGATGGTGTAAATAAATTAATTTATATAAGAACCGAGTTTTTTACCCAAGATATCAACCACGATTGTTTATAATGAATGATAAATGAGGATATTGCACAGATGGTCAATTTTTTCTAAAGAATCGGATGAAATGAAGTTGTTTACTTTATTCAATGAGGTTTTTTTCAACTTCGAGGTTAAACAGTCATACTTCAAGAATGCGCAAATTAAATTTGATAACCGTTTATTTATTTTTTCCTTTTTATTTTCCCGCCATTTTATTTTTTTATTTATTGTCTCTAGTTTTATATGCATTTGTTCGAACACTTTCCTAAATGTTTCTTTTATTTCGATCATATTCATTATGCTATTGTATTTTTTTTCAAAATTTAAGAGTGATATGTACATAACCTTAAAATTACTTCGCGATGGATTTTAAACTCAGGTTTGCACACATGTACACGTGCGCGCTTTGAGGATCTCGAATTTTCGGTCATTAGGAATAATTGGTGCATTATTTCTTTGCCAAGATTCTTTCAGTAAACTTTGCAGAATTCTTTCGTGGGGTCTTTTTAGCGATGGATTTCATAGTTAGATTTGCACGTATGTCTCGAGAAAAGATCTTGCATAAAAACAATAGTTCTTTCTTATACTCCACGTATTTCTTTCTTGGGGTATTTTTTACGATGGATTTTAAAGTCAGGTTTCGAAGCGCGCACCTTGAAAATAGATATTGAAAAAATATTATCAAATTCATTGAAAAATACAGCGTATCATTTTTTATGTCGTGATTCTTCTAAAGCCTCACGGATTTCTTTGTGTGGGTCCTTTCTCACATCCACTGGATCTGCACTTAATAGGCATTTCTTTGAACTTCCCCGACAGCGTCTAAAACTTTAAGTGCAGCTTCGTCTAATACATGAGGGAGGATTTTGTAATAATGGCAGACTTGGAACCACCAGCACGCGAAGTGCAGTGTGATGGTAACGTGGTAGTGACGATATTTTGGATGAAGGATTAATTATGTCACGCAACGTGTTCCAGATTAAATTTTGATAATGTTTGATAATGATTCTGTCGGACGTACACCGTTATCCAACTTTGTTATTGGTTCATGTCACGCAACGTGTTCCAGATTAAATTTTGATAATGTTTGATAATGATTCTGTCGGACGTACACCGGTATCCAACTTTGTTATTGGTTCATGTCACGCAACGTGTTCCAGATTAAATTTTGATAATGTTTGATAATGATTCTGTCGGACGTACACCGGTATCCAACTTTGTTATTGGTTCATGTCACGCAACGTGTTCCAGATTAAATTTTGATAATGTTTGATAATGATTCTGTCGGACGTACACCGTTATCCAACTTTGTTATTGGTTCATAAGGTTTGTTCTTTCCGTACAATGTTTCGTAGTTTCACATCCATAAAATTCATATCTTATTCCAATTTCAGTTCTAAAACAAACGTTGTTTCATATGCTTTCAGTTTGAGTCCAAAGTCTGCGCCACCGCAAATTCACCACTTTCCATACATCGGTCCACTGGTCAAACACAAAGCATTCATTCACCATTCCATACATCGGTCCACTGGTCAAACAAAAAGCATTCAGTCGAGGTTGCAGGGTACAAATTTGAATAATCCTTTGAAAATACCTTTGCACCTCGCTTGAGCGCATTGTGTTTGACCATTGAACCAATGTATGGAAAGTGGTGAATTTGCGGTGTTGAATAGCGATAACAAGTTTTTATAACACGTTTTTCAATTGTTATCTTAGAATTGATGAAGTCTATCAATCCAAGAAAGGATCCTTGCGAGAACTTCTATGAGTACGCCTGTGATGGTTGGATCAAGAATAACCCAGTATCGAATGGTGGAATGTCGTGGGACCAATGGTCCCTTATTGAAGCTCAAGTTGAAGATTTCCTGAAGAAAGCCTTAGTTGACGATAGTTTAAGACAAATATATGAAAATGTAAGGCAATCTTCATCTACGTACGTTATTTATAGAGCAGTTTGGCATTCCATACATAACGCAAAGCCTTCATTTGTCAGGTTTACCACCGATTGTAAGTCAGCTATTCATAGATAATATTAGAAGCCCTTGGGATTGTTAACTTTAAATGATCGTTGTTTTGATATGAATGACAAATATACGCGCATGTTGTGTGCTTTCATCATTCACTACGTGCTACTCGGCAATATGGCCAAGTCTTCCAACAACAACTTCGTTATGACGCAAAATATCGAAAGTTTCATGACGGAAAACGCCTGACGTCGAACTGCAGTTTAAGGCTTGCCGGGCTAGCAAGAACGTAGTGCTAAATGGCTACTATTTCAGATCAACTGGCTGAGATTTAATGTTTTTGTCTCTTAGGTGTCAGCAGTTGCTAAAGCGTACGAATTCTACGAATCATGTGTCAATCTTCAAAAAAAAGCTGCTACCAAAGGAGGGCCAATAATACAGTTGATCAACAAGTACGTCCCCTTGGCCTGTCGTTGATACAAACTGGAGCAACACAAAATACAGTTTCGATCGTGTGATGGCAAGGATTACTAGGGAATTAAATATTAACCCCTTTTTGCAGCTTGTGGTTCAAAGTGATCTTAAGAACAGTAGTTTGAATATTATTACGGTGAGTGGAGAATCAGAAAGCTCTTGAACTTGAGCCCATTTCAGAATGCGTGTCATCACTCCTTTGTTTGGAGGCGATCGAGTTACCTGTGTTTTCACAGGATTTTCTCACGTTCTCAGCCAGTATTGATTACTCATTACTAACGTATGGCAAGCCATGACAGGAGGCATGACAAAAGAGTCTTTTCCCCCTGAGAAACTGATTCCTTCCTAATGTAAATCAGAGTAGACCAGAATCAATAGGCCATTTGCATTATGGCGTCATTTCACTACTACTACCAAAATGCTTTGTGGATTTTCTTTCTTATTCAAATTTGTAGTTCCTCATAGGAATAGTGAGACAATTGGTGCTAATTAACAGAACAAAAGACAGTGTGCAATGGAGTCTGGTAGTGGTAGTAAATGACGCCATAATGCAAATAGCCTATTGTTCCTGCCTCCTGTCATGGTTGCTATCAAGTGCTGGTGTAAAGCCTCTAGAGATCTTTCAGTTTACCTTTGGCGAAATGTTTGAATTTTCATTCTTTTGTATTCATGTGTGTTTGTTTTGCTTTAAAAAGTTGTTTTCTTTTACTCTCTTTTAACACCCCCTCCCATTCCATTTTTTATCTTCCCTTTCCTTTTCCTTCATCTTTTCATCCCTTCCCTAATTCCTCCTTCTATAAATATTCCAGATCCAACAAACGTTCGAGTTTGGACTTTTCCACAATCAGCTCATCAGAATTTCAGTGGCGCGTTACAGGTAATCATTCGTTGCTTTGCTCTTTATACACTAGTTTATGCTAACTTTCGATTTCTCTTTATTCATATCTTAGGCTAGGGCCGCGTATAAAGAAGTGATTTACAACATGTCCTTGCTACTTGGTGCTACAAACAGGACTCAAGCATGGAAAGACGCTGGGGATATTATGGGAGTGGAGCAATTATTAGCAAGGGTGAGTGTGTATGCCTTTATTTCTTATGTATTCTCTTTGGGGAATCAAGAAAGGCGTAGGGGTAGTTATCTTGCATCTCACCGCTAGTGTCTAGCTCGATTCCTGGATAGTCTCTTCCTTGAGGGTTTCCTCCGGGTTTGTTGGTTTTCCTTCTTTAGAAAAACCTAGCATGCTAAATTCAGATTCAGTGATTCAAGTTGCCCTGACAAAGACCAGCCCATAGCTTATATTGTTTCAGGGTTAGAGGACTCCTCAAGCCCACGTTGTAACAGCTGTACCTTTTAAAGCAAAAACAACCCAAATGAACTTTAAAAAAAACTACTCTCAATGACCTAAGAACAACACGCCCTTGGCAGCAAGGAAACGAAACATATTGCGCACATGTTGAGATCTCCACCCAACTTTTCAGCAATTAACGAAACATGTTGTGCGCAACTATCGAGAAGATCCCGATCCAACTTTTCGTGCAATGTTGCACAATAAATTTAGAGGTCGTTTTTGATTGTTGGCATTCGTTTTTAAATTTTAAGACTGGTAAAGGTTATGTGGATTTTGATGAGGAATTGCATTATGGAAAGTTCAAATTGAGTGACTTTATGAAACGTGCTGGGAAAAAACCGGTAAGTAGTCTTCTCCCTCTTCCTACTTCCCTCCTTCCCTCAGTTCCCTTCCTTCCATTTATCTTGCCTCCTTGCCTCCTTGCCTCCTTGCCTCCTTGCCTCCTTGCCTCCTTGCCTCCTTGCCTCCTTGCCTCCTTGCCTCCTTGCCTCCTTGCCTCCTTGCCTCCTTGCCTCCTTGCCTCCTTGCCTCCTTGCCTCATTCCTGTCTGGTCTATTTTTTTTCAATTCTTCCTATCTATCTCTCTATCTCTCTCCTTCTCCCCTTTTCAATACTGAATTTACCATATTCTATTACACTGCTTCCTTTCTATACAGCTCAATTGGTTGGTATTCTTAAATGAGGTGTTTCGTGGAATTAAACGCATTAAACCTGAGGACGAGATTATCGTTACTGATTTACCAGTTGTTCTTAAAGTCTTAAGAGAGCTAGAAAAATTACCGGAAAGGTATGTTTCCGCTCCGCTTTTTTTTAACTTACTTTTCGGTGTTTGGAAATCAGGCGGATGAAACCACTCTCAATTTCACGTGTTTGATATATTACGTAAAGCTAGATTGTACTTACCAATGGAAAATGGATTAATCATTTTTCTTTCTTTATCTGTTTGTTTCAGAACAATTTTGAATTACCTTGGATGGAAGATTCTGTTTAAGAATTTCTATTACGTTAGCAAAGAATTTGATGATATCCACAAATTGTTTCGAAAAAAGGCGTGGGGATTCGATTCATTTAATCTAGTTCAAGGATGTCGCAATAAAGTAAAAACACATTTTGGTATGGCGATATCGAGAGTTTATGTTGACAAGAAATTCCCTGGAAATAGTAAGCGATTGGTAAGTTTATATATTATACAGATAACTTGATTTCGTGTTTTATCCTACGCTTAGATATCCATCCATCCATCCATCCATCCATCCATCCATCCATCCATCCATCCATCTATCCATCCATCCATCATTCCATCCATCAATTCCATCAATTCCATCAATTCCATCAATTCCATCAATTCCATCAATTCCATCAATTCCATCAATTCCATCAATTCCATCAATTCCATCAATTCCATCCATCCATCCATCAATTCCATCCATCCATCCATTCCATCCATCCATCCATCCATCCATCCATCCATCCATCCATCCATCCATCCATTCCATCCATCCATCCATCCATCCATCCATCCATCCATCCATCCATTCCATCCATCCATCCATCCATCCATCCATCCATCCATCCATCCATCCATCCATCCATCCATCCATCCATCCGTTTTTCCTTGGTTGATATGGATTGATTGGTTATTTTTTTTATGGGTATTTTTTATTGGTTTTCTTCATTTATATCCCAGGCACAAGAAATAGCTTCATACATCAATAGAGTCTTCCAAGAGACACTGCAAAACAGCGAGTGGATGGATGAAAAATCGAAAAAACGCTGGCATTGAAAAGGTTGTTTTATAATAATAATGTTAATTTATTTTGCGCAGTACATATAATGATCAAGTGCGCATTACATTTTATTTACTACTAATCGGAAAATAAAAATATCTAAAAATACTATAATAGCTAATGCATAAATAAGACAATTATCAAAATGATAGAATATTTAAATAGTAAAATGTAAACTGATAGAAGTTAGAAATATTTAGCATTTATAAGCCAATTGTTAAAAAAGTATTCAGATGACTTTTCAATGCTAGACGTAATTTACTGTGTGGACACTTGAGCCATGAACACTTTAGAAACTAGATTCTTATCAAGGTTCCAACATTTTTTATGCGATTCCAGAGTTGATTCCTTTGTTTCTACAGAATGCTGTCAAAAAAACCTTGAGGTGTTCATGGTTTGAGTGTCCGCACTGAAGGTGCGGTAATGCAAGCAACAACATCATGCTCATTGTATTTGCGGAAACAAATTTCACGAAATATCCCGCGTGTTTACCATGCAGAATGAACGTTCATCAATCATCTGAATCACAAGTTTTCAATAAAGTTCTTACTGGCTGACAGCACATGGTGGTGGTGTTTGACCACTATTTAAAACAGATATAGAGTAGTTTGAAAGACTTTTATCAATTGATTGATAATTTTTTTCGCGCGATAAAGTTTCCTGTGTCATCTATGATTTACGCTGTACATCGCTTTTCTGATAACCTTTTCGATCTAACTCTCTCCTTACTGTTTACATGTTTCCAATATTTTCCCTTAAGGTTAAAGCTGTAAGAGGCCATTATGGTTATCCAGATTATGTCACGAATGACTTTGAACTTGGTGAAAAATTTAAGCAAGTAAGTTGGCCTAAAAGTACAAAATGCACGTCATCAGAGAATTGGGAGATAACATACGCCCATTTTTTTTAATTTGAATGTCGCCGAGGAATTTCAGAGTTTGCATTGTTGAACTTGTGCATTCTTTAAAGTGTATATCAAGGATAAAATTTTATTTTCAAAATCACTTATATGTGAATAGTGTAGTAGTATGGTTGCAGTATTCTTGTATGTCAAATTTTCTTTTAGGAGATATAAACTTGATATGTTTGAAATATCAATAGGCAAATAATTTATTATACAAAAATGCTGTTGTGGAAAGTACTGCTGTTTTTTCCATTTGCAAATCATACTTATTACTGAAATACATGACTTTGTACACTTTTAGGTTATTTTATTTAAGAATACTTGCCGTAAATTACTCTTCAAAACGCAACCCATTCTGGAGTTTACGTCATCTTATTTGCATACTGATATTTCAAATTCTTATTTCTCTGAAAAGAGAAGACTACATACAAAAATACTGCAACCATGCTACTACACTGTAGAACATAACATTTTATCCTTGATATACACTTTAAGCTTTACCGTTGGTATTTGTGAATATATAGGCACTGAAGTGAAGATAATCCTTCAGGAATTAATGAGTCTTTTTAAATTAAGAAACACAGCGGTTTTTTTTTACGAATTCAAAAAGAATATGCATCTGAAATAGTTGACGACTCTTCAAACTCCAGCGTACGCAGGCTTAACCTTATTTCTGAGGTCTGTTAATAAAAGCAGAAATTAGAATAACAAAACAATCAACTCCTGGATTCGAGGCTAAGCCCGCATACACTGGAGTTTGAAGAGTCTTCAATAATACAGAACGCCCCCTGCATGGATTTGTCTACTCCTCTCGTGATCAGTATTCATCGTTCTTTACTTTCAGATAACTATAAGAAAAGATTCGCTATTTGACTCAATGCTATCGATTGTGTCCAGTAAACGTTTGGGAGAGCTGTCGCTTATCAATGAACGTCCAGATCGGTCAAAGTAATTCAACTTTTCTGTATATAACTAGTATAAACCTATTTCAATAAACGTTATCGCCAAAATCAATAGGCAATACAGGCGGAAAGCGATAGGATAGGAGATAGGTCATTCCAAAATCCAAACTGGAATGACAATTGTTTCGGCTTCTTATTCTCGTCAACAACATGGATTTTCCTATTGAGACTGTTTCAATGTTCTGTTTATTCAACAAAACTATTTCCATGTCGGAATGACCTATCGCCTATTGCCTATGGCGATGACAGCGTTTATTGAAATAGGTGTATATACCTAATCCTGATGCACGGGTTCCAAATCCTTAGTCAGTGTAGAAGGATCAGGGTCGGGGCAGAGGGGGTTAGGGCTGTAGGGAGTTGTGTGACACCAGGATTATATCCTTTTTATTTCCTTTTTTTCGACATCAGTTTTGTGCCCTAACGCTCAGATTCGAAAGAGAGGGATAATAGCTGAGTGAAAAAAATGTGCACATGACCAAAGAAAAATTGTGACCAATGAGCCTATACAGGAAAATCAATAATATTACTCCTTATCTGATCAACAGATGGACTGTAGACCCGCTACTTGTGAATGCAAATTACTTACCATTGTACAACACTATGAGTAAGTAGTATACAGCTATTTCACGAAAAAAAAAGATTGGTAGAGGTTTTGTTGTTTGTTGGTTGTTGCATGCTGGATGCTGGATGCTGGATGCTGGATGCTGGATGCTGGATGCTGGATGCTGGATGCTGGATGCTGGATGCTGGATGCTGGATGCTGGATGCTGGATGCTGGATGCTGGATGCTGGATGCTGGATGTTGCATGATGTATGATGCGTGTTGCATGTTACATGATGCGTGTTGCATACCAAACCCAAACTGCACTATGTGAGATATGAATTCAATCAGCTAAGGGTCACAACGATATGGTATTTTCCTATTCATCTAACAGGCATAATTTCTTTTGTGCTGACATTATTTCAATATATAGATGATGCATTTCATGCTTAGTAAGCAATATACAACATGCAACATGCACCAAAACCTTCACTAATCTTTTTTTGAAATAGCTGTATGGAGACCATTTTATGTGTTGTATATGAAGCATCCTGCATACACATATACATCATAGAATGCCGTATCAGTAAAAAAATGTCTTTTAAGATTGGCAAACATGCAATGAGTTTTGTGGTGTGACATAGGGAATGCATTACATGGAACGTGGATGAGTAGTATGGTGTGACATAGGGAATGCATTACATGGAACATGGATGAGTAGCGTGGTGTGACATAGGGAGTACATGTAATGTAGGACCACACGCTGCATGGGTAGGGAGATTTCTAACATGTTTGTTCGATGTTACATCCAGATTTTCCTGCAGCATTTCTTCAGCCTCCATTTTACGACAAGAATTACATAAAGTATGTAATGTTTCAACCAGTTTTTCACTTGACTTCCTTTCGATCCTGCCCAGCCCTAGCTGAATTGCAAGTTTTCAATAGAAACCTTTCTGGCTAACAACACATGATGGTCAGTGCTTGGTCACCATTTGGAGCAGATAAATAAATTCAATTACTTTTATCAGCTAATAAAAACTATGCACCTCCAGGTGACGAACGCCATGTTAGATGGCAGCGACAATACAATCGTTTTACACGAGAAAGAATTCAATTCCCGAGAGCAGAGGGATTTATTGTTCTGCCATCCAACCACAGGCAGCCCAAGTTACATTATGGTCGCTGGCACGTAAGGGTGCAAAGCGTCTATCGAAACGCAGCAATTGTTTTATACAGTCTTTTTCTATAACACTTGCTAAATCTTACATTTTGCTGGCGCGGCAAAGTTTTGCGTTACTACTATGATATTCAAGGCACGTGCCCTTGAAGTCTTTGAATTTTTAGGTCACGGAAACACTTTAATTGACGTTCACCCAAACTTACTTTGATAATCACTGAAATGCGAGGCAAAAACTATCTTATTTATTTCTTGTCTCCTCATGATTAGGGCAATTAGCTTTGGCGGTGTTGGAGCCATCATTGGCCACGAACTGATACACGGCTTTGATGTCACAGGTAGGCTAGTGTCACCATTTTAGATTTCATTTTGACCTGATTTTTAGCGTATTATATCAGTTGTTGTATTGAGTAGAACTCTTTGATTCTTTCCTTAAAAAGGTGCAACTATTCTTTGTGCTTTGCCTACAAGAAAACATTAAAACAACGTCTGGGCTGATCTAAGTCAGGGCACAGCTAACTTACAGACCAAACCCTGAAACAACCTCTGGGCTGATATAAGTCAGGGCACAGCTAACTTACAGACCAAACCCTGAAACGACTTCTGGGCTGATCTAAGTCAGGGCACAGCTAACTTACAGACCAAACCCTGAAACAACCTCTGGGCTGATCTAAGTCAGGGCATGGCTAAGTCAAAGGTCAATCTGGGGATCTAAGGGAGGAAAACCGGAGAATCCGGAGAAAAACTCTCAAAAGTAGAGGCTCTGCTTTTTTGATATACGAGCTGATGAAGATTTTTTAAATAAGTGTCTTGCTATCTTTTAATACAGGGAAGAATTTTGACAAGGATGGTAATAATGTTAAATG
Organism: Actinia equina; assembly: GCA_011057435.1. Classification (NCBI taxonomy): domain Eukaryota; kingdom Metazoa; phylum Cnidaria; class Anthozoa; order Actiniaria; family Actiniidae; genus Actinia; species Actinia equina. The sequence continues at coordinate 414,225 of WHPX01001227.1, forward strand.
GTGGACAGATGAAACTCTCGCGCATTACAATAATCGAACCAAATGCTTGGTGGATCAGTATAACAACTTCCTATATAAAGGATTATACCCGGTAATAACTTAGTGACCTTTTCTTCGTTTGTACATGACGTCATGGCCGCCATCTTGGTTGAATCGAACAAAAGACGTATTTCCCTCCCTTCACAGTAAATTTGAGATGACCAATTTGGCCCCAGAGAGCCATTTTGGCTTTTTCAAAGTAGTGCTATTTCAGCCCAGGCTAGGGCCAAAATAGAACAAAATGCCATTTTGGCCCCACTTTAGCCATTTTGGTTATGGGTATTTTAGTACTGTTTTGGCCCCATCAACTAGGCCAAATCAGGGGGGAAATCTATCTTTGCTGTCCAAGTGTATATTTGATAGAATTACATCTAGTGTAATATTGGCCCCATGAAAGGCCAAAATGGCGTAAGGGGCCAATTTAGATTACAAGAGCTATTTTGGCCATCGGACATTAAGTGCTGTTTTGGCCCCATGGAAGGCCAAAATGGTATAAGGGGCCAATTTGGATTACGAGAGCTATTTTGGCCCTCGGACATTAAGTGCTGTTTTGGCCCCATGAAAGGCCAAAATGGCGTAAGGGGCCAATTTAGATTACGAGAGCTATTTTGGCCCTCGGACATTAAGTGCTGTTTTGGCCCCATGAAAGGCCAAAATGGTATAAGGGGCCAATTCAGATTACGAGAGCTATTTTGGCCCTCGGACATTAAGTGCTGTTTTGGCCCCATGAAAGGCCAAAATGGTATAAGGGGCCAATTCAGATTACGAGAGCTATTTTGGCCCTCGGACATTAAGTGCTGTTTTGGCCCCATGAAAGGCCAAAATGGTATAAGGGGCCAATTTAGATTACAAGAGCTATTTTAGCCCTCGGACATTAAGTGCAGTTTTGGCCCCATGGAAGGCCAAAATGGTGTAAGGGGAAGACAGATATACATTTGCTCCCTGACTTCATAAGTACTTTACAAGACTACACATCTAACCTTGAGGAATAGATGAATACATTTATACTACGTCTCCAGCATGTTTTTAACACTTCTCTAAACATCCTAAGTTTATATAGAAAGATTTACATTGATAGACGCCATGTTGGCATGACTAACCGAGCGGGACTGATGTAGAGTTTTGACCATATTTGGATACGGATTGCCATATTTGGATATCCTTGCTTGCTCTGATTGGCTGATTCAACAGTTCGAATTTAGGCGGACTTTTCATTCAGTTATTGTAATCGTTCTTTGTGGTAAAGCATGGATAGTTCTTGGATAATTGTGCTTCTAAATAGCCTGAAATCCCCTGAGAAAAATGGGGAACAACGAACTAATATGCGATACTTCGTTACCTGAGGGTAATCTTTTATAGATCAACGAATTTCCAAGAGATTTGGCTGAGGTAAGCGATCAAAATGTCCTCTGTTATAAACTGTTCTTTTACTCCGACGAAGGACTAGCGTCCGAAACGTCAGTAAGTTTTTTCATCTTTTCACGGTGTATAATTTACCTTTTCATCATTACTGATTTAAACATCGATAAACGACAATCTAGGCGGCTATAAAGTCAAAACCCTAGCATTTTCTTAAATCTACTATTCATGGAAAGTTGTATTGAGATATGAAATCTTTTTCTTTTATATAATGTAACTAATTTACCCTTCGAATTTGTAGGTCTAACCTCCTGAAAACCTAACCTAACTGATGATGAAATGCTGTATTTATAAATCATTATCACGAGATGTCAATATTGCCTTGTAGTTTATAGTAAATTTGGAGTAATTAAAGCTTATTTATAAATTTCTTATAGTAAAAACTACCTGTATTAGATCAACTAATTCAAATATCTAAATTTAGGTAGTTTATTTAGTAAGGGTAATTTTATTAATATGGTCAGATTTTCAATTCATCCAGTGTTTTCCACAATGCGCTGTATTCTCGTTTATATAAGCTAATCCATACACTTCTCCTTTTTGTTTTAAACTTAATCTTCAGTGTTAGCCCCATCCAAAAAATATATAAGTAAAGGATCTAGAATTGTTTTTGATTAAAGGTAAATCATCCCTGAGAGATCATGGGATTTGACCATGATTTTTCAATGTTTTTTCATGTTAGTTTTCTTTATTCAATGTTACTTAGTGACTTAAACTCCGGCACTTGCATGTCTAAATCTACATTTTTCATATTATTGATCCATGTTTTAGCCAAATAAATATTATTTCTGTCATTTCTATAGTAATGTTTTCCAAATTATCATTGTGGTTTCTTATTTTATCTTTCTTTTTATATTAATAACTTGACAATAAAAGCCAACTTGTTTTAGTAGTAGGATATCAGAATCCCTAAGGATTTTTGGGAAATTTCTCCTGCACAACTTAGGCTGAGAACTAGGAATTCCTAAGAATTCTAGTTCCAATCACCATGAAAATTCCTAGGAATAATTAGGCCCAAATTCCAAGGAATTTCCAGCAGCTTCATTATTAATATTAAATTTAGTATACAAAAAGTATAGGTGTGCCACAAAATCCAAGTAATGGAAGAAGTATACTAATAGTATATATATTCTTGTCATTGTAGTATACTTTTTGTATACTTTACTTAGTATACAAAAAGTATACACGAAAGGACGAAATTCATAATACAAATAGTATAGTTTTATTATACTTTTAGTATACTGCAATAGTATACAAAAAGTATACTGCATGCAGTATACTTTTTGTACTAATGAAGTATATTATTAGTATATATTATTTTGGTCAGGGAGGGCATGTTGTTCTCGACAATCACAACAAACAAGATTGCTGATGCCATAGTAATCCTATTGGCAACATACTACCTTTTCAATCTTGATTATGTGGTTGGAAAAAATATTTTCTGTTTTTTAGAAAAAACCTTAATGGGTGTCACAGATGACAAAAGCCCTGTGTCTGTTGACACCCTTATTGGAGTATTATCAAATTTAGATATGAATAAATAAGTATGTTAACTCCATGCAGCAATTACATTGTATTCTATATACTATTTCATTATGGAATGCATTATATTTCATGAGAAAAGCATGCAAGATAACTTTCATTCATTATGCATTGCATTGGCTAGAGAGTAATCTGAGTAAATGCTGCTGTTTATGTCTATTTGGAGTAGACTGTTGTTATGTCTAGTTTTCTTATTCATGTTACATTAGGTTTCATAAAGATTTATTTATTTCTATTAAAAAAGCTTGGTCCTGCTTTATTTATGTTTAAGTTTAATATTAAATATGCCATGCAAAGCCATTTTCATAAAAAATTACCGGTACCTACAATATAAGTGCCAAAACTGAAAATGTCCCTTATCTTAAAGAGCAAAAACAGCCCAAAATTCACAGCCAGAATGGTTACCGTTTTAGAAGTGCCAAAGGAGCCCTATTTATGGGGACATATTTAGAATCAAGATTTAGCCCTTACAGAGCCAAATAGCTACCATTTCTGAAGTGCTAAAACAACCCTATTAATAAGGGGCCATTTTAGGGTCAGCATTTAGCCTCACATAAGGGCTAAAACAGCCCCAAAATCAGAGCTAAAATGGCTCCAATTCCTGAAGTGCCAAAATGGCCCTTTTCACAAGGGGCCATTTTAGGGTCAGCATTCAGCCCCACATAAGGGCTTAAACAGCCCCAAAATCAGAGCTAAAATGGCTCCAATTCCTGAAGTGCCAAAATGGCCCTTTTCACAAGGGGCCATTTTAGGGTCAAAATTTAGCCCCATACAAGGGGCTAAAACAGCCCCAAAATCAGAGCTAAAATGGCTCCAATTCCTGAAGTGCCAAAATGGCCCTTTTCACAAGGGGCCATTTTAGGGTCAAAATTTAGCCCCATACAAGGGGCTAAAACAGCCCCAAAATCAGAGCTAAAAAAATGGCCCCTACCAGTGGTGCCAATATAGCCCTACTGTAAAGGGGCCACTATAGGGTCAAAATTTTGGCCCCATTTTTGGGGCCAATACCGCCCTATCTGATTTACTGTGTTGGGCCGAATGATTGAAAACCCGCAATAGACCCTTGCAGCAACTCGGAATGCAGCTCAATATACCTCTTCGGCTCTGACCTAAGGTTTTACCAATTCAGACCACGTGTCATTCCCTAGAGTATCATTTCTTTGTTTAAGGTTTGCGCTCGCTTGCACATGATAAGACACATGAATATGGATACAGCAGCTCAAACAAAGAATCTTATTCTCAAGGGAATGACACCCCAAGCCGACGAGGTCTATTTGGAGGACAAAACAAAAGAATTTCAATCTCATTAGAAATGGAAACTTATCATTATGTCCTCCAAATTGAGCTGCATTCCAACGTGCTGCAAGGGGTCTATGATAGTATAGATTTTTATTTTATATTGTTACTAATTCATGTAAATTTTTGCACGGTTAAAGGTTGATGGTGAGGGTACGTTAGCTGAGAATATTGCAGACAATGTTGGAATGAGAGAAGCTTACAAGGTAAGATTTTTACCTCCTGCATACATCTTTCATCCTTCCAGAGTGGAAGTGCATTTTTCGTAGGAAGCATGCGATACTGACTTACGCATGTACACGGAACGACGACATTCCATAACATTAAGGACATTGAAACGCGGGCTTCATATAAGAATGGTTATCGTATGAGTGGGAAACGTACAGTACGTACACTTTACGACATGTCATAATATAAAATGGCTTCACATAATATTGTTCCTTTGTCGTTCTTCTTCTTTATCTTCTTCTCATTAAAAAGGCATATCAGAGTTGGATAAAAGTAAATGGAGATGAACCACGACTACCTGGGACATTGTTTAACAACGAACAAGTGTTCTTCCTTAGCTTTGCAAGAGTAAGTACTAAGATAGTCTGACTCTATGCATTCCAACCAGACTATGAGAAAAATACTGTGCATACCGACAGATGAAGTACGGAGTATAGCATTGAAAAAGCGTGTTGCGTTTATTATGGCCACAATGTAACACAATTTCAGATCACGTGTCACTCTCTTAAGATTAAAACTTGTATGCGTTGTAAGCACTCAATTTGGACAGCAAAACAAAAGAATTTCTGTCTCATGAGAACTGGAAACCCATTGTAATGTCGTTCAAATTTAGTTGCATTCCGTTGTGCTGCGAGGAATACCTTCATCTTCATGTGTTTTATCATTACTGTTTTTCATTAGAAACATCGACGCAGCTCAAACTGTTTTTTTTTTTAGCTAGCTATCTCTTCTGCAGACAAAGCATTTTCTTGAATAGACCTAAATTTTTACCTTGGGCGTAATCAGATTTTTAAGCCATTTCAGACCATGTATCATCTCCTATACAGTATCATTTCTTTGTTTATCGGTTGCACAAGAGGAAATGGTCAATTTTACACCATGAAAAGATGACTAGAAAAACTTACTGACGTTAAGAAGTTAGGTAGTTTTATGTTTTCACGGTGTAACATTTACCCTTTTATCATTACCTTGTCTACAGATTTGTATTCAAGTTTTTGTTTTTATTTTCTCTATTTTCAGATGTGGTGCAAGAACGTGGTACCTTTTTTTCAACAATACGAGACTTTTAGTGTTCATTCTCCTTCTCCCTTTAGGTAAGAAAGAAAACATATAGAAAGTATTCAAAATAGCCGTACGACCACATATCGTTCCCGTTCTTTCCAATTCTTTCCACCTGCTTTCTTCATTGGCGAATTTCCTGAGAATTTGGCTTTTTGATAACATTTCACTCAATTTCCATTTCATTTTTCAGAGTCAACGGTGCACTCCAAAACTTCCCAGAATTTTCTAAAGTTTTTAAATGTCCATTGGGCTCCTTCATGAATCCCGAAAAGAAATGCGCAACGTGGTAGCCATGGTGACAAGTCACATGCAATTAAAAAAAAATGATGCTACGTACTTCTATGTAATTATCCAATACAAATATACATTCGTAAAGAAAATCCTTGTCAGAGCTTGCCGAGTGTCCTTTAGTCCATCGAAGGTTTGGAGATACTTTATGTGATAAAGGTTTCCTTGGACCCTAGATATAAGTAATGACATGTCAACAATACGCCATGTTGACTCAAGGGTACGTGTACGTGGCGGAGTGGTAGTGCACTCGCCTCTCACCTCTGAGATGACGGGTCCGAATCCTGGATTCATCTCGTATCTTCGCATTGGTATAGGAAATCGCACGATTTCGAGAACGAATTTGAAATGTATAGGTACGAAGGATGTTTTGAAAGTTTTCAAATTGGACGAGCCTTTAGACGAGGAGATTGTGCGATTTTTTGTTTAAAATACACTCAACGAAATCGAGCAACTTGATTGGGCTTCTACAGAGTACAATTTGGGAACTAATTGTACTCTTCCTATCCAATCAAAATCAAGTAATTTTGTTGAGTGTATAATAAATTGTAATGAATCAATGAAATCTAAAATACTGAGTTTCAGTCCCCTTCTCTTAGAAAATTGACCACAAATTAAGAAGAAATTATGGGAAATCTTAACTGATGCTTTTTAACCGGTGGATAAGCGTTTCTCACTGCATGGATTAGTAGTAATTAAGTAGTAAAGTATCTCGTAGTGCCGCAGTAAAGTATATGTATATCCCTGGCAAATATATTTATTTGTATTAGAGATGTTTTTAGAACGGCCAATAGAATTGTTGTGCAAGCAATAAATATATCTAAATCACATAAGAGAAAGTAAAAGGAAGTTAATGTTATCGTAAATAATGAAAAAAAAGTAATTGAGCGACTCTCGACATTAGACCTTTCTGAGCGAACATAGTGATACTGGACTTTATCATATGACCCGCATACTTCTGCCCGGGCGCGCGTTCTTGCAGAAAAACCTCGGGAAAATGGCGTGAGCAGGGTACGGCCCCACTCGAATCCTGCGACCATATTGACATAATTCGCAACTTTTAAAATATCTTTATTATTTAGGGTCATATGATAAAATGCTTATTGACTGAGTTAGGTCGTGCCGTACGGGAAAACATTTGGCTCTCGGTCATTTGTAGGGACCTCGCTGCGCTTGGTCCGTACTGCATCACCTCGAGCCAAATAATAAGTACATAGTCTTGGGTAAAAACATATTTTGTTTATAAGTTATATGGGCGTTCAGGAAGGCTACATCAGGGCATAGTGCATAGAAGGCAGTTGATCATATCTTATATGGGTGTCCAGCGGGATAGCAAACATGATGCATTCTGGTCTAGCTTGGGTACCGACAAAGCTGATCTTTTGATCATCATATTGATTAGATGTTGTTCGTATCGAATCTAGACCACAATACATCAAAGCCTATGGCTTTGGCATTTAATCTTACTTATCTAAAGGAATCTTGAACTTGCCGTAAGTATTAAGAGGAAATGTTTTTCAATGACAAGCAATAATGGCAAAACAAGCCAAAAACTAGACTTTCGTATGAAATTTGATCCCAATTTTCGTTTTGGGTTTGTAATCTAACATGGCTACCGTCACTCGATGGTGCAATAATTCTTTATAATCTTTACCACATACGTCAATTTTATTTGAAAAATGAATTTTGGTTTATTTTCGTGTTGTTATGGATACTAACCCCCGTTTCTTGCTGTGAGAACAAGCTCCAAACTCACTACGACCACAAAACCATTAGCAAACCACAAGAAATAGTTTCGCATTTTTTCATAGTTTCGCAACAATATAATATTCTTTTGTTTTTCTGTCTATTGTACTATCTGTACTTCATTATATTTGTATGAATATCAACTGAGACGATTTTTAGACAAAGTTTCGATCATAGAAGACTCCTCAGAAAATTGTATGAATTCGAATGGGAGGCCGAACGAATAACGCTAAGGTAAGTTTCGAACGGGTACAATCTCAACCAACCATTAATGTAAGAAAAGAAAAAAGATAAAGAATTTCAACATGCTTTTCTTTTTTTTTCTTCTCTAAAACATTTATAATTCTAAGCCTGAATAAGCGAAAGAAACGTCACGGAATCGATTTAGGAAGGCACAATGAGCTACAAGAGATTTCTTAATTCTGATAAAATTGTTTACACATTAAAATGTGGAATGAATTTGTTCTTTCCTTCCATCCATCCTTCAATCCTTCCTTCCTTTTTTTTTTTTTTTTCCCTTCTTTCCTTCATTTCTTCATTCTTTCATTCCTTCTTTCTTCCTTTCTTCCTTTTACTCTTCCTTCCTTGCTTTCTTCCTTCCTTCCTTGCTTTCTTCCTTCCTTCCTTCCTTCCTTCCTTCCTTTCTCCCCTCCTTCCTTCCTTCGTTCATTCGTTGTTTTCTTCTTTGCTTCTTAATTTCCAACTGACTTCTTCTTTCCTTCCTTCCTTCCTTCCTTCCTTCCTTCCTTCCTTCCTTCCTTCCTCCCTTCCTCCCTCGCTTCCTTCGTCCGTCTATTCCATGTAAACCTATTTTATTGCTATGTAGATAAGTTCTTCATTCAATCCTCGCTAGATCTTTCCAGTGTTATATGCAATCTTCATAGCATCATTGATGACAGCGCTAGCCACTGTTCATGGAGATGCCTCAACAGTACTGCTCCCAACACCGACAGTCTCTATCAGTCTCAGCTTAAATGTCTCTATTGGGAACAGCAGTAATATAACTGACCAAGGTAATTCATTTAATTATATTGTTTGCTTTAATGTTGTCGTAGTTCATTAATGTCAGCTAACAATACAAGGCAAAGACTGCCCGTCATGTGCTATCAACCAGAGAGTATTCTATTGCTTGGTATCAATCAGCTGAATGAATTTCATGAATCTCATCACCAGCCTACAATAAGAGGCAAACACTGTCCGTCATGTGCTATCAACCAGAGAGTATCCTATTGCTTGGTATCAATCAGCTAAATGAATCTCAGTAGTCTCATTACCAGCCTAAAATGACAGAAAAACACTGTCCATGCTCAATTATTGAAGTACATTTCTACTTAACGTTTGCCTAAATCAGGGTAAAGATCCTGAAAAGAATATCGAAAATGTTGTCTGTTTTTGTGAACCTTTTGTCCAACAGGAAACCTAAGCTCAACCATCCACCCCAATGCCACGTATGTGCTTCCAACTATCGCTCCATCCATTATCAGTCAAGTCTCCAATGAGACAGCTACCGCTGACAGTAAGTAATTCCCTCCTTCCTTCTTTCTTTCTTTCTTTCTTTCTTTCTTTCTTTCTTTCTTTCTTTCTTTCTTTCTTTCCTTCTTTCTTTCATTCATTCATTCATTCTTTCTTTTTTTCTTTTTTTCTTTTTTTCTTTTTTTTCTTTTTTTCTTTTTTTCTTTTTTTCTTTTTTTCTTTTTTTCTTTTTTTCTTTTATTCTTTCTTCTTCTTTATTTTCGATTTCTTTATTTAATTCTCAGACGTGTTCTTTCTGGAGTTCAAGCTGGTATCAAAAGAATGGAGCTCAGAGCTGAACACAAAAAGTTCGACTTTCATTAAGCTAGCAAACGAAATCACAACAAAGGTAACAACTACATGGTGTCTAATTGTCTTTGTAAAGAAATGGCAATAAAAATCGAACTTTTTCTTTTAGATAGGGGAAGTCTACAGCAGCAGGAACGATACGTCTTATAATGGCAGTCTTGTGTTGGGATATCGGTAATTATTTTTACAAATCTCAGTATCTTTCTATCTTTCCACTTAATATCCACATCCATCCATCTATCCTCTTCCTTCTTCTAATAGCTATAACCTTTTTGTTCATTATTATATTTCCTTTTAATTGTGAATTGTCTCACCCATTTACAGTACGATTTTTCACTTAATCCTTTAAAACACCAACGAAACCTATCGATAAATTTCCAACTACTTTACCCACTAACGTACTTTTCCTAGTAACTCTTCTAGTGAGGGTGTCTACGTGTCAGTCAAGATCCAATACAAGAAAGGAGACAGGGTGAACGTATCATTAGTGGACCCACTACTTGAATACTTCAGAAATGGAGGATCTGATGGATTGTTGACAGATACTGTCTTTATTAAACTCAGCAAATATGGTAGGTATGACGATTGCAATGCTTTCCAACCACACGCGTGGACTCGTACGATTTGCACTCACTAGGAAAAGCCGTTCGATTTGAGCCCACGACGAACACACGAATTTTTGTAGGGATTTTTGTTCGAGTTGATGGATTTTTTGAAGGCGCTAATAACTAGGACCGATATATGACAAATCAATGCATTTCTTTGTCTTTTTGTCAATAATATCCATGTACTATTGTAGAAGAATTAACTTGCCGGCATTTGTACAATCAGAGAGTCTGTAAAGAGTTATTATTTTGTGAGTTTTAATTTTCCCCTGATCATTTGGGGTGGCGAAATGTTTGCTTCAAAACCGTAGTGCGTAGGCATTAAATGCTGATTATCTCAAAAACAAGCTCGGAACACTCTTTTTTTCTTTTCGTATTTGGAATCAGCATTACATCTTACTCAAGGAAATCGTAGTTTAAAAAGGTAATTTTTTATATATGTTTCCCAAAAGAAGCCATTCACCTTATTAAGTTTTAACAAACTTTTAACCTCAAATAAAATCGTCGTTCACGTGGCAATCTATGCATATTTGGTAATCTTACCTTCATTAGAAGTCTGTAAGTGAAGATATAATCTCTCTTTGGGTAATGTTCCGCCATTTGAAGCTTTAACATGTCCAAATGAATCAAAACCTGCAGATATTATAGCGACGAAACAGTTCACGAAACTTGAAGCGTCTTTTTGGATTTAGCTTAGAGACCTGGCTTTTGACAAAGGAAGCCCAAAACTTTCAAAATCACAGCTGGGATTCCGCGAACGAAACTATCGATAATTTGGTTAACCTCAATCAAAAATGTTTACTTGACATAACTTGTTTGACATTGTCAGATAACTACATTAAGTCTTAAAGTACGTGCCTATAAATGGAATCAACGAAACGCCTTGATTGACTCGCGTCCACCAAACTCCTATTTCACCATATTCAGAGATTGCTTGATAGATGAATATATGATAATCACATTGAGTAGATTATTGGGACTATTCCGCAAAATCCGGCTTTTCTTCCAAATATATAAGGTAAGCTTACCAATTATGGATGCAGAAATGATGGCCACATAAAACGACAACTTTATATGGCAGAAAGGCTGATGTGCCCTGGTTGGCTATATTCTATGGCGAATTGTTGTCCACTCATGCGCAGTGTCCGTCATCACAGTTTCTATTCCCTTCACAGCTGATTGCCTCATTTCCTATGTGGATACGAGGCTGTGCTACTGCTACACCAGGACATACAAGAAACAGATCAAATGTGCCGAACCTGACGTCATTGGAGGGGAAGTGTGCCCTCAGAAGTGCTACAATGGACACCAGATAACGGGCACTACACCATGCACGTGGGATGATCTTGATGCCTTTAGATGCTCAGCCGTGTCATGTCAGTCCGCCATTATTACAGTTGTATTTACTGTTTTGTTGTGTTTCCTAAATATTGGAGGATTTCGTAATGAATGCATGTGACATCATAGCCGCCATGTTGGTTGACATGCACGAAGTATTTGGTCTTGGTTCATTTTATTATATCAACCAAGCTTCTCGGCTTCCTCTTTGTAGTGCATTGTTTCGTTTACATCTTGAAGCATACTCTATGCCTTCTGACTTACTCATGACTTCCGTTTGTGTCATTTATTTCGTTATAGGACGCTTGACTGAGAATCAGCTTCCACAGAACATTTAAAGGCATACAAAGTATTTAGTATTGTGTTTGTTGCATAACCAATGAAAAAGAATGGCAGAAAATACAGTTTAGGATGAAAGCAAAAAAAAAAAAAAGTAAACAAAGATTTTTTCACGTAAATAATCTAAGCTTCATACTTCAAGCATGACTTTTTGAGCCACCTTTTATTGTGAATACCAGGATCCCTATGTTACTAGGTAATAACCACACAGAATGACAAGCAAGTTAATTTGATCAGCACCTTCCAATGCATTTCAATATGAAGTGGTCTTTCCAGTTAGGCATCCTGCTGGCCATAAAACAAAAGCCTCACACTACTCACACTCTTAATCCCTCAGAAATATTCTAAACATGCATATCCGTCTGAATGTGCCCAAACGCAATGAAAACCGGGCTTGTTAGTCTGTTCACTGTGAGTGATCTGTCTGTCTGTCTGTCCGAACGTCCGTTTCTGTACTTTCGTGTGTCTATTTGCATTTTGGACTTCAAAATTATATAAAATCTCATTTCATTTTGCATGTTAAGAAGTTTGTACATTAATCTTACGGCAAAATAAATACTGTATAAAAATTGAACCGTACATTTCCTGTTATGGGTTACCTGTGCTAGATCGCGCCAGTCTTCTTTGAGAGTTTTTCAGGCCTGGTTCATATTTTGTTGACTTGTCTCGAGTTTCCGGCTCCACTTTGAAACAACTGCTTTTTCTTTAAAATTTATGCTGTTAAATCCTTCCCCGTTTCCGCTATTTGCTACAAAACAAATTAATCTCCTACGTCTCCAGGTGTAAGACCACATTTTTTCGATATAATAATAATAATTTTTTGAATTTGGGAAATCTTAATTTGGGATCAAGACGTGACGTCGTGAGGAAGAGAACGTTGTCAGGTATATCCGTTACATTAGAAAAGAAGTCTTCAAAACGCTGGAATATTCATCTAAATATCCGTAAGTTATAATAATTAATTGTATCAGGCTGTTTTTGAATTAATCTTATTTTAAAAGTATCAAAGACATTCTAAACGTTCGAATGACATTTAACAGAATTTTTTAACCCAAACTTTTCGTATTATTTTACATTTGGAAACGTCTTTGTGACATGTCAAATATGGTTTTTTTATCATAGCTTTTAGACGAAAGTAAGATCATATGGAGGACGTTTGATGGCATATATGTGTACAAATGTTTTCATCGCGTTCTAGGAGTGCAAGTGTTAAGGATAAGATTATTGAGCAGATAGGAGAACAGATCAAAGCTGTAAGTAAAACTAGTGACATGGCAATAGGCCACACGTATACACCTGACGAAAACAAAGCATGACCGCTGCACAGACACAGGGTAACTCCAATGTCACATCACTGCCTTGAAGCAGGGTCGTAAGTGTATGGGTCTTGTAGGGTGGGTGCACAGAGAATTCTAGGGGTGTTAATCTGCTATATAGGGTATTTACGGCAGCCACATTGTAAAGCAAAATAATAGAAATAAAAAGAAAAGAAAAGAAAAGCTAATATGGAACATATTCACAGCTGAAAATTTCATGGGTGGTCTAATAAATAAATAAAAAATATAATGTAAATACTACTGTAAGTGATAATAATAATAATACTTTATTAAGAGCATTCTGCAAAGTCTCAATGCTCTTGCAAGAATGAATAAACTGAAATGAAGAAACAAAACATAAAGTGGACAGTGCTTTGAGAGTCCCAACTGGCAAGGAGACAAACTAGTTGGCTATTTACAAGCATGGTCAGGAAACTGAATCTGAACTAATCAGAAACCAGGTCAAATACAGTCTCAGCTAGTGGCCACAGCAGGACTCAAACTCATAATCACTGGGTTGCGAGACTGATGCTATAACCACTCAACCATGCTGCCCCATAAGGGAGGACATTTATTGTTAAGTTTTATGAACCTTTTTTTTATTTTTGACTTCAGCTTCAAATCGGCAAGCAAAATGCAGATGCTGAAGGAGACACAAACTACAGAGTTACAAGTAGAAATATCCACCTGCAAAGCCTACTGGACTTACTGGATCATGTCTTATTACATGGGTATGAATCTCAGGGGATACAGGGGTTATATTAATGGCTGGTCAGTAGGCCACTTGCAGGGACTAGCAACCTTTAGATCCAACAACAAGTACAAGATTGAGTACAGTTTTGAAATTGGTCCTGTGCATGTTGATAACACTGAATTGTATTTGATTACCAATTTTTTACGGTCTAAAGTTTCAATCTACATGTACGTACATGATCATGAGTACAAAAAGACAGTGACTCTCATTAAAAGTTAAAAACTTGTACTTGTACTCTCTCTCGTACTTATGGTTGGTCCTAAAGGTCTCTAATGATCACATGATTGTTACTGGATTGCAAAAGAAATAGGATTTCCTTTGTTTAAATAACTTTTGCTGGATTTCTAATGTCATATCTAAAACCTTTTAAAAAAATTATTTCCCTTCTAAGACATCTTTCCATATCAAGATATGCAAGCATTTTAAAGTTTGTTTGCCATCCAGCAGAGCCTTTCCCAAGAGACCTTTGGCTGAATTGGTTCACTGTTAAATCCCATTATTATTAGGCCAATCAAAAATAAGTGTGTTTCCTGTTGCACGACTGAGCCTAATTTTCTTGCCGATTTTTGCCGACCCTAATATTTTTTCATTCCCAAATGCATCACAGGGTTCCTAGTAAGCTCATTTCCACTGTTGTATCAGTTTTTAAAAAATCCGACCTACCAACCCCAATTATTTTTCTCGTACAACAGGAAACACACTTATTTGTTTGTTTGGCCTTATTATTTTTATTTGTTTATCTTATGTCTTGAATCTGCCATTATCATAAACTTGAGTTTGTGCCCCATGGTTTTGATTTACTAACAACTCAATGTATTCATATCTTCCCTAAGTCCTTACTTCTTTTTATGCAACATTTCCAGACTAGTAAATGTTGAGAATGGGTACTGGCCATTTGTTGTAAAGATCACACACTCTGAGACTGTCAAACTGATATCAAGACACCCACAAGTATCAAATGACCTCGATAAAGGTATGTAACATGAAAAGAAGTGTTTATTGATTAAAAAGTAAAACAGCTTTAATAGTCTCTTCATATACAATACATAAGGATAAATAAATACATATATAATATGGTGTTCAAGAGAGTTTTGTTCAGTATAAAATTGAAAAAAAAATCTAATTAGTGTATCTTTCTATGAGAGTTTTTCTCTTGGTTGTTCTGGGTTTCCTCCCTCCATAAAAAGTGAGTTGAGTGTTGTTTGACGTAAATAGTGAATGTAGTTGGTAGTGCCTGCAGAGGGAACCTCATGAAAGAGCCACAAGTAATGGTTGTAAAATATCAAAATCAATATTAAGAAAATATGAAATATAAAGTTGGCTATGTACTCACAGATAGTGTCAGCAACAGTGCTCTGTTCAATAATACAGCATAGTTTTTGACCAATCAGAGCATGCATGTACATACTCAGACTGTAAGCTATAATAGCAAAATATAGGACAGGTTGGTCAGCAAGTAGGAACTCCATTGTGCAATTCCAGAAAATTTTAATCCTTCCTCATGGGTTAGGGTCAATATTATGCATACTAATTGTGGTTAATGTGGATGTTTTCTGGAGCTAAACATTATACTCTCCTCATACCTTTACCATCCTTTGAGAATTCCCAATCCATGGAGGAGGCATAGTTGTTTTCTAGAAAAAGTCAAAATGAATATATCTTCCCTCCCCCTTAGGAATTTCAATATTTGGTCACTAGTAGCAGTGGCATAGCAAGGGAGGCAATTGGACACCAAAATTTAATTAAATCATGCAGGATTCTTGTGGATTTGGAAGGGAGAGGGTAATGCCATGCTCCCCACCCCTCCCTACCCCCTATAGTTGAGACCTGGCTATGCCCCTCTACATATAGTATAAGTTCCTCTGTTTATTTTGTCACATTTTAACTTATACCATTTGAATATATTAAATTGATGTTGATTAAATCAGGTAGAGTCTGGGTGTTTGTTGCTGTCTGTGAAGGACTGTTGGAAAGTTATATCCGCTTATTTATGGAAGGGCAAAAAGATGCCAAGAAACTGTACACCAAGTAAGGATCACAATGAACTGTTTTTAGATTTAAATTTAGACCAACGAGCAACAGCAGTAACAAAGTCAAAAAAAAAAAGAAAAAGAAAGAAGGAATTTTACAATAACTTACCAATTTCTCTCGCGCTGATTGGCTATTTTTTATCATCAATAAGAGGACAGACAGATAAAAGTCGATGAAGTCCATGAGCGTGCTCTCTTTCCGTTAGTTGTTAGTTCTGCTAAAAATGAGAAGTTTTTATCGTTTTTGTTATTGTAAAAAAACAAATTGACATTTTTTTATTGACAGATTTTTATGTCAGTCCTCTTATTGACAATAAATTTTGTCATCACATTGTCAAAGTAGTAAGCCGATCCACACTACTTTTGACAATGTGATGATATCATCAATAAGAGGATATGTATGCACATAAACATCTGATGTCAATTTGTTAAAGAAAGAAAGGACAAAAAAGAAAAAGAAAGGAAGAAAAAAGAAAGAAAGAAAGAATGAATGAATGAAAGAAAGAAAAAGAAGGAAAGGAAAGGAAAGGAAAAGAAAAAGATTTGTGGTGAAATTTTGTGCGATGAGTAGTTTCGATTGGAATTAGGAATGAAAAATATTTGTACTGAATGAGAAATAATTTAAATGTGTTTTACTATTAATAATTATTTGTTTTGTAATTATTCCTCAGAAATGCATTTGTTAGAGACAAAGAGGTAAGATGCTTGTGATTATGCTCATGTACACGGGGGGGAATTTGGTTTTCTGCCCCTGCAAAAACACATCAGAAATTCCAAGCCATTCTGTGAATTTGATCAGCTCGGAGACTGTTTTAGGGTTCAATCTGTGTGTTAGCCATGCCCTAACTTAGATCAGTTCACAGGAAGTTTCAGGATTCAATCTGTGAGCTAGCCATGCCCTGAATGTCAAGAGGATGTTACAGGGTTCAATCTGTGAGTTAGCCATGCCCTGAAATAGGTCAGCCCAGAGATTGCTTCAGGGTCCAATCTGTGAGTTAGCCATGCTCTGACTTAGATCAGCCCAGAGGTTGTTTCAGATTCAGTCTGGGAGTTAGCAATGCACTGAATTAGGTCAGCCCAGAGGTTGCTTCAGGGTTCAATCTGTGAGCTAGCCATGCCCTGAATTAGGTCAGCCCAGCTTCAGGGTTAACAAAAAGCTTTCGGAGTTCACCCATCCTTCCATTAATTTTATTCCCTACACGTAGAGACTAGTGATTCTTCTGACATTGGTGTCTGGGCTTGACTATGTCCCTATTGTACTAGATATGGTAAGTAAAAAAACATTTTTTCTTATCTTTGTTTGCTTGTTTTTTGTTTGTATTGCTTGTATTTTTTACCTGTTTATCTGTTTGTTTATTTGTCTATCTGTCTATCTGTCTGGGTAGATGTAAGGGGTGGGGGTCGTCTGAACTTCCTGTAGTGTAAAGTGAACCACCAAAAAGTGCTTAATGTACAAACCCCTCATAAGAAGCTAGAAGCTGTTGGAAGCTGCTTTTTACATGTGTATGCATGCTGTTTGCTTGTTTTTTTTTATCTAATGTATGTCTGTTTGTTTGCCTTTTTGCTCATTTTCTTTTTTCTTTCATTTTTTTCTTTCCTTTTCTTTCTTTTGTGTTGTTTATTGTTCTGTTTAAAATCTTTCCTACTGTACTTCACTTGAACGGCCACGCAACAATGCTTTCGAGTTGATTAAAAAATAGATCACAGTCGACTTAAAATCACCTTTGTTTCGAACTCATTCAAGCGAACTTGGCAAAGCCTAAGTATCTATTTGCTCAAGCTATTGCATGTAAATCTACTTCTTTAACAACCCACCATTTGATTCGTAGAGTTATCCATATCTTGGTTATGGAGGCCTACCAGCGCCACTAACCAAAGGTAAGAATAAGATAAAAATCAAAAGTATAAGATATTGTCTTATAAGACTAGAAACGTCAACTAGTAGAACGCATTATAATCTCATACAAATGGCTCCATACTGTTAGAAAATGTAAGTAGATTTTTTCACCCGCTGCTGTGCAGTAAACATTTATAATTCTAATATTTTGCCGCTACTTGGTTAACTTTCTTGAGAATTATTATAGCCTTATCCTCTTATAGCGGATGATGGATTTGCATATCATTTTTTATCAAGCGTGTCGTTACAATTTTATTTTAAAGAAATATCTAATAGCAAGCTGTAACGTGATACAGTTCAGTTTTCACTTACCAGTAAAAAGTTAATTTATATTTTAGTCATCGTGAGTTTTTTCCCAAAAATTATGCACAGGTTGAGTCCGCTTCTGGCACGAAAAAATCTCCCAATGAATACTTGTACAAATTCCGTGTATTTTGGCAGAATTCAATTAAGTTTCAGTTTGCTGAGACATCGGTAGATAGACATCCTTTGACAACCTTAGAATGAATGAATAGATAGATGAAACATTACAAGGCTTTGTGATAGGAACGAAATTGCGTATCTAAGATACAAATTTTACGACAAAAAATGTACGTTACCACTCAAAAAATATCATGTTATTATTCCATTTTGCATTTTATTCATTAGTTATTCTTCGTTTTCCGTTGTGTCTTTTAAGCGAGTAGCAGTAGCCCTCTTACTGTCGTTAAGAACGGTTCAAAACAAGGCCATTCAAGAGAAAGCAGCGTCAGTGCTTCGAGTAGCGTTTCTAGTTCGTCAACTCTACATGCACCAACAAGCCCGACTTGTTTACATTCAAATTATACAGAAACCTTTGAGCTGCATGACCAAAACGAAACGTTAAACAATTTCAAGGAATTTCAAGCAAATGGGTTGCAAAATTTTAAAGTAGACCTTGAACTAAGCAAGGTAGAATTTAATCAAGCTAACGATTTGTATCACGACAAAGAACAAGAGAAAGATATGGCGTCGAAACATTTTGATACGATTACAAAACCGTTTTTGAGAGCTGTCAGAAAACCTGTTCAAACCAACCAGTCAGGAAATGCTAAACCTGTTGGGACCGATAAGTCAACTGGCACTAAACCTGCTGATAGCGAACAGTCGACTAAAACTAAACCTGTTGTCAGCGACCAGTCTGAAACCAAAGTTTTAGGTCTCATGGACCCTCATATATCCTCAATGGACGAGGATCTCTCGAGCGATTTCCGAACTCGTTTAGGAAGTAACTTGTCGGAAATTTCAATGGAAGATATGGATCTCGTGGTTCAGCATGAACATATAAAAACTCGGCGAGTAATGAGGAAAAATCCAAGACTTCAACGAACTGAGAAAAATGAGCAGGAAGCACGCAAGTATCCTTCTCCTGAAGATCACAAAGACGAACATGACGAACAAGATGAAGATGATGAAGGTAAGGCGTGTATGGGAACTCATAACAGGCTTTGCACCGTCATGTGATGGCAGCCATGACAGGAGGCATAATGATAGAGTCTTTCTTCTCAGAGAAACTGAATGCTTTCTCTTGTAAATCTGCATAGGCCAGATTCAATTGTTCCTGCCTCCTGTCATGGCTGTCATCACGTGATGGTGCAAAGCCTCTGTGGAAAATAGATTTCGTATACAGATATTTCAAGAAAAGTTGGTGAAGATCATGCTCGTCTGCATGTTACGTGCTGCATACCAAGCTTAATAAGTCAAAACTCTTGATTACGAGCACATTTTCATTTTGATTAACTCGACATTTTCTTCAGGTTTAGACGTCCCTAAGCTGTATGTTCGTACATCTTCCTACCTCTCGGATTATCGGAACGACTCGGAGAGCGCAGCCAGTAGCGTGGTATCGGGGGACTCTTTGGACCAGTTTTGCCGTGATGCCGACTTTGGGTCGCTGAATAATCTGAATAGCGAAAGTACTGTTCATACCGTCGTTACAGAGTGCAAAAACGAACAGACTGATGTGATAAAGAAAGAGAAAGAACACGAAGAGAAACCAAAGGCTGAGCAGAAGGACAAGACTGGAAGTGAAGATGCTGTGACTACGTCGTCAGCATATGAAGGTGATTGATGTAATAGCTTTTCCGTGTGTCTGTGTGTGAACACGTTAATAGACCCCTTGCAGCACGTTGGAAAGCCGCTCAATTTGGAAGGCTTAAGACAAAGGTTTCAAATTCTCGGGGGATTGAAAATATTTTGTTTTTACTCGAAATTGATGCATGCTAAAGTATTTAGTTTTGGTGCCCTCTCGTTCTTTCTCTAAGACTTTCTCCTTAATATAATTTCATTTGCATCCTAATTCTTATTTACTTTAGTCGCTAGTGTTACGGTTATCTACCTCTTTTTATTCTTTAATCCATGTCTTTCCTCCATTCACAAGGCTCTCATTCTTCTCCCATTCTGTCTTACTACTCTCCCACTTCCAAATCCCTGCGTTCCAACCAAATTATCTTGCGTTTTCCTTTTCATTTAAAAACCACCTCTGCTCTCCTCTCCTCTCCTACTTTTGGTGTGTTTTCCTCTATTTCATCTCGGGTTTCTTATCTTCTCTTCTCTTTTCCTTCTCGTTTCTTATTACAGTGTTTATTTATTTTTCAGGAATAATCCTTGGTCTACCAAAGAGACCAAGTCTACGAGATATCCCAGGAAATTCCTGTGATGTAAGGTAAGAGTAATTTCCTGAAATACCGGCTAATAACTCGTTCATTCATGAAATCCAAAAAAATCTCTCTTTATAGACCTCTAAGTTATCTTGGGCGTTTTGCTTTCCAATTTCAGGCCAGGTGTCATTCTCTTGAGAATAATATTCTTTCTTTGAGTTCTATCCATTTTCACTTGTCTTCTCTTGTGCAATAAAACTGTTAAACAAAGAAAAGGTACTAAAGGGAATGACACACGTGATCTGAGATGGGAAAACTTCACCCCCAAGGTAAAACGCATATTGAAATATAATATTTTCATAGGACTGATGCAAATACTATTCTTCTGTTATCACTGGAGATATTCAAAAATAGCGATGAACAGTTTCACAGGGTAAGAGACTTTTGCAGTTTTTACAAGGGACGCTGACGGGGGTGGTGAAGGGGGTGCTAGGGTCACCTCTTCGCTCCTCTATCCCAGTATTTCCCAATAAAATAATAATAAACGATGATGAAATCCAACAGTGGCATTTCTACAGATTACTTCTTTGTCCTGAAATTCCACTTGCAATCGGAGGGAGAAAAACGGAGAAGCTGTCCTTCTCATTAGATCAACCAACATGACGGCTGTTTCGTTATTATTCATATCTCAAGAGATTTTGAGTCATTCCAAGATTTGCTTCTTTTGGTTTACTTTCTTAGATGCTGTGTACTTCCACTGGTCATCACTTTGGTCAGTTACTGTGTGCTTATGTATTGCTGACAGATTTTGCTGTGTACTTGATAAGAAAAGGTTTTTATCTCTTCATCCGTTTTCGTTATTCAATGTGTTTCAGCTACAAAACGAAAGGATTTCCTTCTCTTGGGGATTGAATTTTTTTATGTTGTTAATATGTTCAACAGACCTTCTCGGCTCGGGCGCAATGTTTCCCATTTCAGACCACGTGTCATTCCCTAGAGTATCATTTCTTTGTTTAACGTTTGCACATGAGAAGACACACGAATATGGATACAGCTCAAACAAAGAATCTTATTCACAAGAGAATGACACATGGTCTGAAATGATATGAGAAAACATTACGCCCGAGCCGAGGAGGTCTCTTGTTTTGACCCTCAGGTAGGGATATGATGCAACGGGTATATTTATTATCTTATCTAATGAAGAGTGTTTGTTCTTTTTCCAAACAGTTTCATTCAGAGAAGAGACAAGTTTTCATACCGATGTCGCTCTAGAGTTTGCAAACATTAAATCAATTGAGGTATAGTTTTTATAGTTTTTAATGGTTCGTTATTTATATTCCTCATAGGGAATAACATGATTTATCAACATTAACGACGTCAACAGTGTCAGTCACATTATCATTGATCATAATCATTCAGGATTATCATCATCATCAGCAGCAGTAATCGCTACATGTTTGTCATTACTATCTTCGCAATAATCATCCCCACCTTTACCATCATCATTACCACCTTATCATCACCACCATTATCGTAACATCATCATCATCACCACCATCGTCATAATCATCATCCTAACTATCATCATCATAATCAACACCACCATAATCAGCATCATCATCATTACCACCTTATCATGACCACCACCATTATCACCACATTCATCGTAACGTCATCATCATCACCACCATCATGAGCATCATCATCATTACCACTTATCATGACCACCACCATTATCACCACATTCATCGTAACATCATCATCATCACCACCATCATGAGCATCAACATCATTCTAACTATCATCATCATCAGCAGCAGCAGCATCATCATTACCACTTATCATGACCACCACCATTATCACCACCATCATGACCACCACCATTAGTATCATTATCTTCACCATCATCATCATGAACAACAACCAGTCAACATCAAACATCGTCAGCAACATCATTATCCACCATTCTTTTTCATCATAAGAGACATAAAACAATCCCAATATTACTGTTTTAATTGCTACGCGCTGGTCGAGACAACATTCTGGACAGATTAAGCGAGCCGTGGTATTCAAATTTCCAGTTCAAGTTTCTAATGAATTTCGAATCTCGCGCGCTAATCTATGTCTATTGTGTTATTTAATGGTTTCTGACCATATATAAACATTTTTGTTTTCACATGAATGTCTACCCCAATCTTTGATACGATGTCAATATTGTTGTTGAACTGTGGACATTAATCGGCACCGTCTCTTTTTTTTTTACTTTTACTATAGATCGGCCTGAACTGCCAGTCAGTCACCGTAACATCCAAAAAGGAACACTGTACCATTACGTTCGCAGATGAGGCAGTTTCAAGGTATTCCAAATAGTCACCACAGTCTACGTCCGTCTCCCATTAACATTCGACTATATTTCTTATGCCATGGCATAGGAGCGTAACCATTATTATTACACATTTAAGCTCGATATCCGTGAAATAAAGCCGTGAATAAAGACTCTATCAGTGAAGTGATACGATATCACTTCACAGTAAACTGTCCAATCAAATCTTGCGATATATTTTACTTGAACCAATCACCTTGTTTGTTCTATTGAAACAGTAATGATGAAAAGGTAAATTATACACTAGATTTAGCTAGTTATACCTGTTTGTTCTATTCAGAACTAAATGTGTAATAAACGAATTATCACATGTTAAGAACTTGATATCGTTTTTATTCACGAGTTTTTCCGTATCATATCGCGAACGAGCGAGACTCGTGAATAAAAACGATATCAAGTCCTTAACATGTGATAATCTCTATTTACCAAAACTCTACGGTGCACGCGAGTAGGGCGTGCTATTTAATGAAGATTTCATCAGGATCCACAATAAGTTTTTTACGGTTTTACTATGTACGCCTCGTGCGATCTCACTTTTCTTTCATGATTAGCACTTTCTTGTGTGCACCCAAAACTCGATCGATGGAAGCACGCTAATCATTGAACAATCCGTTATTGCTTGACTCGAAACATTTCTTTTTTGGCGCAACTGCTGTATTTAGCAGTTTTGTCTTTTAGACACCTTGCAGCACTTTGAAATGCAGCTCAATCAGGGGGACAGAAATTATCACTGTTGTTTACAGGAGTTTCATTTCATCATTGACGTCACAAGTGTCACGATGCTGTCCATCGATGTCGCTGTCAAATCTCGTGAACAACACAGCACTACAACAAGAATCAGCGATAGTTAAATGGATGGCCAAGGACAAGAACTTAAAGGTAAATTATGACACTTGGTTAAATCTAACAGTAGTATATCAACATTATATTAATCAAAACCTAAAACAATCTCTGGGCTGATCTAAGTCAGGGCATGGCTAACTCAAAGATAGAACCCTGAAACAACCTCTGGGCTGATCTAAGTCAGGGCATGGCTAACACACAGATGGAACCCTGAAACAACCTCTGGGCTGATCTAAGTCAGGGCATGGCTAACACACAGATGGAACCCTGAAACAACCTCTGGGCTGATCTAAGTCAGGGCATGGCTAACTCACAGATAGAACCCTGAAACAACCTCTGGGCTGATCTAAGTCAGGGCATGGCTAACACACAGATGGAACCCTGAAACAACCTCTGGGCTGATCTAAGTCAGGGCATGGCTAACACACAGATAGAACTCTGAAACAACCTCTGGGCTGGTCTAAGTCAGGGCATGGCTAACTCACAGATAGAACCCTGAAACAACCTCTGGGCTGATCTAAGTCAGGGCATGGCTAACTCACAGATAGAACCCTGAATCAACCTCTGGGCTGATCTAAGTCAGGGCATGGCTAACTCACAGATAGAACCCTGAAACAACCTCTGGGCTGATCTAAGTCAGGGCATGACTAACTCACAGATAGAACTCTGAAACAACCTCTGGGCTGGTCTAAGTCAGGGCACGACTAACTCACAAATCGAACTTTGAAACAACCTATGTTGATCTAAGTCGGTGATTAATATACCTTTTTCCCTTTAATACAGATGATGA
This sequence comes from Actinia equina, assembly GCA_011057435.1. Classification (NCBI taxonomy): domain Eukaryota; kingdom Metazoa; phylum Cnidaria; class Anthozoa; order Actiniaria; family Actiniidae; genus Actinia; species Actinia equina. Next base: position 438,579 of record WHPX01001227.1, read on the forward strand.
CTCAAAATACATCTTGCTTCTCATTAGTTCGTTGGTGTGGTCTAACAGGACTCGACTCCAAAATCGAGATTCTCAGTTTTCAAAGTGAGTCAAGATTGTTGCCATCCTATACACAAATTTTGACAGCATTTGTCATTTGAGTAAATTAGTCTGTAATCAAGAGACACAGCGGTAATTTAGATTTGGAAAATGGTAATATTAGCAATGATAGCAATATTAATAACAAAAGCGAATATTCACGGGTTATTGATGGATATATTGTTTGCACTCAAGCACAATCATTTTATACTGCATACTCAATCAATTTATGCCTGTCAATAAACCTGTTTTCACTACAAGTAATGATTACGATAGCGATTGCGATTGCGATAACGAATAGAATAGGGATATAAAAGAAAAGAGGAGAGGAGAGAAAGGAAACGTATAGAATAAAACATTACTTTAACATAAAAAACCACTGATTATTTAGTCGAAACAAAAAACATGGAGGTTATTTTCTTGCAGGTGTAATGGAGGGTACTTTGGAGTACAAACAACAAAACTATTTAAGGATTAGCTCAAAATGGACCAAGGGATACTTTGTTTTAACGTGAGTATTAAAAAAAAACGAAGAGAAAAATACAACAACAACAAAACAGCAGCAATAAACAAAGAAATCAAGGGGAAAACCAGCAATTATAAAAACAAAATAAAATAAGAATAAAAACATGTGTAAATCAATTGTTCGTTAATGCCAAATTTACATTTTTAACCCTTTCATTTCAGTAATGGGACTCTGTGGCAATATTCAAATCAGGTATTTCTTTCGTTTATTTTAACCAATTATATACTTTTTTGTATCAAGATGTACTTTGACCAGGAACCATTGTATTGTGGTCACAATCCAGGAAAAAAAGTGAAGGTCTATACTTCCGTTGAAATACTCAATTCACATGCTCTTATTCCCCAGAATGATAAAGCGGCGAAGAATATGGTAGATCTAAGGTAGGTATGCGTGGAATAGTGGAATAGTAAGTCTATTTTTATTGGGGGAGGATGTCTGGCAAGTGAAGTGTGCAGAAGTTTTTGGAGGGTAAGGGAACACTTGCCACTTTAAAGGAATCATTCAAAAGTAATGAAATTTGATATTCATTTTTAAAGACACTTGATCGAGCCCTTGTAATTTGGACATTCCGAGGTCGAGAAAAAAAACTAGGTCTAGTTGGCATTGTCATGCATTTTGGGGCTGTTTTAGAGGATATATTTCCAAGGTGGCGTATTCAAGAATGTAAAACCTTCCATGGTGGCCATGTTTGTTATCTAAATCAAAGTTATGTGTTATTATTGCAGTGGTCTTCGTTGTGGTGGATGCAGACAGCTACATGATCCTGAACAACCATATGCATTTGAGGTACGCCCTGCCCTGCCCTGCCCTGCCCTGCCCTGCCCTGCCCTGCCCTGCCCTGCCCTGCCGCCTAGTATTATGTTGTCTTTATTTCAACAGATTATATCGTCTGATGGAACTGGCTCACTTATGGTACTTGCTGCTCATAATGAACACGAAGCATGTGAATGGATTTTTAAGATTTGCCAATCAATTGCTGAATCTGTAAGTTGATAGCATATTCCATTCCTTTTCAGCGGACAAGAGAAATATACAATGTACTCAGTCACTGCTAGGAAAATATTAACCCAAAAAAAAATTGACCCAAAATTCCTCTCGGGGAACGCGGTCAACTCAGCTGGTTCTATGAATTCTTGTTACCATACTTCTCTCCAACCAATAGTCCCCTTCACAGTTCCCTGCGCTATCTTGAAATGTAGGCGTAGCTTTTCATCACAGAGAGACAAACGGTGAGCTTGCAATGATAGAGACATGTGAATGATTGTCCAAGGTGTTAAAAAAGGTCCCTGTCATTGCAAGGTCACCGTTTGTCTCTCTCCAAAAGACAAGGCTATCTTTCAAGATGGCGCAGGGAACTGTTAAGGGTACTTTTATATTTCTTACTACTTTGTTTGGTTATTGAACTTTTTTTTTTAATCTACAGTACGTTGACGATTCAGAAAGAGGATGTACGGTGATGAAGTGTTTTCCTTGTTGTCTTATCACTACTAAAGAAAAGGTATGATAATAATAGTTTGTGTTAACGTGACCGGGTCAATGGGGAGGAAGTACGACCCTGCGACCCTGGTCTCCTCCGTAGGGCTAATACCAGCCTGCCAGAAAAAGACTTGCAATCAAGGTGGGGAGGGAGGAAAACCCTTGAAACAAGGTTTCAAGAGACCTAGGTAACAAACATTATGAAAACATGAATATCAATCTTCTACGACCAACTGAACAATTAATAGACCACTTCGCAGCACGTTGTAATAAAAATCAATTTGAAAGACATAACAATAGGTTTCCATTCTCAGAAGACTGGAATTCTTTTGTTTTGTTCTCCAAATTGTGCTTCTATGACGTCACCATACAGGAGGTCTATAGTCCCTTTCAAATTCTGTAAATACCGCTGTGTTTTATGACTGCAGACTCATCTGCATACGGTTAGCCTGGTTCAAGAGTAAACCATTTGCAAAAGTCGTCAACTGTAATGTAAAGAATGTTCAGATTGAACCATACCAATGTTTTGAAATCCCACGGACTTTTAATGGTATCTGCGAATAGCTGATTTATAAACGAGGCTAAACCTATGCAAATGAGTCCCTGGTCTTTAAAGACAGCGGTATATTTCGAATTTGTAAACTGGTGTATTTGGAATCTTTTTGTTCTATTTCTACTAGATTGTTATTTGCCTGGCTCAACCAAACAACGAGAGTGAGTACAAGTACATCACTAGCTCCCCAGTACAGGACATCACCAAGATATTCGTGGATAACACCTACCGAAACTATTGTATTATCGTAAGTTTACCTTTTGACTACATTTCTAAGGCCCCGTCCACACGTATCCGGAAATTTTTGTATACTTTTTTTCAATCGCAAGTCAAGTTATAAACGAATGTGTGAAACTTCGACATTGTATCTGGAAATAAGACTCAGCTTTAAATAGTACTTCGAACGCTTAGGCCGTTTGAACCCTTCGCATGGATTTTTTTTTTTGTTCATTATTTTTTACAATGAATAATGTCAGTAGGTTTCTGGTCATGTGAAGTTCAACGTTTATGTTCGGCTATGCCTTTACGATGTGAGCTTAATACGTTTGTTTATCTCTTTTAAAGAAATTCGACCATAGTGAACTGATAAACGCCGGTGAAGGATCTTGGTTCGTGTGGTTCAATACCGAATACGAACTCAGTAAATTTGAAGCCGCAGTAGCTGAAGCATGGCGGGAACTATTTCAGGTATTTATTGAAAGAATTTGTTCTTTCCAGCCAATCATATTGCTGGACATATTCCAGATTCGAGTTCTATGTCACTCCGGGTTCGCCTCGTGTTCGTGCAGAATAGTTTTCCAGTCAAGGTCCCTTGAATTTCAAAGTTATGTAGTAATTGTATTGTTGAAGTTGTGCATTCTTTTACATGTTTCTGTATGAAAACACTCTCCAAGTGCCCAAGATATTTACTACCCGGTCTTAGCTTTGATGATTTAACCATTTGTACCCGACATTTTGAATTCGTTGTCGACTAAATTTTGCAAAATCTGCGACCGCGACGTCAACCGGAAGTGTAAATTACTTCCCTTTGGGGTTTCGAGTCTTTAAAATCGGACTTACCTGTGGATAAGTTGACTTGAATGTTTTGAATAAAATCTCCAAATGAACAGAACCCCAAAGAAAAATTATTTATACTTCCGGTTGACGTCGCCGTTGTCGATTTTGCAAATCTTAAAGTCCCTATTGCTTACTATCAATCACGTGACTTTTTTGGAGTTGACTGGGGGTCAAACAAGCGGTTGACAGAGTGTCAACTAGCGGATGTTAAGTCAAAACATGTCAAAATAAGTTTTCAAACTATTGTATTTGACATCAAACCAGAAAACAAGAGATGAAAACAGCCTCCAGGATTCTACAAGCCATCAAAATAGAGCTATTACCGGAAGTGACGTCTATTGATAGCAACCTATTGAACAAAGCTGAACTTGTCGTATTTCTTTCAGGTTGACTTACAGTTCTTGGTTCTCGGGAACAATCCCACTCGACAAGAAGCTAGGGAAAGGGCTAAAGTCATTTCAAAGTTTTATAGTGAAAAAATATAGTTTCTAACATTTTGGCACCTCGTTTGGATAAAAAAATAACAACATATACGTGCGCTCAGTTTTGGCGTGTAAAGAACTATGCATTCGTATTTTGAAGAATAGGTAAGCAAGTAGGAAGCTTTCATACAAATGCAGGTAGAAATTATAATTTTAATGGGTGTTTCCTGGGATGGAAAGAAAGAATTGCTTTGCTTTTGACATTGCACAGCTTTTCGATGTTTAGATGGTGATATATCATCAAGCATTAGACAAAAACTTAAAAAATTGAATTGAGAATGAGGCAACCTTATGAGAGTGTAGAAGTAATAGAGATTATTATTATACCGAAAAACTTAAGGAGAAGATAAGAAGACAGGCAGACAAAACAAAAAAGGAAAGAAAGAAAGGAAGAAAGGAAAAATGAACAAAACAAGCAAATTAGTAAACAAGCAAATTAACAAAATTACGGTACAGAAAATCATTCGATTTTTCACACGATACATTGAACAATATAAACAAACGTTAATAAGCCTGAAGCGAGACGACGTTTTACCCCCGACTCTATACCATAATAGTTTTTCAAATTCTTTCATATTAAAACGTTATCTCGCTTCAGGTTTATTAAAACTCAGTTAACAGTTTTGATAAAACCAAACAAACAGAATAGTCATCGTAGTACTTCAAAGAGTACTTACCAACATCCACTCAAAAGAAAGAAGATATATAAGCATGTATATGCCTTCAAACTTTGGACTGAAATTCAGCAATATTTTAATATAATCAAAACACCAACAAACTACATATACCAACACCCGCAAAATACAGGTAAAAATGCAAAACCAAAGCACTTAACATTTAAACAAATTACTCAATATTTTATTATAAAGAGATACACACACACACACACACCCACACACGCCCACACACGAGACTTGAACAAGCCAATAATCGCTAACCTTTTTGTCAAATTCTCAGACTTTAAACACAGCTACTGTAACTGGGAATCTAGTTGGAATGCTACGGAAGTCGGTGCATAAATTTGTGCAATTATAAATAGAAAGAGCATTTAAATAAAGCTATTTATTTGGCATACCAAGGACGAGGAAACGACTGGGTCGAGTTGGTACTGTTACAGGAGACATATTTCCAAAATGGCGTCTACTTCGTTCCATAAAACAATCCCACAATGCACTGCAGCGCCAACACGACTCAAGTCTCTTCAACCTCGGAACGGCTATACAGTAAACTATCGTTACAGCGGACATCTTCGGGACCTTCACTTCATGTCCGTAGTAGCGAGCGTCCTTAATAGCAAACATTATTTACGGTCATTTCTTTGTCATCATTTTTGTCGGGGATTTTTCTCCTGTCCGTAATAGCAAGATGTCCGTAATAACGGGGTGTCCGCAAGGCGAGAGTTGACTGTAATTATTTTGTTTTTTTTTTGTAATTTTTCTTTATAAGTAAGCTAAAAGTTTTTCAAAGCAGCTTATTTTTGGTATCTAAAACGAAGAATAAAATACAGAAAAAGCTAGAAGCTTGAATACGTTTAAGGTAATTTTTTTTTAAAAATTCGTAAGTCAATACATTTTCTGTAAGACCAAAACTCTTGATGATCTGTACACGCAAAAATAACTTGGAATAAACTGATAATCAGTATTATACAAATAAAAGCAGGTAAAGTATAAATTCAATTAAGAAACCTTTCAATTTGGGACAGTTATTTGATTGGTTGCCACCCAAAGACGCAAGGCATTATGGGGATGTGAAAGGCTAAAATAGTGTCATGTGTTTGTATTTCTTTTATGGGTAAAGATGATTGATGTGCCGACTTAACTCGCCTTTTATCGTATCTTTATGTGGTGAGCTTTTAATATCAATCGACGTCATTGCTATAACAGAGCATTATTTTGCCACCTGGAACGGCCTTGCGATCCAACATGGCCGCCGTATCGTCGAAGTAATCCAGGCATACGAAGATGGCGAATAATATAATGAAAGTTCCGTGTGTTTTTCTTTCTTTTATGAGTAGATTGTGATCGATGCACCGTCCCAATCGAAGTACAATGTTGAATCCTAAATTCTGATTGGTTGACTTTGAGCTCGTTCGTAAGGTCAACTCAGCTGGTATATGATAGATAGAATCTCTTTCAGAATGAGTGCAAGACATCTAGAATATGGCATTCCTTTGATGCGGCAGTTGTTATGGCAACGTACAATGGGAATCAACCATGCATCACGGACACCTTTGGCAGATAATGAGGTAATA